>CM053790.1:402857396-403329896 GCA_028749045.1 Cupressus sempervirens
AAAATTTGGTTTAAACTGATTTTATGAAGGTATTTAAGATTCATTGTGTCCATTTCATAACTAATCATCAAGTTGTACAGAAGAATCAACATTTTATGAAGGGAAAAGCCTATTTTCTAGAGCAAATTTGTTTTGTATGGCTCTATACAGATTGCTATAGATAGATGATGCACATGTGAAGTTGGATGCCTATGTTACCTTTCATTTTCAATTGATTTAGTTTAATTTGATTGAGTTTTGAGATATTTATAGAAAAATTTCTAACTATGGATCTTAAATTATCATTTCAAGGGTTTGAAGCCAAGAAATGGCCATAACTTGTAATTTCATTGTTGGAAATTGATGCCCTTTGGTGAAATTAAAGTGGGTAGGATGCATTTTGAGACTTCAAAGGATTAGGACAAGAAAATCCCATTAGCCACTTCAAACTTAATGTCGTAGGCTAAATATGACAATGTCTTTAGCCTTTGAATGTGTTATTTGAGCAAGTAATTAGCAAGAGAAGATTGTAGGTCAGATTTTCTAGATGAATAGTTCATTCTTGGTTTGTAGCAAGTCACCAAACCAATAGATCAATTTTATTCACCCAATGGAGCCAATTCTAGCAAGCCCTAGCCTAATTTCTAATCAATAAAGAGACTATGTAGTGTAGTGATTTTTATTTCAAATTTGATTAATATTACATCAATATTAATATTAATTTATGCATTGATGTCAAAAAATTATATAGAATAAAAGGTTTTTTATATAGAATAAAAAATATTTAAGCTAAGTTTGGAAGCAATTATAGTTTGGATTGTAATAAGAGTTGTTAAAATAACTCATATTTGGAGAGTTCTTCCCTATAAAATAAAATCTAGAAAATCCTATAAGTGGAACTAATTATAGTTTGGACTGTAGTAAAAGTTGTCAAAACAATTCATATTTAGAGATTTTTTCCCTATAAAATAGGATCCAAAAAAACCTATAAACATGTTGAACTGTGTGTGTGTGTGTGTGTGTGTGTGTGTGTGTGTGTGTGTGTGTGTGTGTGAGAGAGAGAGAGAGAGAGAGAGAGAGAAAGAGAGTAAAATATTATCTTGTGTATAATGATTTATAAAAGCCTATGTTTGGTTCTTTCTAAATTTCTCTCAAGAAGATGACCCTTATAGATTATTGTCTATTAACAAGATTGGTTTTTTGGCTTTCTCTTAAAGTAGTTGTATTTGATCCCAGGCTCTCTTTTTCTAGAATTTTTCAACAACCTCAAAGTAGTTGTATTTAATCCCAAACTCTCTTTTTCCAGAACTATTCAGAAACCTCAAAGTGAACATTTAGGGCAGTGACATAGGAGGTATGATATCTATGTTTGTTATGTATCAAAAAAGAATCTAAGTTATTGATTAGAAATACTTTGATTGGAGAGTGCAAGGGCTTGTTGCATCACACAAAGGATACTTCTCACTTTAAAATGGGGATCCTAAACAAGAATTGGCATAAAATGATAAGACAGGGTGAGAATAAAAGAAGGCGTGACACTCTAAGCCAACCTTATTAGAAAGCATACTAAGAAGTAAAATTGAATAGAGTATCTCATGCTCCAAGTAATAGGTGTTGCTTTTGGTCTAAGCTAAGTACTTGAATTGAAACCTTAGCTAAGTTATTCAAAGAATGTTATCATAATGGAAAAGACTAGAAACATTTAAAGCCTCAAAAATAAGTACAACCCTACAAATTAAGTATAGTATGACATAGTCCTTTCATTGTTCAAATGAGAACCAAGCAATAAAATACTATACAAATTACAATAGTTACATAATTTCTTGTGTGTATCCATAAATACTTAGAGGATAATGCAAATACTCTCCCATACTTCTCATTCATCTCTCTACTTCTATCATCACTACGAATATGATATAATTCTAAGTATTCAACTATTCTTCAATTGAAAGAGTCTCAAACACAATTCAATTTAAGAAACTTCACAAATAGAATTATAAGAGTTAGATTCATGACAACATTAACTAGTCACTTGACATAGATTTTTCCTATAATCATGATAAGCTTAATATTAGAAAAGCTTTGAATCAAGCATGATCAAGTGTTAAAATGGTACAAACATCACAAAAAATAAAGTCCAGGCCAATCATAACCTTAACATAATATTAGAAATAGCATATCGATGCCAATAAAATTCAAACATGGTTTGACATTGTCTGCTATATTTTTTTTAGATCTTCTACATACTTCCATTCTGTAATTGTTGCCATTTGACCTTTTCTTGTATATTCACTTGTTTTTTTTGATGAATCAAGCATTGGTATTAAAAATGTTTTTCAAAAATACAAATATATCAATTAAAAAGGTGAGTAAAGCTAGGTATTAATATAGCAAGAGATAACCTTAATCATCATATCCAAAGAGAGAAATAAATTTGATAAGTAGCAAGAGCTAAAGCACTAGTAGTAGAAGGCAAGCCATTGCCATCTAGTTTCCACACCTTTGGGTTATTCTAATCATTAGTAGTAGGCTCCCACCCAACAATATCAACTTTAGTTATCTTCAATAATTTTCAATTTTTAGGAGGTTCACTAGTAGCCTTTGTAAGAGAACTAGCTATGGTGAAATGAAGGACTTTGCTATTGTTTGGTCATTAAGGAGCTCCTCTAGTGCAAAGTTAATAAAAATGAATGCTAATGGGATGATTGGGACCAACCATGAACACTATGACCATAATCTTGATACAAGAAGTGTGAGAATCATCAAATTCAGGAGTATCTTGACTTCTTTCATGTTGATGCCTTTGTGATGGGATTTGGTCCTTGTTGGAAGATATTTAAGAAACTCTAGTAACCACATAAGGTGCATTACTCCAATGGCCAAGAAGCTCTTACAGGTGAGTCACTTGAAGTGAAACTTTATTAGCTTGTACTTGTATCTACATTGACAACTAGAACTTGTCATAAATTTAGAGTACATGGAAACAATATTTTCAACAATGCATCTAGAAAGTAGAGCAAAATTATCATCTTTTCAAAAGATAAATAGGATTCTCACTTTGAAAGCATGCCATATTAGAGTGTGCATTTCTAGATTCAACTATGTCAGTTTTCATGGCACTCCATATCTAAGTGTAATTTAGGAGGGGTATGTGGTCAATCTTGCAAAATCATCAGATGCCATGAAATAGGCTTAATTTAGGAGAGGTATTGTGTCATGGTTTTGAATAGAAGAAGTTGGATGAGTTTTTGATGTTGTGATTGATTTCAACTTGTATTTATTATCATTAGTGACTGGTTGTTGTAGATGGTCTTAATTTTTCCATGTGGTGGTGCTGTGAGATATTTTTTACATTTCTCCTATATTGCAAATCTATGGATTCAATTTTTGTGTGTTGTTAACTAGCATTTAGATATATTAGATTTAGGATTTTGTGCTTTGGATCTCAATTTAGAAGAGTATTCACTAGTGTGTGATAGTTTTTGATAGAGTTTCCTATGAGAAATACATGCTCCACATTTCTTGCTTGTTGGTTTTTGGTGCTAAGGATTTGGTATTGTGCTTATGGTTATCATATATCTTTGTTTAGTTCTATTGGCATGAGTTTTTATGTTTCAAAGGCTTGTTCTCAAAGTTTGATTGTGTTTGCTCTAGGTTTGGTCAACCTCGAGTGTTTACACTTTTACATAAAAAGATTCAGTTGGTAGAGTAACATGTATCTACATTGAATTAAAAGTCATTTTATTTATGACAGCATTTATGCCTCTCAGTTAATTGTTCAACAAAATTAATGTTTTATAAGAAATGCACCTCAAGAACTATTAGCTCAAAAGAAAGAACATTAGTGTTGAAACAATATAGAAAGTGCTTGGCATGAGAGGTTCACAAGTGAAATAGTAAGAAAATAGATCATATTAGCAAAGATTTGAAATTTTTTGATTAACTTTGTTTATTTTATCATCCATTTATATTATTAGAAAATATGCTTATATAATTAGGGATGAATTACTAAATTTAGTTGAGATTTCTTCTTTTTAAAATTGTCATGCATGTTTGTCATCTACCCTTACCATACATGTCATGCCTACATATGATAATGGGACACATTGAGGATGATATGAAAGCTTTTGTAAAATCATTTCTTTTTGGCCCAATGAGCCATTTATAATGGTGTCCTAATATATATGAGAACATATTTAAATCATAAATCTAGTCATATAATTCTTCAAATTATTCTACAAATAATATATAACTAAATCTAAAACAATAAAACAAGGCATTCAACTAGAGAATTAAATAGAGCTAAAGTAATTTATAAAACATTCAATTTAGAATATGATCTTGGGGCTTTATTTACCTAGCATTAATATCTTCAAGAATAATTTTTTGAAAAACTCTTCTTTATACGTACTACAATTGTCTATGGATAGCCATTAAAAAAAATCAAGTATATTGATAGGTAGAGTGGAAGAACTTTGAGAATACCAATGATCCACAAGTCAAAGAGAAAGGAGGTTAGTGGTGATTAAGATGATGAATGAGAAATATGAACAACCAACTAAGCTTGTGGGGATTATTAGATTAGGATCACTAAAGTTTGAAAGGAGAATAGAAGAAATTTAATTTGAGGTTTAGGAGGCAAAGGCGATGGAGGAGAAGTATTTGAATTAGTATAATTTTCATTTATTAGTAAGGTAAATAATGATACTTTCATGAATAACATATTTGAAATAAGTTGAGTAAAATGCATTAAAAGATGCACAAGGGAAAGCTAGAGCTAACTTCTATGTAGAAAAAATAAAATCCTAAAAACAAATAGCCCTCATTTTAGACCAATCATGTCTAAAGAATACTATTTCCTTTAAAAATATCTCTCGAGGTCAACCTTTAGACAAATCAAAATCTAATCTAATTTGATCATAGAAGGTATAGAAACAATTGTATGAGATGAAATCCACCTTTATGAAAGTCCTAACAACCTTTATGAAACTAGTATTAGGTCTTGTTCTCAATCAACTGAATTAATAGTTTCAACCATTGGTAATAAAACTACTAGATATGGCCCATTGTTTCTATAGGCATCTGGAACTGAATATGCATATGGCCCTACTATCCCTGAATCTAACAATGGATTTTCTCAATCTTGATTTGAATAGGAATTGGTATCCTTGGTTTCCTACTCTCATAGCTAGCTACTTAGCCACTCAGATAATGCCAATGAATTTCTCACTTTCCATGTCCTGATCTCAAACAATAGTATATAACTTTTCACAAATCTGATGCCCTAACAAGGGATATCACTAAAAAATGGTACACATACATCAATGCTGCAAAAATAATGGTTTCGCTAGAAATTCAAAATAACCTACTACGAACTATATTGAATGGAAAGACATCTCTAGCATGAAATCTATAGAATACAAGATTAATTGAGTCAAAACTATTAGCTGAGCCATTGACACTAACTTGAAATGGCTCCCGCACATACCGCCACCAAACAATGCCAAATGCAAATGATGAAATCACGATTTTCTTTTTTTTTCATTATGAACCCAATTTGGTAAAAAAATTGACCAAATTAGAAAACTCTAATTTGGTTGACATTTTGACCAAATTGGGCATAAAAACATAAAACAAAACATAAAAAAAAAACTTAGGCCAATATGGCCTTTGGTTGAAAAATTTGGTAAAAAAACAAGGGTAAATGTACTAATGAATGATCCTTAATGAAAAATTGATTAGTTCAATCTTGTTGAATGTAGGATGTAAGGGAATCCTATAACATTTTTTTTCTTAAGTGAGGGTAGGACCATAAACATTCATCAAAGCTCTCAACTTTTACTGCTTGCCAGTTATCCCTTGACATGTCTAGTTGAACAACCACATTATTTGGGTTCTAAAGGATAGTAAAGCTGCCTAAAGCTCCAAAGGTTCAAAAAATGTATTGATTTATGTATAGCTCACTTAGATATAGTACATTTAGTAGATATATCTGATAGCTTTATTTCTTGCAAAATAATTATATTTGTACTCTTAAAGAATCCAATTTTCCTTTAATCCAAGATCATTTTCTAGAGGCAATTAGGCCTTTGACATTTCTTTAAATTATCTTCATTGGGCTCAAGAATAACAACACATTGTTCTTGGCCTTTTGGATAGTGAAAATTTACTATCCAATGTAGATTGAATCTTAGCCTCAATCTCCTCTTTAACTTGGCAACTTGTATTTTCTTTCCACACCTTTTAGGGGAGGGCTTATAAGGTGTGTATGAGGACATTACTTGTGAAATAGATAATTTTTAAGAAAAATCAAAATTTGTGTCATGGTCATCAATACTTGCATGTTCGTCTTGAGAAAAATCTTGAAAAATACTTTCAAGGCATGTTTTTGGTAAAGGATCTACCTCTAGAAGGATAAGTGAATCTTGTGGAGAAGGCTTTATCAATGGAAAAACACGTTTCCTCCTCATGATACACTTTTCCTACTATCTATTCTATAAAATTTATTTCCACTTTAATAGAAATATCATTTTTCAACCTCTCAAGATATGAAAAAGGAACCTTTCCATAGGGAATACTTGTAAGAAAACACGAAGAAAATGAGTTATCACTTTCATTTGGCATAGGGCCACCAGATAAATCCAAGAAATTGTGTAAGAGTAATTGATCATATAAGGTAATACGAAATGGATTTTTAGTCAAGTAGATTTATTGCAATATAGTTAAGACAAGAGAAGTAACTTCTCCTTCAACATTAAATATAAAAATGGCTAATTCGTCTAGCTAATTCCATCCTCTAGAACTAGATAATGTGACCCTAAAAGGAGTCCAGTGAGGGAATTTATTCATGAGTTCCTTATGAAGTAGAGGACAATCATATAATCCATAAGGGAAAGTCTTTATTTTAACAAGATTTAATGCAACATGAACACTATTGGGACTGAAAATTGCATGGTCAATTTTCAGTCACATATTGAAAATTTTGAAGAATCAATGCCTTAAAGTGTTTTTTGCGCATATGTAGTTGGTTGTCAATTTGAGGCCTAGATGGTGATTGAGTGGCTTAACACCTTTAATTTGACACATGCATGTGATCCAAAATGTTATTTTGCCATCCTGAATCATTTGGTGAAGTCTCATTTTGAGCTAGTGTCAAAACTTGCAATTCTGCCTATGTCAAATAGCGACAGGAGGCCTAGTTTGTTTTTGAATATCTTTTACCCAAGAATGTGTCATAACCCATTGCTTTGGGAATGTTTAGTGTTCATACCAGAGAACCTATGTTCCAAGTTTCAATTCATTTAAAATTTGTTTCACTAGGTTTCAAACCCCTCAAAGTTGGTCATTTACTATTTCATGCATTTGTGTAGTTATTCACAATTCTAGGAAGCCCTGTTCGACCAATGATATCTTTGACCCAGTTGACCCAAATGTAGAAATTATTTTTGCATTGTGTTCTAAGGGTTAGATACTTCATATTTTCTAATTTTGAGATCATGACAAATCCATTTGCATACTTTCTTATGTCTGTCTAGTTACCAAAAATTACTTTTTGGCACATTTCCTAGTTAAAAATTTCCAAGTGCCTGTATTCAGAAATTTGCCAAATTTGTCCTGTTATTTTTCATAAGCCTTAATTATGGATTCTTATCCTTTTAATGTCAAATAACCTATATCCTAATTTTTAGAATCCTAAGTGATCAATAACCCAGTTTATAATGTCAAACCCGAGCCTAGTTTAATGTTTTTTAACATTGTTTGCTTGTAGGGTAATTGAAGTATGGATGTTTGGCAATTAAAATCTTTTGACTAGGAATTCATCATGGGCTGATAATTTTTAGTATGGTAGAGCATGTAGGATTGAACACTCATCTCGATTTTCATGGCTTGGTTACTTGATTTAATCAGTTTTTAAGGCCAGTTGGCAGGCCTCAAGACACAAATTCATAATTTGTAGATTTGATTAAAAAGTTCTCAAATATAGAGAGGGATTCAAATGAAGACAAATTGGGGTAAAAGGTGACACATCATGTAAAGGAACAAGTAGAGGTCCATAATCATAACATGAAAGGAGGAGGCAATCCATGACAAATTGCAAGCACAGGATTGGGAGTTACAGCTGGGTTTCTAAGTGAGTATATCATCAAGTCATTATATTCTGGAAGACATTCTATAGATCATGAAATTGCAATCATGACACTCATGGCCTACCTTTTATATATATTTGCTGAATTGTTTTATCTGAGTGGCATTTTAAAATATATGCTTTTGTCTGTGGAGATGAATGATAAATTTTGAATTTTGAAAAAAAATGAAAAGCTCCCAAATGTCCATAAAGGACTAAGTTGCAGGGAAGGGGTAGAGAGATGCTCTCCACATGCAAAGACACAAGGAGACCCACAATTTTAAAGAAGGCTTTCAAAGCTAAGGACAGCACAAAGTCATAAGTAAGGAGCTCAATCCATAATTTAAAACAACTCAAAGATGGTAAGGAAAAACACAACAGGTTCTATGGAACCTACAACATCCACATTGAATAAATCAGAGCATCTACAATATTGAAGATGTAGAAACCCACGATTAAATTAGTAAGGAACAGTTGGGATGAGAGAGTATCTCAAGTTGAATATTCTGATTTTGAAAATGATAATCTTGTAGTCATAAACTTAAAAGATAATAGCATTTGTATTTCAAAATATTCGGCCATGATTATTATTATTTTTAATTGAATTCTCTGCTACAACTTGCTATGAAATTATTAAGACGTGAAGGGGAAGCCACGAAAAAACAATCAATGTTTTTTCTCTGCAAGGGAATGGGCCTTTTCTAAATCAATTAAGTGTGCATATCCACATTTTTGCAAGGGAGAAGGGACCATGTTTCAATGGAGGGCACCCATTTTGAGAGATGGAAGTCAACACAAAGAAGTGATGGTGACACAACCCAAGAACAGAATGGAAACAACAGAAAAGGGAAATTATATTAACTGAGAAAATAAGCTAGTACAAATAGTACAGGAAAATAAACTTCAAAACATGCCCTAAGGGCTTACAATAGCATAAATCTGGAGATAAATTCTCCTTATGGTATCTCCTCTCAAACTCCACTCCGAACTGCCTTTTACAATGCCAAAAATCTCCTTAAATAGACCCTGGAGGGTTAA
Source organism: Cupressus sempervirens (assembly GCA_028749045.1). NCBI lineage: Eukaryota > Viridiplantae > Streptophyta > Pinopsida > Cupressales > Cupressaceae > Cupressus > Cupressus sempervirens. Next base: position 402,866,539 of record CM053790.1, read on the forward strand.
GGACTAGGAGTACATTCTAGAAAGTTCTATTAGGCATCCACCGACCAAATAGAAGGTTCCAGAAGCGGCATTAGAAGTCGATGCAAATCTAGAAGAATCTAGAAACGGTAACCAAACTTTCGGGAGGCATAACTTTTGAACCGTAGCTCCGATTGACGAACCATTTAAATTTTTGGAAAGCTCTCAAAGCGCTCTATAGCCCTATGGACCAGCTTCGCTCATCCCCCATTTTTTGGCCCTTTTTGACGTCATTTAATGCCCCTAACCTAATTTTGAAGCATTCTTAGGAGGTCTCCAAAACCCAAAAAACTACAATAACTTTCAAACCGTGGGGCCTTTTGACCTGATTCTTTTTTTGGAATGCTCTAAATCACAATTACATTCATCTGGCCAATTCACACCTTCTAGGTCACCAAAATGATGGCCAAATTGCATGCTCCTATTTTTTTGAGATTTTCAAACACACTGATAGTGGAACTGTGAGAGTTGGAACCTTTATTTGACCCAAATGGGTATCCAAAAATGTAAAGACATGAAACAGAAACTAAGTCTAAGTACATTTTTTTGGGTGACACAAGATTGCCCTTATACCTTTGGATGCTCCTGCATCAGACACCCAGGGTAGATTGAAAAGTGACCCTGTCACTTTATGGATGGTAGAGGAAATTCCAAATGGAAAACCTCAGCTGTTGAAATCCAAGTTGAGTCCTTGATCGGTCGTCCTTTCCATTTGACCAAATACTCTTCATACTGCCTGTTTATGGTACTCCTACCCACACAATGATCTAGAATGTCTTCTATCTCCTCCTTCTTAGAAGCAGGAATTGGACATGGCTCTAACACCAGCTCATCATCTGCACCATCATCATGATACTCTGTTAAATCTACAATGTTAAAACTGGGAGAAATGTGAATACCATCTGGTAGCTCCACTTCATATGCATTTCCTGAGTCATGTTTCTTCAAAATTTTGCAAGGGCCAAATTTCTTCATTTTCAGCTTGTTGTAAGTACCGGCTGGAAATCTTTCTTTTCGTAAGTGCACCATGACTAAATCTCCTACTTGGAATTTCTTATGTCTTCTCCTTTGATCAGCCCTAGCTCTATACTCCTTATTCATCTTGGTTATGTGTGCCTGAACCTCCTCATGTAGACGCTTGATATGTTCAGCAAATTCCTCAACTTCAGCACTTGTCCTCTCCCCTTGTTCTATCTTCCTCAGCTCTGGTGCAGTCCTTGGGCTATTCCCATATACAATTTGGAATGGTGATTTTCTAGTACTCCTATTTATAGAGTTATTATAAGAAAACTCTTCCTGTGGTAGAATTAAATCCCATCCCTTGGGCTTATCCCCAACTAAACATCTCAGAAAATTGCCTAGACTTCTGTTTACCACTTCTGTTTGACCGTCAGTTTGTGGGTGATGCGTGGAACTGAATTTCAAGTCTGTTCTCAACTTTTTCCACAATGTCCTCCAGAAATACCCCACAAATTTAGTGTCTCTGTCAGAAACTATACTCCTTGGAAGACCATGTAGTCTTACCACCTCTATGAAAAACAAGTCTGCAATATGGACAACATCATGAGTTTTGTGGCATGGAAAGAAATGTGCCATTTTGGAGAACCTATCAACCACCATGAATATTGAGTCATTACCCCTTTGTGTCCTTGGTAATCCAAGAACAAAATCCATACTTATGTCCTCCCATGGCCTTGATGGAACAGGAAACGGCTGATATAGACTAGTATTGTGACTAAACCCCTTAGAAACTTGACAAACCTGGCAACTCTGTACAAACTTTTTCACATCCTGTGAAATTTGAGGCCAAAAATAATGTTCTCTAAGAATGGAAATGGTCTTATCTTGACCAAAATGTCCTGCCATCCCTCCACTGTGTTTCTCCTTAATCAGATTTTCCCTCATGGAACTCCTTGGAATGCACAATTGACTACCTTTGAACAACATGCCATCCTGAATCAAATAGTCTAACCACTTGGTTCTATCTACAACAATAGGTTCTTTACAAGCTTTCCATGCTTCAGCAAAATCAGGATCCTCAGGGTACAAATTCTTGAGTTCATCAAACCCAACTACTTCAACCTACATTACTGTAAGCAGTGACTGTCTCCTACTTAGTGCATCTGCAACCCTGTTAGATTTTCCACTTCTATGCTTCAACACAAATGTATAACTCTGCAAGAATTCTACCCACTTCATATGCCTCTGATTCAATTTACCTTGGCTATTTAGGTACTGTAATGCCTGATGATCAGTATAAAAAACAAATTCCTTTGGCAATAAATAATGCCTCCATTTCTTTAAGGCCTGAACTATTGCATAGAACTCTTGATCATAAACAGAATACTTCTTCTTTGCATCATTCAATTTTTCACTAAAATATGCAATAGGCTTACCTTCTTGTCTTAATACAAACCCAATAGTGCTGCCACTAGCATCACAATCCACCTGGAAAACCTTTCTAAAATTTGGAATTGCCAACACAGGCTGTTCTGTTACCTTCTTCAGCAATTCAAAACTTCTCGCAACTGTTGCAGTCCATTTGAACTCTTTTCTATCCCCTCTTATTGTATCAATTAGGGGTGCACATATGCCACTGAAATTCTTAATAAACTTCCTGTAAAAACTAACCAGACCATGAAATGATCTTACCTCAGTAGCAGACCTTGGAGTAGGCCATTCCAAGATGGCTTTTACCTTCTCTGGATCCATTTTAAGACCTTCAGGTGATATAAAAAACCCCAAATAGACTAACTCCCTTTTTGCAAAGACACACTTCTTTAGATTAATTAACAGTTTCTCTTCCCTTAGCCTTTCAAGGACACTACAAACATGCAGTAAATGTTCTTCCAAAATCTTGCTGAAAATTAAGATATCATCCAAATAGACAATAACAAATTTTCCCAAGAACTTCTTAAGTACCTCATTCATGAGCCGCATGAAGGTGCTTGGGGCGTTTGTCAATCCAAAGGGCATGACTAACCACTCATAAAGACCCTCCTTGGTCTTGAAGGTTGTTTTCCACTCATCTCCTTCTCAAATCTGTATCTGATGATAACCACTCTTCAGATCTATCTTTGTGAAGTACTGAGCTCCACTCAAGCAATCCATAATATCATCTATCCTTGGAAAAGGAAACTGGTACTTGATGGTGATCCTATATATAGCTCGAGAATCTGTACACATCCTCCATTCTCCATCCTTCTTTGGTGCGAGTACTGCAGGTACTGCACATGGACTCAGGCTCTCTCGAATCAAACCCTTCCTCAACAGCTCCTGAACCTGTCTATTTAGCTCCTCGATTTTAGTAGGAGTCATCCTGTGAGCAGCCTTGTTTGGCAAACTAGATCCTGGAATCAAATCTATCTGATGACTGATTTGCCTTACTGGTGGCAATCCATCTGGAACATTATCAGAGATAATATCTCCAAACTCCCCCAGTAAATCTGAAACTTCAAGGGGTATTTCACTACTACCTTCTTTATCTTTCCTAGGAATCAAAGCATAGCACATATGTTGATGTTTCATGCCATCTAAAAACTTCCTTCCATCAACAAGACAAATCCTAGCACTGCTACATACCTTTTCACCTTCCTTTTTCATGGGCTTCAATTTGTGGCGAACTTCATCCTTTGTCAAAGAGTATATGTTTGCATGTCCATCATGCACTGCATGTCTATCAAACTGCCATGGTCTACCCAACAATAGATGGCAAACATCCATCGAAATAACATCATAGAGAACTTCATCATGATAACTCCCAATTTTGAATTTCACTAAACATTGTTCACTTACCAGGACCTTATGATCATCTTTTACCCAAGAAATCCGATAGGGCTAGGGATGTTTCTCCCTCTTGAGCTTTAGCTTAGAGACCATCTCTTCTGATACCAAGTTATCAATGCTACCACCATCAATGATCACATCACAACATTTATCCTCACACTTGCATCTGGTACAGAACAAACTCCTCCGTTGTCCTGGTTCATTCTCACCACTTAGTAGGACTCTTTCATTTACCAAGGTCTCTCCTCTTTCTGCATCCTCTGAATGTGATGATTGTGCATCCTCATCCACATGAGCAACCCTAGCTTGGCCCTCAGCTCTCCTATATGTCCTTCCTTGTTGTTGAGGGCATTCAAAGGCATGATGACCTTCTTCATTGCAATGGAAATAGGTTCCATGGAAGCCTCCTCTTCCTTGTCCATGTCCTCTACCTCTTCCTCTCTGATTTCCAAAGTCTTGGTCACGAGAGCAGTTGAAACCCTCATTCCTCTAGTTCTTGCTAGTACCCTCATCTTCATTTTTCTTTTGGGTTTCATTGTGGCCTCTAGATGATCTACCACTTCCCCTTCCTCCTTGACCATGCCCTCTTTGTCTTCCTTCAAACCTTTTATTCAGCTTCTCTCCAACTCATAGGGCAAACTGGTATGCCTCTTCAATGTTGGTCATTCTTACTAGACTTAATTCCTCCTGGATGCTAGGTCTCAATCCACTGATATAATGAGAAACTTCTCCTTATTTGCTTCTACATGCCCCACTCTAATCAAGAGTCAGTAAAATTCCTCTGTATATTCTTGGACTGATCTTCCTGCTTGCTTTAACCCATGCATCTTCTTAAACAAATCAAGCTCATAGTCTACAGGAATGAACTGCTTCTTCAATTTGTCCACCATGCGATCCCATCTTGTGATCTTCTCCTTTCCTCTTCTGTTTCTTTCCAGTTGAACCTCTTGCCAAAAAATTTTGGCATGGCCTTTCAGTTTGGCCTTTGCAAACTTAACCCTATCTGGGTCCCTTATATCCTCATACTCAAAGTATTCTTCCAGTTCATTGATCCAATCGATCAACTCATCTGGTTTCAGATTTCCTGAAAATATACCCACTTCAATTGTAGGTCTTTTCCCAAACTTAGTAATGGCCCTAAAAAGCCTTTCCTCTACAGGATTCAGAACTTCCTCTTCTGGTCCCATTACTTCTTCTTCATTGTCATCATCACTGTTGTCACCTGCAGCAATGTTTGCTCCTCTACGAAGCTCCTCTTGCAATGCTTGTACCTACCTCTGAAGGGCTCTAACCTCCTTAGGATTAATAGCTCTAGCCCTTCCACCATGCTCTCTTCATGGAGGCATCTTCTAACTCGAACCCACAACCACATAGTCTTGGTGCAAACTGCCTCACAATCGGCGCTCTGTCTACACACTCAAGAAAACCCGCTCTGATACCACTTGATGGTGACACAACCCAAGAACAGAATGGAAACAACAGAAAGGGGAAATTATATTAACTGAAAAAATAAGCTAGTACAAATAGTACAGGAAAATAAACTTCAAAACATGCCCTAAGGGCTTACAATAGCATAAATCTGGAGATAAATTCTCCTTATGGTACCTCCTCTCAAACTCCACTCTGAACTGCCTTTTACAATGCCAAAAATCTCCTTAAATAGACCCCGAAGGGTTAAGGACTAGGATTACATTCTAGAAAGTGCTAGTAGGCATCCACCAACCAAATAGAAGGTTCCAGAAGCGGCATTAGAAGTCGGTGCAAATCTAGAAGAATCCAAAAATGGTAACCGAACTTCCGGGAGGCATAACTTTTGAACCGTAGCTCTGATTAACGAACCGTTTACATTTTTGAAAAGCTCTCAAAGCACTCTATAGCCCTATGGACAAGATTTGCTTGTCCCCCATTTTTTGGCCCTTTTCAAGGTCATTTAATGCCCCTAACCTGACTTTGAAGCATTCTTAAGAGGTCTCCAAAACCCAAAAAATTGCAATAACTTTCAAACCATGGGGCCTTTTGACTTGATTCTTTTTCTGGAATTCTCTAAATCACAATTACATTCATCTGGCCAATTCACACCTTCTAGGTCACCAAAATGATGGCCAAATTGTATGCTCCTATTTTTTTGGGATTTTCAAACACACTGATAGTGGAACTATGAGATTTGGAACCTTTATTTGACCCAAATGGGTATCCAAAAATGTAAAGACATGAAACACAAACTAAGTCTAAGTACATTTTTTTGGGTGACACAGGATTGCCCTTGTACCTCTGGATGCTCCTGCATCAAGAAGTAATTCATCTTTTTGCAAGGGAAGCTATAGCCAAAAGGGTCTTCTCAGAAATAAGCACCAACAAGGAGCCAAGCCCATGGCATGGGTAAAAGTTAGACATCTACAACATATGAAAGATATGGCAGGGGAGGCATTTTGAAATGGAGCAAGGCACAATAAATTTTTTTAGAAATTTTCCCCCACGTGGAAGGATAGAGCACTCAATATGGTAGAGATATATATAAGGAAAAGATGCCAAAGGAGAAGAGGAAGAACACATAAAGAAGAACAATGAAGCCACAAGGAACAAAGTGGAAAAAATATAGTTTTAAACAATAATCCCACATTGAGCAGGTGTGGAGATCTTTCAATGTTCAAATACTTTTCTTTACAATAAGCTTAATGTCTAAAGAGAAGTGCCTTTTGGAAAGGCAAGCCTCGCGCAAGGGCCCCACCTGGGCAACTGGAGGTGATGATGTCACAAATTTTAAATGAAGATGCAAGTGCAATGACATGGCACCAAGAACAAAGCTGCATTAAGATTGTGACACATGTCACGATCCAACAGTTTGTGCAATTTCACAAGATGAAGATGCAAGGCCATTAAAAAATGTGGGATTGTGAGTGACTAACATGTGTCAACAGGCCCCACTAGTGATGACATGGCAATGACAAAGTAGGTGTTGTCTGAGTGGTGATGTGGCAATTAGATGGGCCAATCATGGAGCGACGCGTGGCCTAATCAAACTGGGTTTGACCCTGAGTTTCAAGGAAAGGAAAAAAAATTAAAAGTCATAAAAATTTTATTATTTTAAATTCCTTCTCAAATGGGTATACGTGCAAGTTTTAAATTCAAAAGGCACCTTTCTAAAGTTCTAACTTTAGACTTTTATTCTAAATTTTGAAAATTTAAAATTTAAAAGATGTGCAGTCACAGAGCCCTAGCAGAGGGATGATTTTCGAAATGGCTTTTTGGAGATTTCTAGTAAGAAAAATATGTGATGTTATATGTCGTTGAAATTGGGAGAAACTAAATTTTTTTGAATATGGAGTTAGTATTTACAGAGAATGCCACTGGTTCATGGTATAGGAGATTTTCTCTCAGAGATTGATTTACATGTTTTATCAAGTGTTTCAAGTTAGTAGTTGCAAAATTTAGTGGAAAAACACCTAAAACACATTTAGTGACCCTTGTATCTAATTATTTTGAATATTAGTGGTGTTTGGGCTAAAAATTGATCAATTGGCATATATCTAGGTTTAGTTAGCATATCTTTGTCTTTTACTGTTATATTTTTCATTTAGAAAGGTAAAACAAAAAAGCTATGATTAGTAGTTGAAGAGAGAGATTAGAGAAAGTCTTTTCATGGAAAAGAGAGAAAATTTCAAGTGGAGACATGTCAGATGTAGAGCAGATCCAGAATTCCTTCATCTGATATATTTCTCATTCTTTCTCATGGTACAGGTTCCAGATTTTGGGAGAAAAATTAGTCATTACTGTGATATCAGGTTTTGGTTCCAGCCTTGATGTATTCCCAATACTGTGACACCATTCTTTTAGCATAATTCTCTTGTATGAACAGCATTAGGAAGGATAATACAAATAGTTCAGATCTATTAGGTTTTTATGTGTTTTCATTTCATGCATATGAATGTTTTTATTTCAAGGAAATTAATACAAATAATAGCAGGTTGAGTTTCATCTTGAATCTTGTCTCCTTTATTAGTGATCTTCAATGTTTTATAATCTTTGAACAAAGAGCTTAGGTTCTTGTTGCAGTCCCTTAAGGTTGTATGTTGTTTCATTGTTGCTTATAACTCAAGGGGTTATGTAAATGCTTCAGGGAAATTAACAAGGTTGCAAGTTTACTGATGGGGATATCATGTAAGAATGAGGTTTAGATTGAGCATAAATGTCCATTTACAAGGTAAATGGATAGATCAGATATCCATATGTGTGTTTTTGATTCATGGAGTTGCCCAATGGTTAAGGCACTAATCAGCTAAAGGATCATTAGTTCTTACTGCTGCATATTAGGGGTTTTGCTGAATTCAACATTATTAATCAAACATTTTTCCCTTTGATGTTGAAGAACCTAAATGTGATGCCCTCACTCAACTTATGAACTCCATGGTTTTGCATTTAGCTACTGTAGATTTATGTCATTTCATAAGTCATTAGGAGATATAAGGGCTTTTATCTACTTTGTTAGATCCACGAATATGTTTTGCACTTGTACCATATTAATTGGATCTGAGGTTCACCTGCCTAGGTTTTGCAGAGCCTAAAGTGAAGAAGGATCTAGCATTATAGTTGGTCCAGTGCCTAAAATAATATGTTGAAGATGGGAGTTAGTTGCCCCTAGATGTACCATATTCTCATCAGGGTAATTATTTTCAAACACCAATAAAATGGCAACTCTACTAGGGAGTCTATGAAGGAATTCATTGATAAGGAGCTTGAAAATCTTTGATATATTGTGCATACTCAATTTTTTGTGCAAGGTTTTGTGTTCCTCGGTTAAGTTTTATCCATTACAATAGTATTTTTCAAGGTTGAATATAGATTGTGTTACTAAGTTTTATTTTCAGTCAATTCAACTAGTTGTGGTTTTCAAAGTATTATTGTCAATTCAGAGTCAGGATTATTTTAAAGTGGCTTCTCTCTTCTAAGTTTTTGAAGTTTTGCAAATTCTACAAAGTGAAAATTTAGTTCAGATTTGTCATGTTATAAGTCATATTTTTAAAATATTTCTCACAATTGTGAGTGGCAACTCTCTAAAGGACCTATGTACCAGTGTAGATCAGTTATGTATAAGTGTTTTCAAAGATTTTTCAGCTTGGTAATGCAAATCTGAAGGTGAAGTTGTAAGCAAGAAGAGAGTCTATGAATTTCTTACCAATAAGTTTTAAAATGTTGTTGATTTAATGTCGTAAGATTTTTGAATGATAAAAATGAATCACATCAGTGATTTGATTTAGTTATCCTCAAGGAGATGGCGGCTCTATAAGGATTTTATTAGTGGTGTAAGAAATTGAGATCAGCACTAGTGCTAAACCAATAGATTAGTGGTTTTAGCATCAACACTTGAGGTATTTTATTTTCATGATGTTTATACATGTGTGTTCTCCATCAAGTGATTTTCAGCACTAGGAGGAGGAGAATAGTGTAATAGGTTTTATACACTTCATGAGAATAAGTTTTAGCTTGCAAAAGTTTTGTGAAGTGATTCATTGGTAGAAGGTTATAAGCTTGCTGCAAATTACAAATCAGAATTATGGGTGAATGAGTTTCGTATCTTTGAAGAATGTCAAATTTCATTTCATCTAATATGCATCCTATTAGTAAGATTGCTAGATTTATTTCTACCAAGTGATATATACCATTAAATTTTAATGGTATTCATGGTTTCCTGAATGTCATTCCTAATGATGTTAGAAATAAATTGCCTAAGTTCAGTGGGAACCATCTTGTTTCAACTATTCATCACATTGAGTTGTTTAGTGATTTGATGGGTGACTATGAGATTGCTCATGAAGACGTTCACATGAAACTATTTGTTCAAACCTTAGAAGGTGATGCTAGAGACTGGTTTTCTTTTCTACCAACTTTTTTCATTTCATCTTGGGGTAAGTTGCATTTTTCTTTCATGGAGAAATTTGGAGAAAGGGTAAGCGTATTTGATTCTTATGATAAGTTTTTGAGGATTCACATTGAGTGTGATGAAGTTGTCCCTCAATTTAACATCAGATTTGCAAGAGTTTTGAATGAAATCCCTGAGAGTTATAGACCTAATAATTAAATGTGTTTAGTTGTTTACTTTGATTCATTTGACAAGAAAATGAATTATCTACTAAGGGATAAAGAACCACAGACATTATATCAGGCTTTTATGACCACTAGGGATATTGAAAACAATCTAAATCATAGATTGACTTGAAGTCATTTTGCTAGAAATGTCTGCCGGTATAATGTGTTTGAAAGAGAGGATGAATTTGGTGTTGATGCTTCATTTTCAAATCAGCTTATCAATACCCCTACTATAAGTTTTAATCAAGTGGAAAATTTAGATTAGACTGTGTGTAAGAAAGGTTAGTTCAGTTACAAATGAAGTTACACATGTTCTTGATGCTACAGGAATAGGATGTATTTCAGACATTGATAGGGTTCAACATTATGTTGATTTTACGAATCAAGGTTTAGTTGCAGTAGTAGGTTCTTCTCATGATAATTATATGTATGATGATGTGACTAATGATTCAAAATTTGAGGTTGCTACACCTAGATCTCAGTCTTATGCAAGTGAAGAGGTTGAGAGTAATCTCTCTAATCATGAGTTTAATGTTGTTGATCTGACATGCCATGGAAAGATAACACAAAATGAAGAATGTGAGTCACATTTATCCCAATCATAATTAGAACCATAAAGCACATAGGTTTGTAATGTTTCAACAATAGATGGTAAGATGAATTCACCTGATCAGTCGGATACACAAGAAATGATTTATCTTATTCATAGATTACATCATGTTGAGAATATTATTAAATTTGAAGTTGAAAGATATTCATCTCAATATGAGAATGAACAAGTTGAAAGTCATCTTTCAAGTGAAAAAGGTGGAGTTGTTGATTCAATGTATTGTGAAGAAGATTCATGTGAAGAAAATGGCAAGAGTGGTTACTCAAATCAGGAAGAAGAAAATGATAGTACATATTTTTCTTCACATGAATTAGATGCAAATTGGGAAGAAGAGAGCATTGACAGAAGTGAGTGCTCATATGCAAGTAATCGTATGATTTCTTGTTCTAAATCTGAAAATGATAATGTATCTCAATGTTTGCATTATACAAGTTAGTTTGGATATGAAGTGCTTGAGAGGGATTTGTCCTCGGAGTTTGAAGATAAAGAAATGGTTGATCAATTTGATGCTAATGGGTTCGAACATGAAGCTTTGAATGAAAGATTATTAAAAGTTTTTATGTTAGACAATGAGGTTGCAGCCAATGGTAATGGTTTTAGTGATGAGTCATGTTCTACATGTAGAATTCATCCTTAAAATGGTAATGAAGATGATGTAGTCATTGATACTATATGTGTGGTAGATGAAGAAGAAAGCTAGTCTTCATCTGATTCTGATTTTTGTCATATGCTACAAGTTTTTGTGACAATACATTAGGTAATGGCTTCAAGGTGTTTGATAATGATTCATATGATGATGATCTTGATGATGGTCAATCCCCTTTTTTTCATAATGTCCAAAGAGGACCATTGCATGGAGTTATCAATCCATTGTTTGAGGAGAACTTTGAGTTTTCAGATTTAGTAAAGAATGAGTTTAATGATGATACTTTATCATACTGCTGATATAAGTCATATTCTTCTTCTTCCAGGTATGATAGTGAAGATAATGATGTTGCATCTGATGAGATGGATGATAAGGTGTTTGATGAAGTTATTAGTGAAAATCAGCATACACCTTGTACTAAGTTTTATGATGAACTTTCTAATGCGAAGACTAATCTGTTTGTTGATTGTGAAGAATCATTGAAGGACTCTAGATTAGTTTCATTTTCTGACATTGAAGATACATGTGAGTACAAATCCAATTTCTCATGTGAATATTCTGTGGTTATGCATAAGGATACACAATTTCAAGGTATGTGTGATCCTTTTCCCCAAGTTGAGTATGAAGCCCTCATATTCAAGATTGATAGCATGCATGGTCCATTTGATGAAGAGAGTTTTCAGTTTGAGTCTGATATTTTTAAGCATGTTGATCAGAACTTTATAATGAGCAAGTGATTGAGAATGAAGCTAGTTTTTGTATGCATTATGAAAGTGAAGATGTAGATTTCGTTTTTCCAAGTGAGTTATTTCAATATGTTAATCTAATTGGAAAAATTGATATGAGTGATAATTTAGCTTACCTCATGATGAAAGGAATGAAAATTAGGTATATGACAGAGGTAAACAATCATGTTGAAGTTTGGTGTCCCTGGGTAAAATATATTCAAAGACAAACTAGGCCTCTTATCGCTATTTGACACTTGGGCAGAATTGCAAGTTTTGACACTAGCTCAAAATGAGACTTCATCGAATGATTCAGGATGGAAAAACAACATTGTGGATCACATGCATATGTCAAATGAAAGGTGTTAAACCACTCAAACATCATCTAGGACTCAAACTAACAACCGACTACATATGCATAAAAAGCACTTTAAGGTATTAATTCTTCAAAATTATCAATATGTGACTAAAAATTGACCATGCAATTTTTAGTCCCAACAGTGGCTCTATCTGGGGATGCATGTCCCTTGTAGGCATGGCAAGGATTCAAATCTCTGGTAGAAGCAAACCACACACTTGAACTTCAAAAACTTCTCTTGCATAGCTTTATTGAAAACAAGAAAGAATATAGTAGGAGTAGTTGTTTCTTGTTTTCAATAAAGCTGTGCAAGAGGAGTTTTTGAAGTTCAAGTGTGTGGTTTGCTTCTACTAGAGATCTAAATCCTTGCCATGCCTGCAAGGGACATGCATCCCTAGACAAAGCCATTGTTGGGACTAAAAATTGCATGGTCAATTTTTAGTCACATATTGAAAATTTTGAAGAATCAATACCTTAAAGTGCTTTTTATGCATATGTAGTCGGTTGTCAATTTGAGGCATAGATGTTGTTTGAGTGTCTTAAAACCTTTCATTTGACATATGCTGTGATCCAAAATGTTGTTTTTCCATCCTGAATCATTCGGTGAAGTCCCATTTTGAGCTAGTGTCAAAACTTGCAATTCTACCCAAGTGTCAAATAGCGATAAGAGGCCCAGTTTTTCTTTGAATATATTTTACCTAGGAATGTGTCATAACCCACTACTTTGGGAGTGTTTAGTGTCCATACCAAAGAACCTATGTTTCAAGTTTCAAGTCATTTCCAATCCATTTTGCTAGGTTTTGAACCCCTCAAAGTTGGTCATTTATTATTTTGTGCATGTGTAGTTATTCACAATTCTGGGAAGCCCTGTTCGATCGATGATATCTTTGACCCAATTGACCCAAATGAAGAAATTATTTTTGCATTGTGTTCTAGGGGTTAGATACTTCATATGTTCCAATTTTGAGAACATGAAGAATCCATTTGCATACTTTCTTATGTTCGTCTGTTTACTAAAAATTACTTTTTGGCACATTTCCTAGTTTAAAATTTCCAAGTGCCTATTTTCAAAAATTTGCCAGATTCATCCTATTATTTTTCATAAGTCCTAATTATGAATTCTTATCCTTTGAATGGAAAAGAACCTATATCCTAATTTTCAGAACCCCAAGTGATCAATAACCCATTTTATAATGTTGAACCCGAGTCCAATTTAATGTTTTTTAACACTATTTGCCTGCGAGATAATTGAAGCATGGATGTTTGGAAATTAAAATCTTTTGACTGAGAATTCATCATGGGCTAAGAATTTTTATTATGGTAGAACATATAGGATTGAACACTAATGCCGATTTTCATGGCCTGGTTACTTGATTAAATCAATTTTTAAGCCCAGCTAGTGGGCCTCCAGACACAAATTCACAATTTGTAGATTTGATTAAAAAGTTCTCAAATACAGAGGGATTAAAATGAAGACAAATTGGGGTAAAAGGAGACACATCATGCAAAGGAAAAAGTAGAGGTCCATAATCATAGCATGAAAGGTTGCATTCCATGACAAATTGCAAGCACGGGATTGGGAGTTACAGCTGGGTTTCTAAGTGAGTATGTCATCAAGTCATTATATTCTGGAAGACATTCTACAAATCATGAAATTGCAATCATGACACTCATGGCCTACCTTTTATATATACTTGCTGAATTGTTTTATCTGAGTGGCATTTTAAAATATATGCTTTTGTCTATGGAGATGAATGATAAATTTTGAATTAAAAACAAAAAATGAAAAGCTCCCAAACCTCCATAAAGGAGGAATTTGTAGGGAAGGGATAGGGAGATGCTCTCCAAGTAAAAAGACACAAGGAGACCCACATTTTTAAAGAATGCTTTCAAAGCCAAGGAAAGCACAAAGCTGTAAGTAAAGAGCTCAATCCATAATTAAAAATAATTCAAAGATGGTAAGGAAAACCAAAAGTTCTACAACACCTACAGCATCCACATTGAATAAATCATAGCATCTATAATATTGAAGATGTAGAAACCAATGATTAAATTAGTAAGGAATAGCTGGGATGAGAGAGTATCTCAAGTTGAATATCTTGATTTTGAAAATGATAATCTTGTAGTCATAATCTTAAAAGATACTGGCATTTTTATTTCAAAAGATTTGTCCATGATTATTATTATTTTTGAAATGAATTCGCTACTACAACTTGCTATGAAATTATTAAGATGTGAAGGGGAAGCCACAACAAAACATCAATGTTTTTTCTCTGCAAGGGAATGGGCCTTTTCTGAATCAATTAAGTGTCCATATCCACATTTTTGCAAGGGAGAAGGGACCATGTTTCAGTGGAGGTCACCCACATTGAGAGATGCAAGTCAACACAAAGAAGCAAGTCATCTTTTTGCAGGGGCAGCTATAGCCAAAAGGGTCTTCTCAGAAATAAGCACCAGCAAGGAGCCAAGCCCACAACATGGGTAAAAGTAGACATCTACAACATATCAAAGATATGGCAAGGAAGGAATTTTGAACTAGAGAAGGGTACAATAATTTTTTTTAGAAATTTTCCCCCACATGGAAGGATAGAGCACTCAATATGGTAGAGATATATACAAGGAAAAGATGCCAAAGGAGAAGAGGAAGAATGCATAAAGAAGAACAATGAAGCCACTGGGAACAAAGTGGAAAAAATATAGTTTTAAACAATAATCCCACATTGAGTGAGTGTGGAGATCTTTCAATGTTTAAATACTTTTCTTTACAGTAGGCTTAATGTCTAAAGACAAGTGCTTTTTGGAAAGGCAAGCCTCGCACAGCAGCCCCACCCAGACACCTGGAGGAGTTGATGTCACAAATTTTAAATGAAGATGCAAGTGCAACGACATGGTGCTAAGAATGGAGATCCATTAAGATCACGACATGTTTCGCGATCCAATGGTCTGCACAATTTTGCAAGATGAAGATGCAAGGCCATCAAAAAATGCAGGATTGTGGGTGATTGACATGTGTCAGCGAGCCCTAGTAGTGATGACATGGCAATGACAAAGTAGGTGATGTCTGAGTGGTGATGTGGCAATTAGACCGGCCAATCATAGAGCTATACGTAGCTTGGTCAAACTAGGTTTGACCCTAAATTTCAAGGAAAGGAAAAAATTTTAAAGTCATAATAAATTTATTATTTTAAATTCCTTCTCAAATGGGTATACATGCAAATTTTTAATTCAAAAGGCATTTTTCTAAATTTCTAACTTTAGACTTTTATTTAAAATTTTGAAAATTTAAATATTAAAGATGTGCAGTCATAGAGCCCTTGCAGAGGGATGATTTTCAAAATGACTTTTTGGAGGTTTTTGGTAAGCAAAATATGTAATGTTATATATTGTTGGAACCAGGAGAAACTAAATTTTTTGAATATGAAGTTAGTTTTTGCATAGAATTCCATTGGTTCATGTTACAGGAGGTTTTCTCTTAGAGATTGATTTATGTGTTTTATCAGGTGTTTCCAGTCACCATTTGCAGAATTTAGTGTAAAAACACCTAAAACACATTCAATGACTCTTGTATCTAATTATTTCAAATATTAGTGGTGTTTGGGCTAAAAATTGATCAATTGGCACATATCCAGGTTCAATTAGCAGATCTTTCATCGTTTGTTGAGATATTTTGTATTTAGAAAGGAAAAATAGAAAAGATATGATTAGCAATTGAAGAGAGAGATTAGAGAGAGTATTTTCATGGAAAAGAGAGGGAATTGCAAGTGGACACATGTCAGATGCAAAGCAGATCTTTAAATTCCTTCATCCTATATAATTTTGATTCTTTCTCATAGTACAAATTCTAGTTTTTGGGAGAAAAATTTATCATTGCTATGATACCAAGTTTTGGTTCCAATCTTGATGTATTCCTAATACTGTGACACCATTCTTTTAGCATAATTCTCTTGTATGAATAGCATTAGGAAGGATAATACAGATAGTTCAGATCTATTAGGTTTTTCTGTGTTTTCATTTCATGCATATGAATGTTTTTATTTCAAGGAAATTAATACAAAGAATAGTAGGTTGAGTTTCATCTTGAATCTTGTCTCCTTTATCAATGATCTTCAATGTTTTATAATCTTTGAACAAAAAGCTTAAGTTGTAGTTGCAGTCCCTTAAGGTTGTATGTTGTTTCATTGTTGCTTATAACTCAAGGGGTTATATAAATGCTTCAGGGAAATCAACAGGGTTACAAGTTTAATGATGGGGATATCATGTAAGAATGAGGTTTAGATTGAGCATAAATGTCCATTTACAAAGTAAATGGATAGATTAGATATCTGAAGATACAAATAGGTATTAGATATCCATATGTGTGTTTTTTATTCATGGAGTTGCCAATGGTTAAGGCACTGATCAGCTAAAGGATCATTAGTTCTCTGTTGCATATTAGGGGTTTTGTTGAATTCAACATTATTAATCAAATGTTTTTCCCTTTCATGTTGAAGAACCTAAATGTGATGCCCTCACTTAGCTTATGAACTCCATGGTTTTTCATTTAGCTACTACAGATTTATGTCATTTCATAAGTCATTATGAGATATAAGGTCTTTTATCTGCTTTGTTAGATCCACAGATATATTTTTCACTGGTATCATATTAATTGGATCTGAGGTTCACTCACCTAGGTTTTGCAGAGCCTAAAGTGAAGAAGGGTCTAGCTTATAGTTGGCCCAGTGTCTAAAATAGTATATTGAAGATGGGAGTTAGCTGCCCCTAGATGTACCATATTCTCATAGGGGTAATTGGAAACCGGTAATGTTGTCAAACATCAACAAAAATCATGATCATGTGAGTCATAAATTAAATCTTGCTTAGGAAGGACAGTTACATGGTCCATTCTTTGTACACATGGATGTTCCATCTATGAGTTTTAAATATGGACCTCTAATTCCACACACACTTCAACTTGATCATTATTTGTGAGTGACATCTCGAAATGAATATGATATTATTCAATTGGTATACCTACACAAGGTGGTATGTTGCCTTCTAACTAGATGGGGTTTTACTATTTTCTCTCAGAAATGAGAGTTTAGTAACAGAACCAAATTAGTACGAAGGATTTATGATTGCAAATGCAATCTAATCTATGGTTTTGATGTTTTTGAATGCAAAGTTATGAATTAATCTAAATGAATTTCAAATTAATCTAACAATGAAGAATAAGTTAAACTAAATGAATGCATTTTAGTCTAAATGATGAGCATGTAAAGCAAAAGAGATTCGAATGCAAAGCACTTGAGCGATCATCCAACAAAGATTTGATACTCTTCATGTGCATCCGTCCAAATGAGAGGTCAAGGGTCTATTTTTATAGAATCCTAGACCCAATTAATGGTGAAGATTAAACTGAGTGTACAGTTTAAATTGAATGTGAGATTGGGTCCTCCATTTTTTATGGAGTTGAATGAGATGAAATAGGAAACAACAATGATCCATTCAAATATGTACCATAATTATTTTTCTAATTAGTTTCAACAATTATGATGAGCATATTTGATTTGATCAATATATTTAATTCCTTTTTCATATGATATGAATTAGGAAAGAATATTGATCAATTCAAAAATGACATCATAATATAATATTCAAATTCATTAAATAATTAGTTTCAACACTTATGACATGCATATTTTGTTAAATCAATGTATTTTAATTCCCTTTTTTTGTGTATTAGCTAAAGAGGGTGGATTTAATTTAATTAAAGTACTTAGGACTTATAATTAAATTAATTCAATTAGGAAATTAATTTAGCTAATTTCAATCAATTTTTAGGAATTAAATATAGTATGTGATTAATACAAATTAGTGATTTTTTGTATTTGACACTTAGGTCAAGTAAAGATTATCAGAATCAGAAATACCTAGTACAATAGGACTTAATTTGATCACAAATAGATATTCTAAGATTGATGCACCAAAATTGGTTCAGAATACCAATGTGTCAATTTAGGGGTATTACATTTTCTCCTCTTTGGATAAATGTGTGAGTAGCACATTGATTCAAAGAAATAAGAAGTCTAAAATATATATCAAGAATTGAGATTGATTCTAAAATTGATGACATAGAAACCAATTGATGAGAATTTTAGGGTTATCTCTAGAATGAAGCTTAACCCTCCAGAGTCTAGATAGAATACCTAGATACTAGTCTTATAGAACAAATATTGTCAAAATTCACAAGATTGTTCCCAAAACGAGACTCAATCCTCATGAGTCAGGGTTAGAATGCCCCAATACCTATCCATTAAAAGATAACAAGATTAATCACAATTCATATAATTATTCTTAGAATGAGGCTTAATCCTTAGGAGTCAAGGTTAGCATGCCCCAATACATGTCCATTAAATACTGATTGAAAGAAAGATTAGAATTATCTTCAGAACAAAGCTTAATCCTCTAGAGTCTAGAAAGAACACCTAAATATTGGTCCATAAAAGATAACATGACCTAATCATGAGTCATAGGATTATTCCTAGAATGAGGTTTAATCGTTAGGAGTCTGGGTTAGAATGCCACAATACCTGTCCATCAAGCTATGACTAGAAATTTTATGAGTTTGGTCAGTTGATCAATAAGTGAGATTAGATAGCATATGATGCCAAATAGGGGAAACAAATATGCCTTAAGTGATGAGATGCCATTAGCGATTAGGACATTATATTGAGATTAACTTAAAGTCAATTTTTGAAAGATTCAATGATGTAATCATCCTACTCCCTTGGGAGTGAAATTGAAAGATGAGACACTAGAATAGTGATGAAGAGTAGTAGATTCAAAGATAAAGATGCAATTAGAGTTTCAAAAGAATAAAAAATAGATTATAAGAGCATGAAGAAAATTTGGAGTTGATTCATAGTGATTTCAAGGTTTGGTTGACCAAGTTTGAACAAATTTGACCAAGGTTGACTTTTGATGGAAAAGTTGGGAATTTTGAGAAAATATTGATACAATGATGATCTAAGATTCATAAAGTATCAAAAAGATAGACTACACAAGTGTTTTATCATGTTGGTCCCAAAAATTTAATATTTGTTTTTGAGTTGTTTAAGTTTGTTAGATTTTGATTTTGATCCCCAAAATGTGTCCAGGACTATCCAATTAGCCAAGGGGATAATTTATTGATCACTTGTGCAGTCAAAAATGAAATGTGGTACATAAAATAATCTAATGAGCTCTCAAGTTGGAAGATACAAGTAACAAAGTAACCAAAGCTATGCCCTAATTCAATTTGAGTATGAAAGGCAACCTTATGTTAGATGCAATCCCTAGGACTAGTTACTGAACCCATAAGATAGTTATCATCATAGAGCTTTTAGTGAGACCCATGAATGTCATACAATTCACACTAATATTGCAATCATGAGAATATGAATATGACATGTGTCTCAATTTTGTCAGGATTAGATGTAAGCATTAAAGCACAAGAAGCCAGAATAACTAGAACATATGTCCCTTTTAATGTAGCAAGTGAACATAAGCATTAGAGCATAAATGCTTGGATGACTAGAATGTTTCTTGTGTGCAAACACACTAGAAACATGAGAGATCCTTCTCATTCTAAGTAATCAATAAGTATTTTGTCTGCAATGACCCTGGCATTTGTAATCTAAGATATAAGTGTGCTACATATATCGTAGTGGCCCATACATTCACTTATCAAGATGAGTATCAATATTTTACTATAGCATAGAGAATTCACTCAAATAGTCAAGGAGAAGAACCAACCACACTAAAGTGTTCATATAAAATGAGTCAAGGTACACATGGCCATCCAATATGAGATAGAGGCTATTCTAGTGGACACCCCTTTTATATGTTTGCTTCAAATCAATGGAACTAAACCATCAAGTAGAAAACAAAGAAAAAGATCATGCCCGTAGTCCTTGCTTCTCTAGTCAAAATAGACATCCTCAAGTTTCTCAAAGGGTAATGACAAATAAAAAGAAAAACAAACAAAGAAAAGCTCAGCATAGTGCTAATAGTGTCAACATTTCTATTTTAGTTTCAATTTCATTGGATTGATGTCAAGTGTCGATGTTCAGAACGTTGTGTAAGAAATATCTTCATTAGCAGGACGGCACTAGAAAGACTTAGTTAGGACAACTAGTGACTTATGTCAATGAGAAATCTTCGTTGAAAAGAATCTCAGTGGGATACTAAGTGATAGTATATAGACACAACAAGAACAATTGGTCACTAGTGCATAAGAGATCTTTGAGAGGAATCTCAATAGTAAAGTAAGAAACAATAGAGAGACACAAATAGAAAAAATGGTTGACATGTAATGATCTTCTTTGAGAGGAATATCAATAGTAAAGTAAGAAATAGTAGATAGACATAGGTAGAACAACTGGTGACTAGCACGTAAGAGATCTTCTTTGAGAGGAGTCTCAATAGTAAAGTAAGAGACAGTAGATAGACATAGTTAGAACAACTAGTAACTGACATGGAAGAGATCTTCTAAGAGACCATAGGGTGTTTCCCCTAAGACAATGACCAATTTCAATCCATTTAAGTTTTGAGCAAGGTCTTAGATGTAACTGAGAATGTATGTATGAGAGAAAGCAAAAAACTAAAGCAGGAAAGAAATTGTACATGAGCCAAAAGATGAGCTATAGGATGTAGCATTTGAAACAAGAGGCACCTATTTACCAGGTTTTTAACTTCTTGAATGATATTCTAATTTTTCTACCATGATTCCTATGTGTTGAGTTTTCATCAATGGAACTCTTTCTTATCTTTCAATTTTTTTTGTATTTTTGTATTTTTGTATTTTTTTTGTATTACCAAGGCATCTATTGCTGGGTTTTCACAAAGATAATAGAAATTTTTAGGATATTTAAATATGTATAAAGAGCTTCAAAAATATGTTGTTTGTAGAACCATTTTAGATGAAGGGTGTTGATCGGCTCTTTGAGTGATACTCCTTCAATTGTTGAAAGTTGATATGCATCGGATCCAAACAATACAGTGACTGTGTATGGACCAAGCCAGTTAGGTTCAAACTTCTCTTTTCATATCTATTGTTGCTGATTCTTAGGGTTTTCCCTCAATATGAGGTTACCCACTTGGAAGTCATGTGGTTTGACTTTCTTATTGTAGCTTTTAGACATTCACTTTTGATAAGCTCATAGATGATCAAATGCCACTTATAGAAATTCATCTAGTAGTTCTAGATCTTGCAACTGAGATATTCTATAATCATCATTAGTAATGAGGCCTTTTAGAGAGATTCACAAAGTAGGAATCTCAACCTCAATAAGAAGCACAACATCCTCTCCATATACCAAAACAAAGGGTTTTGTTCCCATAGGAGTTTTGATACTTGTTAAGTAAGCCCATAAAGCTAGATTGATCTAAAGGTGCTAGTCCCTTCTAGATTTGTTGACTGTGCAATGAAAGATGTTAAGAATAGCCTTATTAGATGTGTTCGCTTGTCCATTACCCTAGGGATCATAGATAGAATACCAATTTTGTGTGATTTTAAAATTTGAACATAGCTCCTTGAGATCCTTATTTTTAAACTATCCCCCATTGTTAGTAATGATGGAGGATGACACACCATACCTATAGATGATATAGTTGAGAATGAACAGAGTTATGGTTTTTCCAATAGTTGTAATAATGAACTTGTATCCATTCAAAGAAGATGGATGAATCTGACCCACCAGATCTAAGGCCAATTGTTGAAATGCCCAAAGCATGATGAAAGGAATGAGCTCCATGGTTGGAGCATGAATCAAATTTTCATGGAGTTGGGACTATTTGCAAGACTTGGCATATTTAATTGCCTCTTTCTCCATATCTGGCCAATAGTAACCAGCTCTAATAAGTTCATGAGCCAATGTCAAGCCATTTTAGTGGGATTCATAAATGTTTGTGTACATCTATTAATGCACATTTCAACTCATTGGGTTCTAGACACCTAATGAGTGTATTTTCAAGACCTCTTCTAAACAATTCATTAGCTATGATGACACACTACGAAGCATTGCAAATTAGGTGACATTTTTCATTTTGGGTTAGATTGTTCGAAACTATCTAATCATGTAGGTGAGAATATATATGATGGTAGTGAGATGATTCATGTCCTATGATAGAATAGATCATTTGGGATTTAGGTGAATCATAAGCAGGGTAGGATAATGTCTCCACTAGGTACTCGTGTTGAAAACCATTTTCCAGCATTTTTAGCATGGAAGTGAGAGTGGCCATCACATTGGTCACCTTGTTATTTGCCTAAGGGATCTATTGAAAAGTGCAATATGCAAAGTACTTTTTCAAATCATCAACCATTCTTTTTGTAAGGTGTCAAATTCTCATCCTTTGTCTGATAAACATCATTGACTTGATTGATTACTAATTGTGAGTCACCAAAGATATTTAGTTCATCTACCCTCCATTCAACTAGAATTTTCATACCATCTAAGGCTTCATGTTTAAAATATTATTTGTGCAAGGAAAAATAATCTTGTACACCTTAGGTAAAGAATATTTCTTTGGTGTGATAAATAAAATTCCAGCACCAGATCCTTGTTGTTTGAAGGAACCATTAAAGAACATTATCCATGTTTGATGTGTTAGCAATAAAATAGATTCATCAGGGAATTCAATGTTCAGTGGTAGAAGACTTTGCATTGGTGCTTCTGCTAGCTGATTAGCAATTGCCTACCCTTTAATAGCTTTCCTTTGACATATTCAATATCAAACTCACTCAGGATCATGACCCATTTAGCTAGCATTTCTATCAAAGTAGCCTTGCTAAGAAAATACTTAAATGGGTCAATCTATGCAATCAATTGCATAGTATGAGCGAGCATGAAGTGTCTCAACTTTTGGGAAGTGAAAAAAACTGCCAACCAATATTTCTCAAATAATGGTGTAGTTCATCTCATAGGAGATCAATGTATGAATGAGATAATAAATAGCTCAGTCCTTATTGTTTTTGTCTTCTTGATCTAGCAAGATACCTAAAGATGAGTTTGTTGTAGAGATATAAAAAATGAGAGGCTTCCCATAAAGCATTAGGATTAGTGGATTAGAAAGATACTATTTAATCTATACTAATCTTTGATCAGAATCCTTATTCTAGTTATATTTCACACTTTTATGCAAAGTTTTAGTAAAAGGATGTCACTTATCTGCTGATTGAGAGATGAATCTATGAATAGACTAAAGTCTTCCTTGTAGGCCCCTCATTTGACTAATGTTACAAGGTGGAGGCATTTTTATTATAGCTTGAACCTTTTCTGGGTCCACCTTGATTTCTTTTGAAGACACAATCTAACAAAGTAGCTTCCCTAATGTAACACCAAAAGCACATTTCTTAGGATTTAACCTGAGACTAAATTTCTCTATACAATCTAGGATAGGTTCCAGATCTTGAAGATGAGTGTTTTGCTACATACTCTTGACCAAGGTATTATCAACATGGTCTTCCATCATTTTATGCATCATGTCATGGAAGATTGTTGTAACTTCTCATTGATATGTGGCACCAACATTCTCCAAACCAAATGGCATTACATTCTAGCAAAAAATACCCCATGCACAAGTGAAATTAGTTTTCTCGTAATCTTCTAGTACAATTTTAATTTGATTATAACTAGAAAAACCATCCATGAGTGAGTACATTTCATATCTCATTGTCATGTCCACTATCATATCAATTTGGGGTAGGGGAAAGTCATCCTTGGGACATGCTTTGTTCAGATCTAGAAAATTAGTACAATCTATAATATTCTTGTCATGTTTTGAGACTGAAACTATGTTTGATATCTATTCAACATAATCAATAACATGAATGAAACCAACTTTCAAGATCTTTTCTAGTTCAGATTTAACAAGTAGTGCCACATGAGGATGCATTTTCCTTAGTTTTTGTTTGACAAGTTTAATCCCTGGTGCAATAGACAATTAATTCATTATGAGATCAATATCTAAGCTTGAAATATTTGAGAATTTCCATGAAAATTTTATTTTCTTCTCCCGGAAGAAAGCAACAAATTCCTCTTTTTCCTCTTTAGGCAAAGACGGTGCAAGGTGTATTATATGAGGATGTTCCTCAATTCCTAGATTGATAGGTTGTGTCAGTTATATCAACATCGATGATCTCTCCTAAAATTAACTCTCAAGTGCATCAAATATCTCATTTGTAAGTGCCTCAAAGAGGTTTCCACCTTTGGATACATCTTTTTTTTAAACTATTTTTGGTTTTGATAACTACAATAATGTGATTTTTACCATCGAAATGTCTATTCTTTTTTCTTAATTGTATAACTGAGATATTTGATGTCCACTTCAATCATATTAACACTATATTCACTGGTGAAAGAAATTACTGGTTCAACAATGTGCAGATAGAAGGTGACACGTAGTCATTCTAGAACATAGAGACTTCACTAGATATAGTATTAGAGTTCTAGTCTATTAATTTGGGATGAATGAGTGAAAGAGAAGTGATAGGTTTGATGGTGTTCACAGTATAGTCATAAAATGCATTTACAAGTAATTTGAGACCTAAAGTGATTTTTTCCAAAGGTATCTTTGAATTCCTTTGAGTTCTAACAACATCAATTGAAGACTCATGAAAATTAGAAGGATGAGACTCATCTGACCAAACCCTAGATTACTCTTCTATTTCAATTTGATTTTCATATGTATGAACTTGATCTATGTCCTATTCTAAAGTTACCTCTCATAGAGAATCAAATCATATTCTTGAGAGTTTGTACTACATGAAGGAAGACTGTAGAATTTCCCAACAGTTATGGGGACCCATTCTTTACTTTCATTATCATCTTGGTTTTTATAAAGTCATTCAACAACTATAGTATTACTAGACTCACCTTATTCTTGTTGACTTTAGGGAGTATCAGTAGTATTTTTAGAGGAATCTATTTCAGCGTCAGTAGTACTAATATGTGGTACAAAGTCATTTGGTTTTACAAAGAATGTAGCAAGATTTAGCAGAATAAGATAGG
The DNA here is from genome assembly GCA_028749045.1 of Cupressus sempervirens. NCBI lineage: Eukaryota > Viridiplantae > Streptophyta > Pinopsida > Cupressales > Cupressaceae > Cupressus > Cupressus sempervirens. Next base: position 402,891,797 of record CM053790.1, read on the forward strand.
GAAAAGTATCCTCATCATCAGAGTTGTCCACTTGATTATGAGACTCATTTTGTGACTCATGTTCATATGAACTATCAAATTCTAGCACAACTATATTAAGCCCTAGATGAAAGGAAACTTTTTTGAAGCCTAATCCTATTGTGTCATGAGGCCTTCGAGATGTTTCCTAGATCATATCAATCAGCCCATTATATTATTACATCTAATAGGACCATTGCCTTTCTATCCAAGGCTCTTTATCAATTTAAGACATAGTCCATACTTTTTAGGAGCTATCTCATGAGACTAGGTTGTGAGATTAGCTAGGACTTCTCCTCTATATAACCACATAGCGATGGCTCTATTTTCATCTTTTTTTGCTAGAGATATAGTGTCTTTTACAAAGGCACCATTTATTTTGGTCATAGGTTATACCAAAAAAGGTCTCTCCACTTCAAATGGTCTCCCATAATGATGGGGAGATTTAGGAAGAGATGTCAAAGACAAAAAAATTGGTTCAATGTGATATTTTCCCATTCCTATTTTGTTAACTTGAGTGTCTTCTCCATTTCTTTTAGCTTGTTGACATGATTATTTGTAGAATCTTTATTATTAGGAACAAAATTGTCAACAAACTTGATCAGGTTACATCTATAACTAATATTAGCAGCTATAGTAACTTTTTATTCTTGAAATGGAAACTTGGTGCATTGATGGTATGTTGAAGGCACTTCATGCATTTCATGAATCCATGGTCTTCGTAATAATATGTTGTATGCTAAAGGAATATCAAGGACCTAACAAGTAATATTTATTTCTATAGGCACAACTCAAAGAGGCAACATAACAAGACCTAAGGATTTAATTTCTACTTCATCATATGCTTTGATGTTTATTTTGCGATGAGGATCAATAGACTCTTCATCATAACCCAATTATTTGAGCAGAGTAGTAGGATAGATATTAAGACCAAATTCATTGTCTATAAGCATGTGATGAACATGTTTTTGATGTATCATGACTTCCATATGCAATGGTTGATTATAAGGATGACTCAATAAATTATCATCCTCTTTAGAAAATGAGAAATAATTAGGTGAGGTCAAGTGACCTACCATAGATTGAAACCTATCAAGATCAATATCTTGAGGTATGCTTGCATCACTATGCACTTTGTCAAGAATCTACCTATGAACAAGCAAGATTTTAAGTATTTCAAATATTATTATTTGAGAAATCATTCATTGAAACTACTCAAGGATACTATAGTTTGTGGCCATGGAGGATTTTGTGATTTTTGTATTTTTGTTAGATGGACCAGCAATAGGTTTGTCTTTATGTTGATCTACCTCAGGAATAGAAGATGTAGGGCATGTGAGTACTAGCTTAGCACGAGAATGTGTAATAGAATTGGCACAAGATTGTGACTATTCATGATCAAATGTAAGAGATGTTGCACCTCTTAAGACAAATGGAGTCTTATGTTTTGTATTGTCATTTTTTCTTTTAATTGTGATAACATCACAATGTTTAAAATCTAAAGGTTCATTAAAAGCTCTGTAATTTGAATTCTTAATATTTCCACCCACAAATATTTCACCATCATCAATGAGGTCTTAAACCATATGACGTAGATTAATATAGGTGTTTGTAATATGAACCTTGTTCTGATGGTATTCACAAAATGCATAGTCATTCTACCATGTGGGTCATGGTTGTGGACCATAAGGATGAGAATTATCATGTGGGGTAATAATCTTATTTTGAAGTAAAGTTTTATAGACCATGTCTAGAGGTTCACCCTAGGGTGTGTATTCATGTTTGGGTTGAGTAATCCATGGTGAGTTCTTTTCTTTGTTTCCAAATATCTTGTTATCTAAAGGAGATTTTTCAGTGATTTTAGATGCACTAATTTTATCTGTGAGATTAAAATCTACCTTAGAAGATTTGGGAGTGATATTATCTACCACTCCATCATGTACTACCTCTCAATATTTATTCACATACTTGGATTTATCTTTTCTAGAGGTAGAGCCTTCCTTGATGTCCTTTTGAAGGGTTAATTCTCCTTTATTTACAATGAACTCTTCTATTTGGATACCTTTTGTAATAATGTCTTCGAAGGTATGTGGACCTTGTATTCTATACCCAAAATTAGGTAAAAGATTATCCATGTAGATATCAAGTTTTTTAGTTTCGAGAATTTTATGTGAGTATTTGGTATACAATTTTCACCATATTTGAAGAAAAATTAGGATAGGTTCTCCAATTCTTTATTTAAGGTTACATAGATCTTGTATTTTGGTTGGATGTTGTTTATTGTGCATGAGTACTGATGAATAAACATATTAACAATCTCATCAAATGTTCTAATTCCAATAGGTAATCTTGAAAACCATTCCATGACTTGACCACCTAAACTTTGTGCAAATATACACATAAGATATGTTTGATTATGCATGAATTCCATAGACAAAGAATCAAACTCCCTCAAATGATCTTGGGGATCAAATATTCCTATGTATTTTTCATATTTGGGTAACTCAACTCCTCTACAAAAAGGAGGCATGTACAAGTCCTTATCAAAAGGAAATGGACAAATAGTATCTAATGTGTAATGTTTAGAATTGAAAGCATGAATTTTGATGATACTCCCTTGGGGGAGTATTGTAGAAACATGAATAGATCAATATCATGATGATATGTTACATTCATGATTGTGTTTGACATTGATGTCAACATAGCAATTTTTTGTGGTATCTGATAGAAGAACAGCAGTAAAGATCAAGTTGGTACGAACATATCATTGATTATTTTCACTAGAAAGGTTAAAGGTAGATACTACTAAGTGTCTAGTATATGCAGCTAACCTTGAGATAAAAATATATTAATTTTGGAAGAATTTATACAAGTTTTGGTGAAGACTATTTTGAGTTAGAGTTTACAAAAGCATCTTTTGGTAAACTTGTTATGTCTCTTAGCAGAGTTGTTATTATGAGAAGCAAGATTAAAGGAATGTAAAAGACATGTTTGAGATGATGTGGCTCATATCACTCATCATAATATTATATGTATAGAAATTTATTCAAGTTACAAGGCAAAAGATTAATGTTATCGCTAAGTAAAATGTGTTCTCAATGAGGTCCTATAGAAATTAATTGAGAAGGTGTAATAGCCGACTCAAGGGAATTTTTTTATGGATTTTATATAAAGAAATGACGTTTTCCTTTGTTATGCATGAATGATTGCATGAAGTATGAAAAGTGGAAAAGATGAGAAAAGAGATGAATGTTGAGTAATTGCAAAGATAAGTAAAGAAGAGTGAAGCTGAAGAAAAAAAATTTGCTGAGGTTTTATTTTGAGATCCAAGGTTTGGTATTTGGATCCGAGGTTTGTGACCTGGTCTATAAGGTTTGATAGTGATTGGTCCAGTTGATAAGGAAGAGAAAAGAGGATAAAACACAATACAAACACTTATTCTATGAGGAATAGTTGAGAGATTAGTTGGACAGTGAAGTTCAATGATCTTTCCTAGGAAGCTATTTGGATAGTGGGTCCTTCTACCTTCTACAACTCCTAACAGGGTTGGAATCTTCTAACAAGGATTCAAAGTCTCCAAAAAAGGACTCTTATGTATTGAATGTGTTTATAAACTCCTAACAGGGTCCATCCTCTAACAAGGATATCTTTGTGTGTGTGTATATATATATATATATATATATATATATATATATATATATATATATATATATATATATATATATATATATATATATATATATATATATATATATATATCAGTATATCTTTGTGGGCATCATTCCCACCATGGTTTTTCGTTTGATCAAGGGTTTCCCTAGTTAACAAATCTTGTGTAATTGTATATGTGCATCTTGTTATGGTCGTTGTTTACTTTGATTGTATGGTTAAGATTAATTAAGGTTCATAAATGTTTCAATTGGATAACTAATTCAACCCCACCCCCCCATCTCAGTTATCTTGGTGGACTATTATTTCTAACAATTGGTATCAGAGTAGTAGGTCCTTGAAGATAAAGTTTAACAACTTTGGGAGATCCATGGTTAGCATATTCAAAAAGGATAGTCCAAAGTTTGATGGATCGAATTATGATAGTTGGAAGGAAAAGATGAAGACACATCTATTGTGTATGGGTCTAGGATATTGGATCTTGAAAAAATTAGAAAACACAATTATTACTGAAAGTGCATTGGAAACTTGTACCGAGGATGAAAGAGAACTTTTTATGTGTTACATGAGAGTTAGAGAAGCACTATTATCTACACTTCTTGAAATAGAGTACAATTAGGTAAAAGCACTTGATACTTCTCATGAGATTTGGAAAGCTTTGAAAAATAGTTTTGAAGATGATGAACATTCTAAGAAAATGAGGCTACAAAGTTGGATTTGTGCATTTCAAAATTCTAAAATGATAGAAGATGAATCTATAAGAACATATGTAGGAAGAATATCAGAAATTACTGTAGGTATCAAATCTAAAGGAGGAACCAAGGAAGATTATGAGGTGATTTGGAAGGTATTGAAGATTTTAATGCCACCATTTTAGGCAATTCAAATGATACAATTTTTGACCACTTGTACCAAATATTTCACCAAGGAAACAGTATTTGGGAGACATGAAGCAGTTGAGAATGAACTTAGACAAGTTGGAGAATTATCTACAATAGAGGCAGCCTTCAATGGCCTAAACATTTGACCTAATCTATAAAGGAGCACAAGTGCTAGAGGTGATTTTTCTCATAGTAGCAGATCAGATGAGGACAGAAAGATAGAAGAAGGAGTAACCCTTCTTGTAAGAGAAAAATATAGTAAGAAAATCTTTAAATGTTGGACTTGTAATGAGTTTGGTCATTATGCATCTAAGTGTCCTAAAAGAGAGAGAAAAAGTATAAAGAAAAGTTCAAACCTAGAAGAGATAGAGATTATTTGTATGTCAATGAAGAAGATGAATCTAATGAACAAGTAGTAAGTGACAGTGATGATGAAATAGGATTTGTGGCTATTATCGAAGAAAGTCTAGAGAAAATGGCATTAATATCATGGGTTGAAAAGAAATATGATTGGATAATTGACAGTGGTTGTTCACATCATATAATTGGTGATATGAACAAATTTGTTAATTTCAAAAGTTATGATGGAGGCATTGTTAGAGTTGGAAACAATGCAGCTTGCCATGTTAAAGATGTTGGATCTGTAACTCTTGATGGTGAGACTAACACGGAGGATGTATATTTTTTCTATGGTTTTAAACACAATCTTTTGAGTGTTGGAAAACTAGTGGAAAAAGGTTATCAGTTGTAGTTCACAGAGAAGACATGCATGATCAGTGACAAACATGGAAAGGTAACTGGAATAGGAAATAGATATAGAGGTAATGTATTTCAGCTAAATCCCACTAAAATGACATGTTTGGTTGCAAAGGTAGATGAAATTTGGTTATGGCATAAGAGATTTTTTCATATCAACTTTGATAACATTGTGAAAATTAGTAATATGTTTGCAATCAAAGATTTTCCTAAGATTGTAAATCCTACGAACACAATTTGCAAAGAGTGTGTATTGGCAAAACATAATAGAGCTTCTTTTCCTAGCAAGAGGTCTACTACTATAGCAAATTTGGAGATCATACACACAAATCTTAGTGGTCCTAGAAAGATTAGAGGATTTTGTGGTGAAAGGTATATCATGATTATTGTTGATGACTTTTCTAGAATGACATGGGTTGCATTTTTAAAAAGAAATCTAAGGCATTTGAAACATTCAAGATATTCAAGAATAGAGTTGGGAATGAATCAAGCATGAATATTAAATGTTTAAGATCAGATAGAGGAGGAGAGTTTACTTCAAATGAGTTTAACATATTTTGTGAAGCTAATGGAATCAAAAGACAACTTGTAGCTCCTAGAACCCCTGAACAAAATGGCATTGTAGAAAGAAGAAATAGGTCACTAACAAAAGCAATAGAAGCTATGTTAGTTGAGAATGATGTATGCAAGAAATTTTTGAGAGAAGTTGCGAATACAACAGTTTACACTATGAACAAAATGTGGGTCAGGAAAGACACAAACAAGACCCCTTATGAACTATGGTTTGATTACTCACATACAGTTAAGTATTTCAAAAATTTTGGCAATAAATGTTATATCCAAAGAGATGATGATGTTGGTAAAGTTGATGCTAGAAGTGATGAAGATATGTTTCTTGGTTATTCATTGAAAAGAAAAGCTTATAGATGTTATAATCTGAGAACTAAGACTATTGTTGAAAGTGCAAGTGTAAGAGTTGATGAAAAATTCAAAATACAAGAAAGAATAGTTAGCTACAATTTTGATGATGAGAATGTCATTATTACTAAAACAAGGAATGGTGAAGTATTCTTTGAGACTAACAATGATTTATAGAATGAAGGCGAGCTAAGGTAGGAACAAAGTTTGGAACCTAGAATGGAGCCAAGAGTTGAGATAACAACTCCTACTTCTAGTAAGAATATGACAAAGAATCATCCACCAGAATAGATCATCGGCAACAAAGATAAAGGTGTGATGAGAAGAAGTAGAATCAATGAACTATTTTTGATATCTCAAGTAGAACCAAAGAATTTAGATGTGGCATGCAAAGATGACTATTGGAAGAAAGCTATGAAATAAGAATTAGATCTAATAGTGAAGAATGAGACATGGCAATTGGTCCCTAGACTAGTAGACAAGAATGTGCTAGGAACAAAATAGGTTTTCAGGAACAAGATGAATGAACAAGGTGAATTTGTAAAGAAAAAAGCAATATTGATATATAAAGGTTACTCATAGCAAGAAGGAATAGACTATGAAGAAACCTATGCTTCTATGGCAAGAATTAAGCAATAAGGTTTTTCTTATCCTATGCAGCACATAAGAAATTCAAAGTGTATCAGATGGATGTCAAGTCAGCATTTGTAAATGTAGAACTTGAAGAAGAGGTATATATAGAACAGGCTGAAGGTAATAGATGATAAGGACATGGTATGCAGATTAAAGAAAGCATTGTATGGCTTTAAACAAGCACCCAGAACCTAGTATTCAAGGTTGGACAAGCATTTGAAAAAACTTGGATTTAGCAAAGGTATGGTAGACAGTAATCTCTATGAGAAAGAAATAGATGATGGATTAATGATTTTGGTAATATTTTTTGATGATATCATATTTGGATGAGATGATAATGAAAGTGACAAGTTTGTAGAAGAAATGAAGAAGGAATTTGAAATGAGCATGATAGGGGAAATGAAATACTTCCTTGGATTACAGATTATGCATGATAAAGAAGGAAACTTTATTTCTTAGACTAAGTGTTTGAAAGATTTATTGAAAAGGTTTGGTTTGCAAACATGTAAACTAGTTAGAACACCTATGATAACTAGACACAAGTTATCTACAAAGGATGAGACACCTACTATTGAGCAGAAGAAGTACAAATCTATGATTGGAGGATTACAATATCTGACTTACACAAGGTCGGATATAGAAAATGCAACTTTGAAATTGTTGCAAGATTTCAAGCTAATCCCAGAGAAGCACACTTTGCAGTAGTTAAAAGGATATTTAGATATTTGAAGGGAACACTAGATTTTTAATTGTGGTATGACAGATCTAATGATTTCACTTTATATGTTTATACTGATGTTGATTGGGTAGGCAGTATGGATTAAAGAAAGAGCACCAGTGGTGGATCATTTTTCCTTGGAGGAATATTGGTCTCTTGGTTAAGCAAGAAGCAAGATTGTATCTCACAAAGTAGAGCAGCAAAAAAATATGTTGTAGCAGCAAAAAATTGTAATCAACTTATTTGAATGAAGCAGATGCTAAAGGATGTAAGGATAGAATTCAATGAACCTATTTTCATACATTGTGATAACACAAGCATAGTGAATATGTCTAAGAATCCAATGTTGCATTCTAAGACTAAGCACATTTCTATCAAATATCACATGTTGAGAGATAAAGTTGTAGAAAAGGAAATCAGATTGGATTATGTAAGCACCAAAGTGTAGATTGTAGATATTTTCACCAAGCCTCTTCCCAAAGAGGCTTTTGAGTATTTGTGAGGTATGCTAGGGGTTATGCCCCTACCTACATCAGATTAAATGATGCAAGAGTGCATTAGTCCAAGAGAACTATTATTTTTTTGGATTGAATGTTGATGTTTCCTGCATGGGGGAGTATTTTTAATAGACAAAATCATCTAAAACTCTTGATAGATGTTGTTTTGAATAGTATCTTTGGACACTTGAGCAGGTTAGAGATAGTTGTTGCAGAAATTGACATGATGCAATGATAGATGATTGTTGAAACCTTTGACATTGATGTTAATGGGGGAGAGATTACAACATGAAAAACATTTTGATAAATGGAGAAGTTACATTAATGGGGGAGAATGATTTATGAAGAGGATTTGAAAAGAAAGGGTAATAGTCTTTAACAGTTGGTATTCTTAGAACTAGATGTTTTTTCATCTATGTTGCCATCAATGCCAAAGGGGGAGATTTTTGGAAGCATGAATGTTGATGATACCCCTATGGGGGAGTATTGTAGAAACATGATTAGATCATTATCATGATGATGTGTTACATTCATGATTGTTTTTTTCATTGATGTCAACATAGCAATTTTTTGTGGTATCTAACTAGAGAGAGAAGCAATAAAGATCAAGTTGGTACAGATAGATTGTTAAGTATTTTCACTAGCAAGGTTAAAGGGAGATACTACTAAGTGTCTAAAAGATATTAAGTCTAAAAGAAGTTATGCAAGTTTTGGTGAAGACTATTCTAAGATAGAGTTTACAGAAGCATGTTCTGGTGAATTTGTTATATCTCTTATTAGAGTTATTATTCTGAGAAGCAAGATTAAAGGCATGTAGAAGACTTATTGAAGATGATGTGGCTAAGCTCACTCATCATAATATTACATGTATGTAAATTTATTCAAGTTACAAGGATATAGATTAATGTTATGGCTAAGTAATTATGTTCTTAATGAGGTCCTATAATAATTAATTGAGAAGGTATAATAGCTAACTCAAAAGAATTATTTTATGGATTTAGTATAAAGAAAGAATATTTTCCTTTGTTATGTATGAATGATTGCATGAAGTATGAATGGTGGAAAAGAGAAAAATATATATGAATGTTGAGTAATTATGAAGATAAGCAAAATAGAGCAAAATTAAAGAAAACTTTGTTGCTGAAGTTTTATTTTGAGATCTGAGGTTTGATATTTGGATCCAAGGTTTGTGACTTGGTCTACATGGTCTGACAAAGATTGTCTAGTTGATAGGATAGAGGAAAGAGGATAAAGCACAATGCAAAAAATTATTCTACAAGGAATAGTTGAGAGATCAGTTGGACAGTGAAGTTCAGTGGTCTTTCTCGAGAAGTTGTTTGGATAGTGGATCATTTTGCCTTCTACAACTCGTAACAAGGTTGGAACAACTCCTAACAAGGTTGGAATCTTCTAAAAAGGATTCAAAGTCTCCTAACAGGGACTCTTATGTACAGAATGTGTTTATAGACTCCTAATAGGGTCCATCCTCTAACAAGGAATACATACATACATACATATACATATATATATATATATATATATATATATATATATATATATATATATATATATATATATATATATATATATATATATGTATGTATATATATATGTATATATATATATATATATATATATACATATATATATACATACATATATATATATATATATATATATATATATCAGTATATCTTTGTGGGCATCATTCCCACTAGGGTTTTCCTCTGATCAAGGGTTTCCATAGTTAACAAATCTAGTGTAATTGTGTATGTGCATGTTGTTATGGTTGATTTTTACTTTGATTATATGGTTAAGATTAATTAAGGTTGATAAATGTTTTATTTGTATAACTGATTCACACCCCCCCACCCCCCCTTAGTTATCTTGGTGGACTGTTATTTCTAACATTTACTCAGTTTATCTTTGTCTTTCAACATTTGGGCCAATTCCTCTTACATGGCTTGGAGTTTTTTTTGTAACTTGGAGGTTTTAATTTTTGTTGGCCAAAGGTGCCCTCTCACCAAAGATTGAATTTAAAATATTTAAACCCACCCAACAGTCATAACATTCAATTTCATGTTATATTTCAAGTCCCAGAGTCACAACAAAATGATATGGTCCTGATCTTACAATAACTCATGTATCAAAAGATTGATGGGAAAATCAAGCAGTGATAAGATTCTACAAGGCTCTCTTGTTGGTCGAGTGGTTGGGTTGTTGTGACATTGCAAATAGTCAAGGGATCACAAGCCAAAGGGATATGTGTTCTGATACCATGAAGGTCAATGATCATAAGATTACATTATTTTATTATTTATTTAGGTGAGACACTTAGGAGTTTGTGTACTCTCATGAGTTGTCATGTTGACAAAATAGAAGTACACAACTCTAATTCAACACATGGTGTCTACAACACTGGAGTTTGCATCATTCACTAAGTTGTCATGTAGACAACACAGTTATTTGTACTCCTAATTTAGCACATGTTGTCTACACCACTAATTTGTGTGCTACACCATTCTAGGCTTATCCTCTCATCATTGCACTTACTTCCGTGCTTAATGGAGGATAAGCCATATCTGGTGGACATGTGCCTAGTTGTATTACTTATCATGTTGCTGACTTATATGTATTCTGGAAGCTCTCTAGAGGCCTTTATATAAAGGTACTCCTAGTGTACTTTCATATGGCATATTGAATGAATATATTGTCATTCTGATCATACTCTCTCTTTGTTCTACTATTGTGCTTGTGTTTGAGTTCCTTAATCTTAGGTAAATTCTGCCCTAAGGAAAATTCTTACAGTGAGTTCTAGTGTTGACCAAAAACATATAAAGAGTTTCACTCACCAAGTGGGAAAAAGAGGAGTTCTTAACCAATCAGGTAGCAAGAAAGGTACTGAGTGATAGTTGAACATGGTTGACCTATGCTTTTTTATCTGATTTAGCAAGTTGATGATAGAGGAAGTAGCTCTTTGGTGATAGATTTGATCTTTTAATCTTCTTTAACCACTCTTGTCATTCCCTAAGTCTAATAGATGTGAAAGAACACTCCATCATCATTTGTTGATCCATCTACTCATTCAGAAGATTAATGGTCATCATTCCTATCCTCTTAAGGATTGTCTAGTGGATAAGTGATCTTCTTGCTTCTAGATTTGTGTAACGATTAGATCTTTTCTAGTTTTGCAGTAATTATTCCCTGCAAATTTGAATGTAGTTGTTGAGTTTTATCTTAAAGTGGAAGCTATCTAAGTTATGCTTACACTATAAAAATAGATTTTGTAATCTTTCTTTGGGCCAAACCTTCTCTATTTCTCTAGTATTGCCCTGGCATACTACTATAAATTCCCTCTTTTGCCTCTTAATTATATGACATCTTGTCTTATCTCCTTCAACCACTGATGTACTATGCAAGCTTTGCCTGCCTCTCTTTGATGTACTGTGGATATCTATAACCTAAATTTATGTATCACTTTTGGCCTATGAACGATAAGAAGTGAAGCTCTTCTTCCTCATGTCACTCATTTTTTTGTTTGATCTATATGTGGCTAATGGATTAAAGAAAGTTTGAATCTGTATATCTTTGGATTGTCATGATAATTTTACTATGTATATATGGGCAGATATTGGCCTGAACCCCCTATTTTGGTGCATCACCTCCTTATAATAGATTAGGTAGTTCGTTCATATGCACTCCTCCCCCCTTTTCCCTCTCCAATTGTAGTCTAGGTGCATCTTGATAGAAAAGGAAGTCGGCCTTCTCCAAAGACTCAACCTCATAGTTCAAGTCCCATAGCTTGGAGGTTGTTTCCATGTTTCACTAGGTCATCCTTCGGTAAAAAAATTTTACAAGGGTGCAAGCTTTTGTAAAAATAGTTTCCTCTTCTTGTGTGACAATTGTTTCAACATTGAAGTGTTGAGGTATTTTTTCTCCTTCTTGAGCAAGTTTGAGGAAATATTTCTCTTTCTCATCATGGAGTAAAATTTTCATCATTTTCTCAATTTTTTTATTGTTACAAAATTTCTCTATTCTTTTAAGGGTATCTCTTTAGTATCCCCATAATTATTTGTATAGGTGTAAGGATATTTCATCCTTTCATTTCTTTGGAAGTCTTCTCAGTAATGTCTCCAACTATTTCCCCTATTTCTTGATCTTGATTTGCCATTCCAAGGATGTAGAATTTTTTAGTTTGTTTAGGTTGTATAGGTGTTTCAAATATAATTTCAGCTAACATAGGTTTCTTATCAATGTTTGGATGTTCTTGGAATAATGGATTCCTAACTTGTTTCAAGTTTATGGAAAAGACTCTTCGAGCACTAGGTGGACCAATAGGTGAAAGAGATCATGAGGACCCTTTACTATACTTGGATTGTATGTAAACTTGGGAATGACCTCTACCTCAATTTCTATCTCTATTTCTACCTTGTCTCAACCTATGGGGATTAAACATATTTCCACTCCTATTTGCAATATTCATAGACAATGACTTACAACAAATTTTGAACAAGGATCACACTAGAACATTGTCTCAAAGTAAGTAAGTTAGAAAAATAACTAGAATAGTCAAGATTTTTTACTATTGTGCCACAAGATATGACAAACACAAGAGAGAGAAAAGGACAACAAAATAATGAGACTAGTTCATGTGCAAATCATAAGTGATCAACTAAGCAATGTATCTAATTTTTAAACTACCATAGACAGAGGAATGACTTAATGTTTTTAGTCAAAGACCATATTTGGATCAAGTTTTGGTGAGGGAGCTCAGAATAGCTTGTTATTTTTGGACAACTCCTTACAGACTTGTGTGAGGAAATGACTTTGAGGTGAGAAACTATTGTAAACCAAGTGAGAAAACACCTCTGCTAGACCAATTTTGAAAATATTTTGACAATTTAATGACCAAAGCTCACACGAGGATCTAGAAGAACTATGTGAGGAAGTATACAAGACAATGCATGAAAACAAAACATCAATTTTCTTAGCATTTTCGGGCACAAAGTTTTGTATTGAACCACATGAGGAAATGACAGATTATCTATTTGAACAATATTTTGATAGTTTTGAGACTAGTTGATAGTGTTTTGGGAGATTCTCACACAAGGAAAGTTAGCCTCCAATGTGAGGAAGTACAAAGTACCATGCAAGAAAATACAAATTGATAGACCTATAGGTCTTTTCTTATGCAAAATTTTGCAGAAGTGCAAGTGAGTAAAGGATAGACTGACATTTTTGACTAAATTTGAAGAGATTTTGATAAGTTATGATAGTTTTTGGATAGAGTACTAGCACATGTTTGTAGTTTTTAGTTAGATGTGGACATCATTTTTAGATTTGGACACCATTTTGGATTGCAATTAGATAGTTGATTTTCAGACAAGAGATGCAAATAGTATTCATAAAAAATCTAACCAAGGACAAAGCAATCTGAAGGATGGGGGAGTCTTGACCTTTGCATTTGGATAGTTTGTACAATTTGTAGTCTCAAAAAAGACAGTATTTTATCCCTATAACCAAAAATGGTAGAGGCAACAAAACCCATGTCTCACAACCTATGTGCATGTGTTCACCTCACATGGCTATGTCACCCCACTAGAGGGCACCTATGTTTTTGGGGTATTCTAAGGACTCAATAATATATACACTCAATGATAACTCTTGTAGCAAGGGTCAAGGGTGTATACCACCTTCCAATGTCCAACTACATGCCTATGGTGACAATCTATAAGAGAGATTCCTCCCCCTCCATGCACAAAGATTATGCCCCTTTTTAGAGGTGAACCAGGTAGAAACTGACTACAAAGTTTTTAATAGGATTTCATTCATATTAATCCTTGATGGCCTTACAAATGAGGTTAAGGCTAGTAGCCCATACTAACAACTAAAAGTTCACACACTTAACTAACAAGACTAGGGGCGATGCCAACCAATGCAAAAAATGGAGCCTCTTCTCAATATGTGATATTAGAATTAAGAAGAAGAAATTGACATGGCTTTGGAGTCTTTCTCTCTATAAAGATTCTTTATTATAGTGAGTTGAAATTACTGGTGTTAGGTGCATGCTCACTTGGGTTGTTCCCAAAGTTTGGATCACTCTGGCAGGCCCTCTAAAGGTTGCTTAGCACTGTAGTTCGGATTCAAGGGTTCAAGTTTCTAATTTTTCCAAAGGGAAAAGAGCATACTCCTCTACCTTGTCACCTTACCCAAACATGCATAATATATTCATCGCCAAGCTAGCTTATTAATCCCAACTTGTCTTTTTCCAAGATTTTGATTTTCTTAAAAGGAAAAGAGCATCATCTCTTCATAAAAATATTTGCTTGGGAGAACCGCTACCTTTCTTTCCTCCATCAGGTACAATCTTCCATAGGCATCTAGGTTTTTTATTTACTCTTGGACACCACTTCCAAGTAGCAAAGAGCATACTCCCCTATTCCTTTGTCTAGAGCCTTGTGAAATTCACAAGCCCTATTAAACTATGTGTATGAAAATGCATGAGAATGGATACATTATTTGAGTGGATTTGAATTGTTCTTTAACAAGTGAATCTTTGACAAAACATCCTGTAATCAAACCATTAGTATTTTTTGTATGTTTATTTTAGGGTATCTTCAACAGACATCCTACAAACCACTATCGAGCTACTTCAAAAATCAAAGATCATAAAATATATTTAGTATTGTTTGTATGTTTATTTCAGGGTATCTTCAACAGACATTCTACAAACCACTATCAAGCTACTTCAAAAATCAAAGATCATAAAATATATGCTTCAGAAAAAGAGATCAAATAAAAAGAAACTCATGAATTCAAACTTAAAAATGCAAATTTTCTCTATTCTAATTTCAAGTCTCACACGAGACTTTGTAGCTTACCACGTGAGGATTCTCTTTGTGTAACATGAGGAAGTACTTTCACTGAGTGAGCATATGAGTTACCACCTGAGGAAGTGTAGTAATTCCTATCATGTAAGGATTCCTAGTTTATACGAATAGGATAATGAAGAATGTCAAAAAATGAATAAAATGAGGCCAAAAAATTGATTTTTCTACCCCATGGTGGGCACTAGAAATGTGAGTGTTAATATGGGCCTCTAATTCCACACACACTTCAAAATTATCATTATTTGTTAGTATCATCCTACAATGAATATGAGATTATTAATTCAGTATGCCTACACAAGGCAATTTGGTTCCTTCTAACTAGACAGGGTTTTACTATTTGCTCTCATAATTGAGAGTACAGTAACCAAAACAAACTAGTACAAAGGATTTATGAATGCAAATACAATCTAATTTATTTTTTGATGTTTTTGAATGAAAACTTATGAATTAATCTAATTGAATTGCAAATTAATTTAAGGACAATGAAGAGTAAGTTAAGCTAAATGAATGCATTTTAGTCTAAATGATGAGCATGTAAAGCAAAATAAATTCAAACGCAAAGCACTTGAGTGTTCAATCCAATAGCGATTTGATACTCTCCATGTGCATCCTTCCAAATGAGAGGTCGAGGATCTATTTTTATATAATCTAGGATGCAATCAATGGTCAAGATTAAACTAAGTGTACGGTTCATATTGAATGTGAACTTGAGTCCTCCATTTTTGATGGAGTTGAATGAGATGAAATAGGAGATAACATTGATCCATTCAAATGTTTGCTTATAATTATTTTTCTAATTAATGAGATAATTAGTTTCAATAATTATGATGAGCATATTTGATTTAATCAATATATTTAATTCATTTTTCATATAAGATGAATTAGGAAAGAATATTGACCCATTCAAATATGATATCATAATAGAATATTCTAATTTACTAAATAATTACTTTCAACACTTGTGATATGTATATTTAATTAAATAAATATATTTTGATTCCCTTTTTATGTGTATTAGTTAAAGAGGGTGGATTTAATTTAATTAAAGTACTTAGGACTTATAATTAAACTAATTCATTAAGGAAATTAATTTAGCTAATTTCAATCAATATTTAGGAATTAAATAAAGTATGTGGTTAATACAAATTAGTGATTTTCTACATTTGACACTTAGGTTGAGTAAAAATGATCTGAATCAAAAATGTTTTGTATAATAGGACTTAATTTGATCACAAATAGATATTGTAAGATTAATACACCAAAATTGGTTCAGAATACCAATGTGCCAATTTTGGGGTATTACATCATCCAAATGATATTGTACGGTAGAAGTGACAAATATTTGTTTGCTTCTCAATAAGAATAGGTTGATTCCAAACACTGTGAGTGGTTTTGACTTTGAGAGCTCAGGGAAAAATATTAGAAGTATCCAATAAAATATATTATGATAGGTTGGAAGGGTCACAAAGAAACTTGGTATCAAGGTAGAGAAAAATACTCATGTTTGATGCAAAGCATTGTGAACATATGTCCCAGTTAAGCTACGTTTAAGAGAACTTATTGAAAAAGATGGCTCAAAGAGGATTTCAAATGACCTATGGTAGAAGAGGAAGCAAGAATGCCAAATTGAGAGATAATGTCTTGGGTGAGTTTCCTCAAAGGCTTCAAAGGTTTAGAGGATGGGTTTCTCTATGATGATTGTGAAGAGGAACTAGAGGTACAAAGAGGGTGAACAACAACCATAGATCCAATGGAGAGGATAATTGAAGCCATCAATAGACAAGTGTGTTGATGTTTTGTAGCTTTAGTTAGATAAACACTATTAGTCAAAATTAGTGAAGATATGTATATATATTTAGGATATATGAGGTGTGTGTGTGTGTGTGTCTATATATATATATATATATATATATATATATATATATATATATATATATATATATATATATATATATATATATATATATATATATATATATATATATATATATATATATATATATATATATAGAGAGAGAGAGAGAGAGAGAGAGACATCCCATATATACTAAATATATATATTATTATTTTGTAAACATTAGAGAATATAATATAAAAATGATTCAAGATATATTATTCGTACATACATTTACACACACACATACATAATTATAATTTTCATTATATGTATTACATAATAATGAATAGACATGTCCTATGAAGGGACATGGCTCTTCTTGGCTCATTATCAATATAAATAAAATACATCATTGCATTTGGAAAACACATACATCATAGAAAGTTCTATTACATTTGCAGCAATCACACTTTAACATGGTATGAGAGTGAGGCTACAAATGTAATAAAATTAGAGACAACGATAATGTTGAATGTACAAGCTTGTTTGTGGAGGAATCAATAAGATGCATTATGATTTGTAAAGGAACAAGAGGATGATCAAGAAGAGACAAAAGAAATTTAAAAAATATCTTCTATAAGGATTTAAGATATCTAGTCTTAGGGATGATTCACGTTTGTGGCCTACCCCTTGGCATGTAAACCTTTACTTTCCCCACTCTAAATTTCATCACAAAGAACACTGTGATGATATCTTGCACCAAGATGGGATCCTATGGCTTGTAAAATTATTCTTTTTTGTATTTTGATGGATGCATGTATGGGTTTTCATCATCATGACTAGCCTCTTGTATCTAAGAATGTATTTTGAAATCCCGCTTTTTACATACATCATCTCTTCATGATAGGATTTCATGTGCCCTAAGAAATATGGTGTATATTGACCACATTCATTAGTTGGGCATAGGATTTCCCTTATTCTAAATACTCCCCCAACAAATTATTTCTTAATGATATTCCATGATTATGTTGGACATGTGCTCAAGCACTTTAGAGGGATTTCAATGAATATTCTTCGTTTTATAGTTTTGTTAACCATGATTGAAATACATTGGCAGAGATCATTGGTAATTTACTTTTAAACTTTCCTTGACTGCAATTGAATCCACTCAAGTGCAATTTGACATAGTTTTAAATTTTAATATTTGGAATATTCTTTCACACCTTGCATATGCACTTGGGCATATTAAGTTTTGACCATATTGGCATATTTAGTTGTGGGTTTTTGTTAGGAACAAGATTTTAGTGACTCATCAATTAGAATATTGATTAACAATATTTAGATTACTATTGAGAAATAGTTCTTGCTAACCATTAGAAATATTCACCTCTCAAATTCAAATGTTGTCAAAGAAGAAGTTGATAAATTGAAAGAGTACCATATTTATTTTCTTGAAGAGAATTGAGATAGATGAATTTGTTGAAGATTATTTTAAAAAATTGTAAAGAAATATTAATTCAACTAAATGTAAGTCAATTTTTGGATAAGATATAAGATATAATTATGACACATTTCATTCTAAACTTTTAGAAATGTTATTTCTCAAATTGTACGCTGGCATTTGGAATTTCATTAGATTTTCAATTTATTGTTGAAATTCCAAATAAAATATTTCTTATAAAAGGATTGCCACATAAATATTTTTGAATTTCTTATTGAAAGAAATCTTTTAACTTTCCTATTTTTGAAAACATGAAAATTGAAAGTTTCAAATTTAAAATTTTACCTATATATTTCTTATATTTTGAATAGTAGTTTATTTTCTTGAAAACTTTCTTAGAAAATACAATTCTATTTAACATACAACAATTTTACAAGACTTAGCCTATATGATACAACATATTTTTTAATGATACTAATGTTTTAAAGAAACATAGTACCAAATCTTATTAAATTAACCAATTTATCTGGGGTAGAATTTATCAAAAATGAATTTAAATTTTTTTATTTTTAATCGTACAAATGTTCAAAAAAAATGTAGTGCCAAATATTAATAAATTAACCAACTTATCCATGGTAGAATTTATCCATCGTAAAGTTTATAAAAAATGAATTCATTTTTTTTGAAAAAGATGCACTCAAAAACCACCAATAAACTTAGCCATAACTACAGAAATTTAGCCAAATTAATTCCAAACCCATGTCAAATACATAGGAATGGATTGTTTGAAGAATTAAAGGCTTCTTTAATTGAATACAATGACAAATGATTTAAAACCTAGAAAAGATAAGGTTCAAAATTGTTTATAGAAAATTCATTTCATTTATTGTTGGTTATTTTCAATTAGGGCATTCCATTAGAAAAATGGGCCTTAAAGAATTTTGTCAAACAATTCAAGTGTTGTGTGTCAAGAAACTAGAAATAGAGGGATAACCAACATGTTAACCCCAAACTACTCAGCAAAGTTGAGACTGAATCACTCAGTCAATATAGGAAAAGGCACAAACTAAGAGTAAGCCAAGTAAATGTTAACACTTGACAAAGTAGTGTGTTAACCCATGCAAAAACCACAAACAATGTTCCGAAAAAGGAAAAAAAAGCACAAATGAGAACAGAGATGTTGCTCTATTTTTCCAAGCAACTTAAAATGTACAACGGAATAGGAAATGGAGACACTACCAATACAAAGCACTAGAGAAGGGAAAGTTAGCTTGCTTGCATTCTTTCTATTTATCAAGACCGAACTACTATAGATCTAGAATGTAAGTCTACAAACCTAGAAATAAAAAATAACTAACTACAACTAATGTTAATAAAATAAACTTGCAGCAAGTATGGTTGCATACAAATACACGTAGAGCAATCACTGCTTCAACAGGACCAAACATTCACTTACAAAATTGAACAAATAGCCAACCCATGTTGCTACAAATTCTTAAAATACTCTTTGATGCTGCTTTGCAAACTATGAATCACACAGGATGTTTGTTCTCCTTTTTTAGAATGAAAAAGCATTCCCTCCTTTTTTTCATTTTGTTACTCGTAGATTTTTCCCCTTATTTTCAAAATTTAAACTCACCTACCCACAATAAAAGTAATGTATGTTGGATCTAGAAACAAGGGATGTGAGATTTGGTAGGTGGGAACACAAGAGGCTCACGAGATAAACCAATGCATTAAATATTCCAACACTTCCCCTTTGTCTTGAGCCAACCAAATAAGGATCACTGCTAATCCAAATCAATTACACCAACACTTCTTCATAGGCACACAAAAATTTATATGCCCAATGGCTTAGTGAAGATCTTTTATAGCTGTTGCTCGGACTTACAATACTCCATCTTAATTTCACCATTCTCAACTAGCTCTCTAATGAAATGATATCTAATTTATATATGGTTTCTTCTTCCATGAAAGACTGGATTCTTTGATAAAGCTATTGAGGAAATATTCTCACAATAGATTATGGTTCCATCCTCTTACTTTTCCTTTAAATCTACCAAGATTCTTCTCGTCCAAATAGCTTGACATGTTACTACATTTTTTGCTATGTATTCAACCTCTACTATAGATTGAGCAACAATTGGTTGCTTCTTGGATGCCCATGAGATCACACTTGAACCCATATGAAATACATAACCAAAATTGCTCTTCCTATTATCCAAACTTCCAGCCTAATCACTACATGTATAACCAACCAACCCATGTTTATTTTCAGTAGTATACAAAATGCCAAATCCTTTGGTACCATACCCATACCCTAGGATCCTCTTTCGTTCTTTTCAATAGGAATCCATTGGAGTTTCCATAAATCTAGAAATCAAACTTATCGCATGCATTATATCAGGTTGAGTTGCTATTATATACATAAAGCTTCCAACCATACTTCTATACAATGTTGGATTCACATTGTTACTGCAATCTTCCTTGCTCAACTTTAGACCTATGCCTGTTGGTGTTGGCATTGCCTTACTATGTTGCATTTTAAATCTCTCCAAGATCTGATTTGCATATTTTTCTTGAGAGATAAAGATGTCATCATGCATTTGTTTTAATTCTATGCCTCTAAAATACTTCAAGAAACCCAAAGCTGTCATTTCAAATTCGCTTTTCATGGCCTCTTTGAAATCAACAATGAGGAAATTATCATTTCCAATAAAAATCAAGTCATCTACATAAAAGGAAACAATCAAAACTTTACCATCAACTACCTTGATGTAAAGAGTGGGCTCACCATCACTTTTGCTAAAGCCATTGCTCATCAAATATATTGCATTCCCATGGAGCTTTCTTTAGCCCATAAAGAGATCTTTTTAGCCTATACACCTTATGTCCTTCACCTTCATCTTCATAACCAGGTGGTTGCTCCACATACACCTCTTCTTTCAATACTCCATTCAAGAAGGGTAACTTTACATCCATTTGAAACACCTTCCATTTGTACTAGGATGCAAATGCTATGACAGCACACACAGTTTCCATTCTTGCAACCAGGGCATATGTCTCATCATAGTCTCTTCCATACTATTGTTTGTACCCCTTGACCATTAATCATGCCTTATGCCTATCTATTTTTCCTTCAGCATTGCACTTGATCTTATAGACCCATTTGACTCCAATAATTTGCTTCTTGGGAGGCAAAGCAGTTAGCTCTCATATTTCATTTTTATCTATTGCATCTATTTCCTCATCCATGGCTTTACACCATTTCTTTTCTGTCACAACTTCCTCAAAATAAATTGGATCACTATGAGAAAATAATGCAAAGTTAACACTCTCATCAAACTCTTCATCATACCTTTCATCTTGGTATATCTCCCTTAGACTCTTAGTCTTTCTTGGTAATAGGGAGGTGAGAGAAAGATATGAATTTTCACTACTGGTACTATTGTTTTGTACCTATTTTACACCAATCTAGAGTTGTTTGGAGCTACATGGTGCTAAATCTCTAGCTATCATTTGTTTCTTGCCTTTCTGCCTATTTCTATTAATAGCAATCCAGAGTTGTCCAAAGCTCTTTGTATTTTTTGTTCCTTTATCTTCTTGATCACCAACTTCATCTTCTTTATCAATAATTGGCACTTTTTTAGAAGTTCTTGAAGATTTATCCATCGAGCCATCCCATGACTGATTTTCAATGAACTCCTCATCTCTTGAGATGATGATCTTCTTGGTGACAATGTCATACAGTCGATATGCCTTTGATTCTAAACTATAACTAGTGATGATGTACTTCACACCCTTGTCATCCAAATTTTTCCTTTTCTCCTTTGGCACGTGTGCATATGCTACACACTCGAACACTCTCAAGTGTTAAACTATCCATCTATATCTTGCCCATGCCTCAAGAGGAATCTTGTCATGGACTGCATTTCTTGGACACCTATTTATCAAATATATTGTTGTTGCTATAGCCTCTCCCCAATATTTAGTTGGGAGTCCCTTTTCTTTCAGCATGCTCCTTGTCATCTCAATAATGGTTCTATTCTTCCTTTCAACCACTCCATTTTCTTGTGGAGTATAGTTGGATGTAAGATCCTTCTTGATGTCATTTTTCCTACAAAAACTTACAAAGTAATTGTAGGTCTAATCCCCCCCATCTAACCTTGGGAATTTTACATAATGTCGACATTTTTTTCAGCATGGGCTTTAAACTCTACAAACTTATCAAATGCATCAGATTTTTTGTTTAAATATACTCATGTCCTATGGCTGAAATCATATATGAATGTCATAAAATAAGTACTCCCCAAAAAAAAAGTGGTTTGCATAGGGGAAACTAAATTAGTATGCACCAGCTCTAATGGTGTCATAGCCCTTCTGGAATTACTAGAATTAAAGGGAAGCCTATGTTGCTTACCCAAAATACAAGCCTCACACTTGTCACATGACTCTATAATATTTTCCAAACCATCTACCATTCTTTTCTTGGATGATAACTCTAAACCAGCATAACCAAGATGTCCATACCTGAGATTCCATAGCTTGGAGGGGTCTTCAACCATGCTTTCTAGAGTTGATTGTTGATGTACTATTGTACATGCATTCTTGGGAGGTACAACAACAATTTGAGATCTTGTCATTTGTACTACTACAAGAATATTCTTACTCCTATCTTTCTCATGAATGACACACTTGTCATTTTCCATCAGCACTTTGTATCCATTTTGAATGAGTTGTCTAACACTCATCAAATTGTGCTTCATAACAGAGGGAAAATAAACATTTTGAATCTCTCTCTTCTCACCTTGCTTGGTGTGGACCATCATAGATCACTTGCCATAATAGGAATGGTTCCATTATTCCCTGTTCTAATTTCATCTTTGAAATTATTATCAATAAAAGAAAATAAATTATCATTACCACTCGTGTGGTTGCTACAACCATTGTCCAAATACCAAACTTCAAGGCTACCTTCTTCACCAATGTTGCACATGATGAAGGTTGTGGGATTGTTTTCTTCACCCATATTCACATCAGTCACATTTGCATTCTTCCTTGACTGATCACCTTGCTTTTTCCATCATTCATTTGCATAATGCCCAAATTTGTGGCAATCATAACATTCCACGTTGCTCTTGTTGGAGCTATAATTTTTCTTGCTTCCTCTAGTATTGTTATGAGAGTTGCTTGCTCCTTCTTGGTTGCTTTCTCATCTTGAGATTTCTCCTCTAACATTCCTTTGTCTAAATTTGTCATGACCTCTACCTCTAGAGCCTCTACTAGAGCTATTTCTTCCTCTCCCATTGCCTCTTGCATCGAACTAAGCTTTGAAAGTTTTCTCTTGGAAAGTTGTTTCTAATCTATTAATTTGGTGCACATGGTTTTGAAGAGTACCCATCAACTCATCTATTGTCAAAGTAGTGAGGTCCTTTTCCTCTTCAATGGTCATCAAAAGATTATCATATTTTTGGGGCAAACTTCTCAATATCTTTTCCACTATTCTTTGTTCCTCATAATATTCTCCAATTGATTTCAACTAGTTTATCAAACTAGAGATCCTTGAGCCAAAGTCTGCAATAGACTCATTATCCTTCATTTGAAGGTTCTCAAACTCCCTTTGAATCATTTCTAGCTTTACTACATGGACTTTATTAGTCCCTTCAAAAATTTTCTCAAGGATATCCCATGCTTCCTTTGAATAATTAGTTTCTGCTATCTTGGGAATAATAGTCTTTCTTAAGGCTTCCTCAAACAAGCTTAAAGCTTTTACATCCTTCCTTCTTGACTCCTTCAGCTGAGTCTTTTGATTGTTGGTGAGGGAAATATATTTTGTTGGTTTGGTGAGATCGTTGAACCCATTAACCACAATCTCCCACAAGACATTTGCAACCATAATGGTTCTCATCTTCTTTGCCCAAGTGTCATAATTTTGTCCATTAAAGGATGTTGGTTGCTACCAAGTCTTTCCTACATCTCCATCCATGTCTCCTACACAAGAAACTTCAACACTTGGAAAAAATGCTCAAACTCACCAGGATGTGGGGCCCATCAGCTCTGATACCATGTCAAGAAACCAAAAATAGAGGGTTAACCAATGTGTTAACCCCAAGCTTCTCATTAAAGCTAAGACTGAATCACTTGGTCAATACAAGAGCTACTTGGAAAAGGAACAAACCAAGAGTAAGGTGAGTAAATGTTAACACTTGACAAAGTAGTGTGTTAACCCACACAACAATCATAAACAATATTCTAGAAAAAGAATAAAAATGCACAAGCAAGAATAGAGACGCTACTTTGTTTTGCCAAGCAAATTAAATGCACAACAGAATAAGAAACAGAGACACTACCAATACAAAGCACTGGAGAAGGGCAAGTTAGCTTGCTTACATTCATTCTATTAATCAAGATCAAACTACTATATATATGGAATGTAAATCTACAAACCCAAAAATCAAAAACAATTGATGTTACTAAAATAAACTTGCAACAAGTATGGTTGCATACAAATATGCTAGAAGAAATCATTGCTTCAACAAGACCAAACATTCACTTACAAAAATGAACAAACTACCAACCCATGCTGCTACACATTCTAAAAATACTCTTTTTTTTTTTTTCCCTACAAAACTCTAAATCACATAGAATGTTTGCTCTCCTTTTTTGGAATGAAAGAACATTCCATCCTTTTGTCATTTTGTTGCTCACAAATTTTTTCCCTCATTTTCAAAATTTAAACTCATCTACCTGCAATAAATGTTTTGTCTGTTGGAGTTGCAAATAAGGGATGTCAGATTTGGTAGGTAGGCATAAAGGAGGCTCATGGGACAACCCAATGCATTAAAAATTCCAAAAAAAAATTTATGACTCCACATCCTAAAGTCAGGTTGTGCTTATACATTTTGCAAATGTTTTCCAAGGCATTTATATCTACAACATCTATACAATTTCCCTAATGTTCAATGTGTGATCAATGTCCATGCCCAGTTCCAAAACTCCCAATATCTCAAAGGCTACAAGGATTTTGGTAGAAGTATAATGCTCTATCTTCACACATGAAAATCACATTTGGTTGAAAGCTTCTAAATATTTTAGAACAAATGCATTTTTTGCATACCCAACAATCATAGCATTTGGTGACTCCATGATTTGTGAGCTATTCGCAAATAAAACTAAATTGAAATTTGTATAAGATGCTTGGAATAAAATAGTGCTAAAAACATATTATTATAAACAATCAACTTCAATGAATCAAAAAATATTTCTCTCTAAATTTTAAACAACAATATTTCCACATCTTGTCTATGTTGCTATGTTTTGGTTATCATGTTTATAGGAATTCAAGAGTTAGAAAAATACTATGCCATGGAAAGAATGGAAGATGACCCATGAAGAGTTAAGATTGCAACCTTAAAGATGAAATCTCATGTAGCCCTGTAGTGGGAGAATATCCAAAGCACTAAGAGAGATTAAGGGAATGAACATTGTAGTTGAAGCATATCAACTAGTCTTGAAGGTTGAGGACAAATTGAATAGAGCCAATAGAGTGGCCAATAAAAGAGTTGGAAGTAGTTCAATAGAGGAATAGGTGTATCCTTTAAATCAGTTGTAGAATATCCTATTCATAATGAGAAACCAAACTTCCAAGTAAGGGGTGGTTTCAAAGCCATGAAAAAAGGACATCTACCCTTCAGAGATTGGAAATCTTTGAGGTGTTATATTTCTAGTAAAGCACGTAGTGTTGTTGAGTGCACACAAAACCCTAAAAGAGTTATGATGACTCAAGAGGTAGGAGAAAAGCCCTTGGTAGAAGAGATAGAAGTAGAGATAGAAGAGAGTATTTTACAAAAATAAATGCAAGTGTAGAGATGAAGTGTTCAAGGTGATTGCAGATGGACGGTCCATAGATAACTTGGTAAGTATGGAAATGGTACAAAAAAAAATCTTACTTGAGTGTCAAAACCAAATCCATTTAATATTTCTTAGTTAAAGAAGGATCATAGTGTTCTTGTAAACTAGTCATGCTTAGTTGAATTCAGAATTGGTCCATATGAAGACAAGGTGTTGTATGATGTAGTATCGATGGATGCCTATCACTTGTTATTGGGTAGATCTTGGATATTTAAAAGGGATGTAACCCATCATGGTAGGGAGAATACTTATGAGATACAACATATTAGAAAACACCATATTTTGAATCCTTGTAAAGAAGAAGGACCAACATAAATAATAGCTTTGTCACTATCAATAGTAGGATGGAATGATTTTTTTAAGAGAGTTTAAGGAAGAGGGATATTATTGATTGTACCCACATGAAAAGGAGAAATCAGATTAGCTAGAGAATTAGGTCAGCAAATGATATCTTTAGAAGTGCAAGAATTATTGCAGCAATATCTAGACTTGACCTCAAGTGACTTACTAACTAGCTTACCCCCCTCTACAGGCATTACTCACCAAATTGATCTAGTTCTTCGTGCTAAACTTCCAAACCAAATAGCTTATAGAATGACTCCTTTGGAGAGTGGTGAGATGTGGAGACAAGTCAAAAAATTATTAGGGAAAGGATTTGTGAGTCAATGTATTAGCCCATGTTCCACACCCACTCTACTTTCCCCTAAGAATGGAGAAAAGTGGAGACTTTTTTGTAAGAAAACTTGTAACAAAAATATAGTTGTTTCCATGTAACCCATAATAGATCTTAAAAAAATATGTAATTGAAATCCATATGCAAGAGAATATACAATATACCCACAAAATGTGACACAATATATACCCTAGGAAACCCTCATTGAGGGAAAAACTCAACCTCCAAAAGTATCCATCACCATGTATTATTCAGCAAAACACCATTGCAATATACAACCATGAAATCCTTCAAATCCATATCCATAACCTAGAAATCCATGTTAACAAGCATGAATCCATATGTCCCATGCCACGCTTCCAACCTTAACAAATGCTCCATTTGGCTAACCTATCAAGCCTTGTCTTGCTTGACTTTGATTTTTTCCCTTCTTTTCTTTTGTTTTTTAACTACAACTACCCTTGTGGTTGGTTATATAGTAGAAATTCCCATAAAAACACCAAGTGGTCTATGTTAAAACCATGTGCTACCTAACTCATTGACCCCACATTTAATATTGAAATTTAATTTTTTTTCCTCCAATATTAAATAATTACATCAATGATTATCACAATGTTACAATACAACTCATCGAGTATATCCCATAGGAATCTTTCCATGTTGCATGTCCATCTAGGTGCTCCTAGGTGCAACATTACATAATAAAATATAATAATACTATACAATGTGTGCAACACATATAATCTCAAAAATCTCCCACTTGTATACATTACGTAGGGTCAATTTGTAGCCTCATAAATGAATAAGGAAACAATCCCTCTTAGTACATCCACTATCATGGATCAAAGTACACCAAGTGCTCCATCTTTGTACTCACAAGAAAATTAAAGTATCCATCATCTCAAACATAAATGATCCCACCTCTTATTATGTCACTACTATTAGACATACATAGAAGCCATCCAAAGAGAAAGCCACCCAACCTATCACATAAGATTCATAAAATCCTATACCAACTTGAATGTCAAGCACAAACACTTGATCCAAAGGTAATCGCATGTAACCATAGTTATCAAAATATCCATAGTTAAAATAGTACCGACAAAAAGTGTCAACCCCTTCAAACTATTCATACCTCCAAAGGTATACCAAGTGAATCTCACATCATCAACATATTCAATTTGTAACTTGCAATCACAACCCTCAAGAGAAATATCTACCACATATATACCAAGAAGCTCCCACTTCAAAAGATAATGTCAAATCTACAACCAATCCACTCACAACATTTCATAGAAGTGAATCCATGTACTATCAAGGACATCCACAATACATAAACCAATAACCTAGAAGAATAACTCTCATAACAAGTCTCCAACATTCTCCCAAGTTCTCCACAACTAACAAAGGAATTCAATAAAGGAATAAACATGGCATCTCTCACATGACATACATGAGTACAAACTAGTGATCACAATCTCTAACCAATCTCAAATCCAATGTAAGTGAAAATGAACATCTAGGAAGATAATCAAGACCAAAGAGGAACCATGCAAATAATAACCTATATCGTTGTCCTTCTACACATGCCTCTAGATGTAAACTATGCAAGTATGATCTCCTCCATAAAACCCCAAGAAGAATCCACAATAATCCAAATCATACCATATAAATAATCATGGATGTAATCGTCTCACAACAAGATCAAACTCATAAACAATTCCTAGACCAAGGAATAACCATTCCTAATCTAAGAAAATATGCCCAATATAAAACCATCTCCCGGACTCAACCAACATAACAAAAACATATGAATAAGGAGATAAGAAATTCAAAACCTTCTCTCAAATGAACCCTCTAGAACTAACTCATGTACCATAGCTCAAGGTCCACATCCATGAAAGGCAAGCATAAATATAATGTACTCGAAAGAAGCAATGGGCTATACCTCTCAAGAAGTAAATTTTCAAGTAGGCCAAGAGTAAGGAATGAGAATGTTCATCAAGATATACAAGTTCCAACCAAGAATTATATAAGAACAATATCCTCTCAAGCTTGTATCAATAAAATGCCCCCCGAAATTCTTTCTAAAACCATCAACTGCCAAAACAAATATATCTCTAAGCACAAGATAAATCAGCATCACTGCTATCTCTAAGTATCCATGAACACCTATAACCAATAAATCCATGCCAACTCCAAAGGTGACATAGAAACACCATGAAGTATAGAAAAAATGATCAATATACTCAATACAAAGAAACTAAACCAAGACCAATTTCAAAGTTCCAACCATGGCCTCAGGAACATAAACATGACAACATGATTTAAACAATATCAACCGAGAGACAACATGTTTCATATGAACATACTATAACATGTAAAAACTCTAAACATGTATCAAGAGTAAACCATGACATAATAATGAAATAATCCTCACACCAAGGGTAACATGTTGAATGAAAGCATAAACCACATCTTCACCAAGAACCCCCTAAGTCCTCAAGATATAACCATCTTCGCATACCATGAAGAAAACCATCTCCACATACCATGAAGAACCATCTCCACACATCATGAAGATAACCAAGAACCCCATGATTCCTCAAGATCCAACCATCTTCATGCACCATGAAGACAACAAGTGCATCATTCAAATTTCAAGGACATTTCTGCAAGAATAGGATCTAAGAAAAACCTCCAACATTTGCAAAAACTCAATAAATATATCAATGTCAATAACTCCCACTCAATGTTGGTACCAAGTCACCTATGACATCATAAAATTTACCTCCTACATGAAAATCCTCTAGGTCTACACACAAACAACTAAAGCATCAATACCAAGTGAAATCAAGATCTCTAAAATAAGAAGATACAAACCAAACTAGGAACTAATCCTACATTGGCACCTCAACATTGTCACAAGCTCCCACTAAATTGTGTATCTAAGATATCCATGACATCATGGTGAAAAATCATCTTCTAACCATGAGAATCAACCAAGGCATAAAATCATAAAATAACTCAAAGTGCACACCATGAGATCCTCAAAAGAAACCAAATAACCATGATCCTCAACCAAGAAGATAATATACCACCATAACCAAATCAATAATCCAAACCAATGAACATCAAGTATGTACCAATATATCCAATCATTTCATTCCAAAATATATCACACCATGTTCACATCCATGAACCAAGAAACTAACTCTCAAAATATCTAACCTATTAGGATAAAATAGTCAACCACAATCCTCCACCATGACTACACCTAGTAACAACATCTCATCCCTTCTACATGAAGAAATATAAGCAAATCATATGAATAAGGGAATAGAAAACAAAAATCAAAGCCACTAATTTGAATATACATCAATACTAAAAGATCAATGGGAAAAGACAACCCATAACCAAGCTATAAATGCAATCTCTAAGTATAGACTGCTTTCAACACTGCACAAATTGTAGACCCAAAAAATCATCATACATATCCAAACCAAATACTGGTAATCATATCATCATGGGACCAATCTAAAAAATAAATTGAGTATACAATGACATCAAATCCAAATCTCCAAAATATACAATATCATAAACTAACAATGTTACCACAGTCAATATATATCATAAACCATTTAGATCAATATATCACCAAATAAATCATGCCAAACCTGCACCAAATCTAAATCAATGTCTGGAGATTTTCATTGACTTCTCAAAGTCCAAAATCCAACTTTTTATACCCAAGTTATGCCCAAAATTGTGCTCAAAATAAATAACATCTAAACCTTGGGCTCTTAAAACTTAACCAAATTTCAAAATCATGAAACCAAACCTACACCAAGTTGTAGTGCTCTGAATTATCTTTCTAACAACTATAAGAAGTCTGAAATCTAACATCCTGAGAGAAATTTTTGATTATTTAACAAAAATAACCTTTTTACCATTTTCACTATGATTTGATTTTGTGACAAAAATTCCAAGGGTTTAAATTTGATGACCATCACAGTCTGAAATTAAAAAACTTTGTATTTTTCTCTCAACATGGCCAAAATAGGGCATATTATATATCAAAATTTATGGAAACATCAACATGGATCTAATGGTGATGTTTATTTTCCCCTAGAAGGTCATTTATGTAAGCTACGTCCTTAAACCCTCATTTAAATGAAACATCTAAAAAATTCATTTGACCAATATTTTCACATGCCCAAAATATATCAACATTCCATCATAACAGAAAACCTAAAATCCTCAAATCTACGATAAAAAACTTATGAAATCCATATATCTTCCATTCCTATGGATTCAATCCAGGATTACAATAATAAAACCATAGCTCTGATACCACTTGTAAAGAAACTTACAACAAAAATATAATCATTTCCACATAACCCATAATAGATCTATAATAAATATGTAATTAAAATCCACATGCAAGAGAATACACAACATACCCACAAAATGTAACACAAGATATACCTTGAAAAACCCTTATTGAGTGAAAAACCCAACCTCCAAAAGCATTCATTACCATGTATTATTCAAAAAAGAACCATTGCAATACAACCATGGAAGCTTTAAAAAATAGCCACAACCAAGCAATCCATGTGAACAAGCATGGATCCAGACATCCCATGTTATGCTTCCAACCTTCACAAATGCTTTGTTTGAATAACATGTCAATTTTTGTCTTGCTTGACGTTCTTTTTTCCCTTTTTTTATTTTGTCTTGTAACTACAACTATCCGAGTGGTTTCTTATATAGTAGCAAGTCCCACAAAACCATCAAATGGTATTACATAAACCATGTGCTACATAACTCAATGACCTCACATTTAATAATAGAAATTTAAGTTTTTCCTCCAATATTAAATAATTACATCAAATATCATCACAATGTTATAATAAAACTCATCAAGTATATCCCATAGGAATATTTCTATGTTGTATGTCCATCTAGGTGCTCCTAGGTGCAACATTAAATAATAAATTATAACAATATTATGCAATGTGTGTAACACACATAATCTTAACCATTTGCATGGATTCTAGATCCATTAATGAGATTACTATGAAGTATTGTTATCCATTACCTAGGATGGATGACTTATTAGATTGTGTGTCTCATGCTATAGATTTTTTGGGAAATATTCAAGAAATACACCAGCAGGTTAGGTTGAAGTTGCAATCCATGAATGAGGAGTATAAGGAATCAAAAAATTCACATTGCAAAAGAAAGGTATATCAAGAAGGAGAGTTGGTCATGTTACACCTATGAAAAGAATTATACCCTAAAGGTGCCTACTGTTAGAAATAGATAATATTGATTCACCCCCCACCCCCCTAGTATTATCTATTTCTAACAATTGGTATCAGAGCCCAGTTACTCTAAACAATTTTAACAACTTGAGTAAGATCTATCTAGATATGGAACAGTTGAAGAAAAACCTTAAAGAAGCTCTTGAGCATATTGACCTTCTTATCAAGGAAAGAGATAACCTAAAAGATATATATGAATATGCAAAAATTTTCATTAGTAAACTGAAAGACAAGATTGATGATCTAAAATCTAGCAAGGAATCAATTATGTAGACTAGTGATAATGATGAAGTAGGAAATCTATAGAAAGAAAATGCGATCTTGAAACATGAATTGAAAAGTATTGAACTTAAGTTAAGTCTTAAGAAAAATGGTAACAAGAATGAACTTGAACTAAAAACTGAGAATGCAAATCTTAGATCCCAGTTAAGTCAAGTTACAGTTGAATTAGATTTTATCATGATTGAGCATGTAGAATTTTAAAAAATACAATATCATTGTGAAAGGATAATTAACACAAGCTAAGAAATAGTTAGAGAAACTTTATTCTAGTAGTGAGAAGATAGATGAATAGATATTTCACCAGAGAACTTCTTCTAACAAGATAGGACTTGGATATCATATTGGAGAGAAATTAGCCAAGAAATTTAAAATCAAAAGAGAACCATATCAAGTTATTGAATCCTTTAAAGAATCTGATCTAAGTAAGGTAGAATCAAGCACTTCTACTAAAGTATCAAAGTAAGTTGAATTAATTGATTTGTCAGTGAAACATGATGAACCTAAGAAAATAGAGAAAGTTGATAAACCTAAGCAACATGAACCACCTAAGAAAGTAAGAGGTGAGTTTAGAGTTAGATGCTTCATGTGCAATGAAGTTGGACACATGAAAAGAGATTGCACATGTAAAACTTTTAAACCTCTTACTTTTTTATATTGTTATGATTGTCATTGTTATGGACATAAAGAAGTAGAGTGTAAGAAACTTAAGTTTGATGGTAATAATAAAAATAGTAGAATGTTTAGGAACACTAACCCTACAAGTAATGAAAGAGGGAGATCACAGAGCAGATCCAATGATGGTGAGAAATCTAAAGTAGAAAAGAACTAGTTTATGTGTTACAAGTGTAACAATCCTAGAAACATTTCAAGGAACTATAGATCACCTAAAAGTCAGAATGGGACAAATCAGAGGAGAAATGCACCTATATGTCAGTGATGTAATAACTTTAGACACACTATGAGATAATGCAGAATGGATAGAAGGAACTTTAACAAGAACGACAAAAGAAATGATAATGGCAGCAACAATAATCAGAAGGAAGCAATTAAGGAACATGTTGGTGAATTCAAAGAAGCATTTATGATAGTTAAGGATCCATAAAGTTCTTATATAGTTTTGGAGGAATAATATTTTGATGCACCTAATGAGAAATTAAAGTCACATATTTTTTGTGATTCATCCTATGGGAATTAAGCTATTTTAGAAGAGGCAATGCATCGATTTTTGTTAAAGAGCGAGTTGGAAGTTGCACAATTAATAGAAGCTAAAGGACATAGAGAGAAAGCTATGGTCAAGTGCACAAGTCTAGATATGATCTCAGTGAGTAGGAATTTAGAAAACAAGCTTACTAGTAAACAGATATAGCATTTGAATTTGTCATAGATACGCATTTAATGCATAGTGCAATTTGAAATGATTTAAGGATCACAAACAAGATTGTGTGTACCATTTGTTCATGTGAAGTGTCTTGAGTGAATTAAAGATTGATTTGACAGCAAAGTAAAGTGTGAAGAGAAGTTTGTGAAGCGCAAAGTTATAGAAGCCCTAAAATGTAATTTTAAAGTATTTTATGGAGCTAAAGCTAAATTTCTCAATGAATACAATAGAATTGCAATGGCTAGTCAAACTATCTATGATGTGAGTGATAGACCACAATATGTGTTTAAGAAACATCCATTTGTTTCATTTTTTGATGACCTATTGGGGGCATTTTCAAAAGTTTCAAAGAATGTGCTTCATGTTGAGGATATTACAAGTTATATCCACTGTAAGATTAAAAGCATAGGAGATGAAGATATTCACAAAGATTTGGGAACCATGTGTAACAGTGACCTATCCTTGAAATCTGAGTATGCACACCTAAGTGAGTTGAATTTGGTAAAATATGTGTTTTATAAAGAGTTTGATAATCATGATTGGACCCAAATTATTTTGAGTAGGGTCTATGATGATTTTTTTATGGCTAGGTGATATGCAAGTAGCTATTGACAATGACCTAATTCATAAGGTCACAGGTTTGAGCAATGAGGGGTGGAATCATGTCAATGAGAAAAATGTAAGAAAGATGGTAGAGACAAACCTGAATACAAGGTTTAATGGAAGGAACATGAAGGTAGACTCCATTCAAGACAAAGGATTAATATTATTAAGCGATATATTAGAGTACAAGTTCATCCATGGATCAAGGGTTAACTCAGTACCAATTGGATTTTTACATACAACTTATGTAATGGTAGTTCAAGAGAGAAAAGTTAATCTGTGTGAAATTATTAGATTGCAATTGTTGGATAACATTTCCAAAGTGAAGAAATCAAAAAGTGTAGTTTTTAGATTTGAGTCCGTACTGACTCATTTATTTTTCCATGCTACAAGGAAGTTTCCTGGAGTATCAAATTGGGATAGCAACGAGTGCACAATGAAGATTGTGACTCAATGTTACATATCTAAGTTGGAAAATGTCAAAGATGATGGCATTGATAGAATGATCAAAATTTTCCAGTCAGAAATGAAATAGAGATATAGAATACCTCCCTCAATGTTAGAAAAGTACAAGGAATGGATATGCTTCATGGTGGAGATAGACAACACATGTATGGAAATTATGCTACCAAGGGTTAAATTCATATAACCCATGGGATATGAGATGAGTGAAGAGCTCATAGAAGGGTATGTGTAGATCATACTCCAATCTGAGAAGGACATAGAGTGCCCTAGATGGGGAACTTATAAGAAGAAAATGAGAATAGTTCATTCTAAACTACATAGCAAAGAGAGTAAGAAGAAAGTGGAAAAAGTGATAGATTCCATCCTAAAGGAATTAGGCATGACCAGAGAGGAATTTAATGAAGTCAAAGGCATCACATTGGAAATGAAAGAAAGTGGATAGTTTGAAGTGATAACAACTCAATTGTTACTGTAGGACCTTCAGAAGGTGTAACAATAACACAACCATGTGTGCAAGCTCCTATTGCACCATATGCAGTAGTTGTGCAAGTTCAACCTGTGAGAACAAGAAGTGATTAGCCTAAGAGGAAACCAAAGGTGGATGTACTTGTGAATCGTGGGCCTCTGAACCTCATAGACACTTCGACATGTTCATTACCTACGGAATCATCCTGGAATAAACATTGAGTTGTTTATCCAAGAGGTTTGACAAAGCAACCTGTCACCTTCTATCTAGAAGGATTTTGCCTAATTAATGTCCTCAGATTTGAGGTGTAGGCAACTAGACCCTCTAAGAATGAAGCATTTAAAGGAAATTTAAGATTAAATGTCATTTAATCTATATGAATATGAAGTTTAATCTATAAATTAGAAAATAATGTTTAATCTACATGTATGCATAGTATTAATCTAGATGATATTAAAGAAAGCTAGAATGCAATGAAAGCTTGAACAAAGTGAGTGAGTAATTTAGCAGAGATTCGATAGTGTTAAGATTCAACCTCCGTAATGAGGAATTAGGAGTTCCTTAAATAGAATTCTTGGAATCCATCAACGTGTGAGATCAACTTGAATCGATGGTCAGGATTGAAGCAAAGATTCAGTTAAGATGGAAACTTCCTTGTGTACATGAAGTAGATTGTTTCTATTCTGAGTGTGATGAGCAATTAACTGAACTTGTCATAAGTGTGAGAGCGAGTTAACTAGATTATTTCCAATTTGAGAGAGAGTTCACTCAAAGTTTCCATTCAAAATTGAAGAGAGAATTTTGAAGAGATTATTTAATTTAATAAGTGAGATGTAAGCTCATAAATGCCTTTTCCATTTAATTAAATAATTTCATTTAATTAATTAGGGATAACTTTCTATTTAATTAAATAACTTTGTTTAATTAATCAAAATAAGCATATTTATTAAATTAAATAAATTTAATTCCTTAGTACATTAGCCTTAAGGTATAATTTAATTTAATTAAAGTATAACTACTTAATAATTAAATTAAATATTAATCAATATGTTTCAATGTGACTAATATGAGTGCATACTATAGGGATTAGATTATGAGTATGATGAATGCAAATTAGGGTTTTTTGCATTTGAAAATTAAGTCAAGTAACGAGTAGCAAAATAAGAATTACCTATTAGAATAGGTCTTAGGATTGATCATAAATAGACCAAAATTGGTATAATGGCAATGAGCCAATTTTGGGGTATTACATTTTGCCCATCTTTAAATGAATGTGTGAACAGCACATTCGATTCAAAGAAAATCAGAAAGCATGATGTGAAGATGAGATTGGTTTCGAAGTTGATGACATAGAGACCAATCGATAAGCTTTTAAGGACCATCTGTAGAACAGAGCTTAATCCAAGGAATCCAAGTAGAATACCTAGATACCTAAAATTGATAAGCATTTAAAAGATTATCTCTAGAACAGAGCTTAACATTTAAGGATCCATATAGAACACCTAGATACCTAAAATTGATAAGCATTTAAAAGATTATCTCCAAAACGGAGCTTAACATTTAAGGATCTAGATAGATCACCTAGATACCTGAGATTGATAAGCATTTAAAATATTATCTCCAGAACGGAGCTTAACCTTTAAGGATCCAAATAGAACACCTAGATACCTAAGATTGATAAGCATTTAAAATATTATCTCTAGAATGGAGCTTAACCTTTAAGGATCCAGATAGAACACCTAGATACCTGAGATTGATAAGCATTTAAAAGATTATCTCCAGAACGGAGCTTAACCTTTAAGGATCCAAATAGAACACCTAGATACTTCAAATTGATAAGCATTTAAAAGATTGTCTCTAGAACAAAGCTTAACCTTTAAGGATCTAGATAGTTATCTCTAGAACAGAGCTTAACCTTTAAGGATCTAGATAGAACACCTAGATACCTGAGATTGATAAGCATTTAAAAGATTATCTCCAAAACAGAGCTTAACCTTTAAGGATCTAGATAGAACACCTAGATACCTGAAATTGATAAGCATTTAAAATATTATCTCCAGAATGAAGCTTAACCTTAAAGGATCTAGATAGAACACATAGATACCTAAGATTGATAATCATTTAAAATATTATCTCCAGAATAGAGCTTAACCTTTAAGGACCCAGATAGAACACCTAGATACCTAAAATTGATAAGCATTTAAAAAATTATCCTCAGAATGGAGCTTAACCTTTAAGGGTCCAGATAGAACACCTAGATACCTGAGATTGATAAAAGATAGCAAGATCAAATTATAAGTCATAGAATCATCCCTAGAACGAGGCTTGATCCTCAGGAGTCAAGTTTTAGATTGTCCTGTTACCTGTAATCAAACTCTGAGAAGAGTTGTTATAAGATTGATCAATTGATGAAAAGATAAGATAGATAGCAAAGATTCTAGATAGGAGGGAGCAAGATGTCCTGAGTGATGAGATACCCTAAGTGACAAGGACATAAGATAGGAACAAGATGTACCAAGCGATGAAGATTCAGATCAATTTGAAATGCAAGTTCAATGATGTAATTATCCTGCCCCCTTGGGAGCAAAATCGAAAGATGACACAACAGAAGTATGATGTAAGGAGAATGATGAAAGATACAGAAGAAATCTAAGGTTTAGCAGAATATAGAAGAGATTAAAATGATCAGGAGAAAATATGAAGAGATCAAAATAATCTTAAGAAAATTAGAAGTCAATCCAAAGTGATTTCAAGGTCCAAAAGACCAAGTTTGACCAAGGAATTGACCAAAATTGAGCATAGTTGATTTTAGTTTACTATTTCCAAAATGAGTTTTGAAAACATGAAGAATGTAGAGCTGAAAGGATTCCAAGAATCACAAAGTATCAAAAAGATTTTGGCTACATAAGCGTTCGATTGCGTCAGTCCTCAAAAAATTTTAATTCATTTTTTAGGCACTACAGTGTGTTAGATTTCAAATTTGATTCTGAAAATGGATTTAGAACAGTCTAATTAGCCAAAGATATTTTTTGCACAAATCAAAGCACTTTGAAAAATTAGGTCAACAGCTATATAAGGGCCCAAGGGGTCATTTTCAATTCATTTGTGCTTTTTTGTCCTGTAGTGAATTGAGCTCTGAGAGAGACATGGTAGTGAACGTGAGATATCATCATTTTGAGTGCTCCAGACAACACAGCCAGCCAGTAGACTATGAACCATCAATGAGTCATTGATTTCTCACCTTTTTACTTTTTCTTTCATAATTTACAAGGTCATTTATTGCATTTTTTAGGATGTTTTAGAGTTGTCCAAATAGTCTTCGCGTGAGACTATCCTTTCTCGCATGAAGAAATAGGGTGCACTATTTCTTCGCACGCGTTGATGAGGTTTCTCATGAGGGAGACACCCACCTCTCATGTGAAGAATGAGATTCTTCATGTATCAGAACTTCATCTCTCATGTAATGAAGATATTTTTCATGCGAAAGAGGGAAACTTTTTGCAAGATCTTGAGATCTTCGCGCGAGATATGAAGATCTTCGTGCGAGAACTTGTGATAGCAGAAGTTAAAATGTTCAATTTTGTACGTGAAATTTGCATTTGTATTAGCTTTTTTCTGCCATTTCATTTTGGTACTAATCATTTTTTTTGTCATTTTTGTTTGTGTGTGTATAGGAGGTCTTTGATTGCATTTCATTCAGATCACATTATCTTCCATATGGAGAGTTTTTGCGGTGTCTCGATGATGTTGATCAGGCACACATTGCATGATTAGGTTTGTTCTCTCTATGCCAGATCCTAGCTGTGATGGTGAATCATAGCTTACTCACAGCTTTGGTAGAGCATTTCCATTTAGAGATGAGCATCTTTCACCTACCTATGGGGGAGATGACCATCACCCCAGAGGACATATCGAGGATATTGAGGATCCCCTTTCATGGAGCCCAAGTGGTGTACGATACAGTGCCCCAAGTAGGCACAGAGGAACTTTCTATTGTATTTGGTAGAGAGTTGCAGCGAGGTAGAGCCATCAGCTAAGATGAGTTGATGCATACATATGGGCCAACACATAGGCTAGCATCTGCACTACCTATATTCTTGAGTTGTTTCTTGTGCCTTGATAGAGGATAGCATGGTTTGGAGTGTGGGTGCGGTGTCATTCTCCGTAGGATGATAGAGGCATCGAAGATTTTTGGGTGGGGTGAGTGCATGTTGGCCCACCTATACCATGAGATGCATGAGATAGTCTTCCATGAAAAGAAGACTATGGCCACTGGAGTATACATGATTTAGATCTGGGTCTGGGAGCATCTTCCCATATGTAGACAAATTTTTGAGGATGCCAGATAGCTGATGAAGCCTTACATCTACCAATATCAAAGGCACATTACCGAGGTCTTCTTGGGTAAGACAGAGCATTGGAGGACGCATCTTGATGACCTGGTCTCCATCATATGGCGGCCCTGGTGAGAGACTAAGGACTAGGATGATGCCCCGAGGGAGCTACCTTGGATGTTTAGCTCATGACCATTGGTGGGTAGGACTGCACAGATCTTAGAGCAATTTGTGATCTCACAGGTGTGGCGGCAGTACGGCCCACCACAAGATATTTCACAAGAGTATTGTGCCTATGCCAAGCTGCAGAGGGACATAGAGTGAGGATGGCTTTCGCAGATGGATCCTGGTAGATCTATGATAGATGTACGTAACCTAGTTATGATTCAATGGGACTACCTACTAGAGGTAGAAGATGTAGGGATGACACCTACATATTAGGCTTATCTTATTAGTCATCCATTCCTTTGATTTACAAATCCATTGGGGATGGCCAAGTAGGTACAAAGATAGGTGCCCTAGTAGTAGTAGGCATAGCCATAGCCACAAGTATAGCCACAAAAATAGTCATAGGTCAGGCACCAGGTATAGTAGTTGTAAATTCCCCCACGACAGATGGGATCAGACCTAGGTTCTGGGGTAGCGGGACAGGACATGGTCGACAGAAAAGGTAGAGGATAAAAGAGCAAGCCCCATAGTAGCAGGTGCCACCACAGTAGCATGCACCACCATAGCAGCAAGCACCTGAGATGCTTGATGAGGATGTGCTAGATTAGCTGGTAGCTGGGGTGCAAGACACAGTATGACACTATCGAAAGCAAATTTATCAGGCCTCCCAGCAGTTGGGGGATCTACAAATACAAGTAGCTAACTGGGACTCATAGCTAGGGGAGTACTAGTGAGAGATTGATCGATGGAGAGAGCACACTAAGATTTCTAAGCAGAGATTGGAGATTGTAAAGGACGAGATCCGCCTTCAGTCAGCTCGGGTAGCTTACTACTTTGCTGCATATTTGACAGTAGTGCCTAATGAGGCTCTGCAGGTGCAATGATTTTCATAGTATGCTCGAGAGTCAGGAGGTGCATGACCACTTGCTAGACCTGACATGCCACCACCTCCTCCTCCACCTGTGGCTCCTACTCCTGCTCCTCTTGGAGATGAGAGCACAGGGCAGAGTTAGATGTTGTGTGTCTGGCTCTTGATTTTTGATCTTTGGCTATGTATTGATTGGTGTTCCAACACCATTTTGTATCATTTTGATCGATAGCACTCGAGTAGTGCCCATTTTTGTACTAACCCATTCTTTTAAGATATACATATATATGAGATTTTGAGTCAAGTATTCTTGTGTTCATATCATTGTCTATTTTGCTTTACTTTGAGGTACATGAGATGTCAGTATGATGATTATGAGATGTATGTTTTACTTTGGTATGATGTGATTATGAGCATGTAGAGTAGATATTATGAGTATATGGATGCAATGCATATGGAAATGGACTGACATCTCATGTAGTGTTGCATGTTTTTTCTTGATAGTGACAAGTATTCCATTGAGGAGCGCAAATCGACAAACAAAACACTTGTGCAACTATGGAGAAACCTAATATGTATGAAGATGCCCCCAATCCTTCCTCACATAGTGGAGAAATAGAATCACAACTGAATTGCATACATACACAAGTGAAGTATGTAATGCAAGACTTATGTTAAATTCAACCCTAGGTCTGGTTACCAAGCCTCGATGATTTATCATCACTGGATATAAAAAAAAGCTCGTATTTTATACAATTCTCACTAACATTACAATCATGGGAATATGAATAGAACATATTTTATAGGTTTTCAGGATTAAATGTAAGCATTCAAGGCACAAGAAGCCAGAATGACCAAAACATTTATCCCTTTTAATATAGCAAGTTAACATAAGCATCAAAGCATAAACGCTAGGATGACCAAAATGTTGCTTGCATGACAGACACACCAAACATGCAGGAGATCCATCTTATGCTAAGTATTCAATATTTATTCTATCTGCAATGACCCTTACATTCATAACCTAAAACACAAGTGTGCTAGATATACTCGTAGTGACCCGTACGTTCACTTAGTAGGATGAGTATTAGTATTTACTGTAGCATAAAGAGTTCACTCCAAAAAACAAGGAGAAGAACCAATGTTATTGGTATATTCATATAAAAGGAGTCGAGGTACACACAGCCATCCAATACAAGATGGAGGCTCTTATAGTGGACACCCCTTTTATAGAAATATATTGACTTATTGGAACTAAACCATAGATAGAAAGCAAAGAAAAGATCATGCCCCCAGTCATTACTTCTCTAGTCGAAGATGACATAATCAAGTTGCTCAAGGGGATATGATAAAACAAGACAAAGAAAACAAAGAAAATGCTCAACATATCCAAACAAGTATATCATTTTTGAGTTCAATGTTTTTGGGATTGATGTCAAGTGTCAGTGTCCAAAACATGTTTGAAATAAATTTCTTCAGTAGGGTGACAACAATAGGTAGACGCAGTCAGAACAACTGGTGACTAAGGTCAAAGTGGAAATCTTCATGATGAAGAACCTAAAGAGGACTAAGCAACAGTAGATGGGCATAGCCAACATGACTGGTGACTGACACAAGAGAGATCTTCCATAAAGGAATCTGGAGATGTGACCCAAGCAATAGTAGGCAGACATAGCTAAAACAACTGATGACTATTGTGAAAGAGATTCTATGAGGAGAATCTTGGAAAGAGTGACACTAGTGATAGTAGGCAAACACAGCTAGAATGATTGGTGACTGACGCAAGAGAGATCTTCCATAAAGGAATTTGGAGACGTGACCCAAGCAATAGTAGGCATACATAGTTGAAACAACTAGTGACTTTTGCGAAAGAGATTCTATGAGGAGAATCTTTGAAAATGAGAGACATTGGCGATAGTAGGTAGACGTAGTGAGGATCACTGGTGACTGTCGTGAGGGAGATTCTATGAGGAGAATCTCAAAAATAGTGACACTAGCGATAGTAAGCAGATGCAGTGAGAACCACTAGTGACTATCGTGAAGGAGATTTTATGAGTTAGAATCTCAAAAAGAGTGACACTGAAGGGGAATGCCCTTGAGCTATAATAAGACTCAATCCATGGATACATGAGCAGAAAGTATGAAAAGCAAGAAAGCAAAAGCATGAAAGCAACTGTATAGAATAGCCAGAAGATGAGCTACAAGATGGAGCATTGGGAACAAGAGGCACCTATTT
Organism: Cupressus sempervirens; assembly: GCA_028749045.1. Lineage (NCBI taxonomy): Eukaryota > Viridiplantae > Streptophyta > Pinopsida > Cupressales > Cupressaceae > Cupressus > Cupressus sempervirens. The sequence goes on from CM053790.1 coordinate 402,934,766, forward strand.
ACCAGGTTTTCACCTTCTTGGCAGGATTTTCCTTTTTTTTTCTACCATGATACCTGTTTCTAGGTTTTCACCAATGGCACTTTTCTTGTTTTTTTTTCTTTTTTTTTTTTTTTTTTGTATTTTTTGGATTTTCACTCCTTCTTTTTGTGGTGTTACCAAGGTGCCTATTGCTAGGTTTTCACCAGGGTAAGAAGTCTTTTCAAGACTTTTTCTAATTTTTAGGATTTTTTCAGGACATATAGATATGTACAAAGAGCTTCCTGATATTAGATCAACTATAAAACCACTTCAGGTGGAGAGTGTTGATAGGTTCTTTAAGTACTTCTCCTTTAGTTGTGGAAAGTTGATAGGCGCCAAATCCATATACTACAGTAATGATGTAGGGACTGAGCCAGTTTGGTTCAAACTTTCCTTTTTATACTCATTGTTGTTGATTCTTAGGGTTCTCTCTCAAGATGAGATCACCCAGCTAGAAGTCACATGGCTTGACCCTTTGATTGTAGCTTCTTTTCATTCATTGTTGATATGCTCGCAGATGATCACATGCCACTTATCAACGTTCATCCAGTAACAGAAGCTTTTGAAGCCAAGCTATCCTATAGTCATCATCAGTGATAAGGCCCTTCATAGAGATTCTCAAGGTAGGAATCTCAACCTCTATTAGAAGCACAGCATCCGCCCCATATACCAAAACAAAGGGAGTCATGCCTGTTGGAGTCCTGATGCTTGTCCTATATGCCCATAGGGCTGGATTGATCTAGAGATGCCATTCTCTCCCCAAATTGTTGACTGTGCGATGAAGAATTTTGAGGATCACCTTATTGGATGCCTCAGCCTGGCCATTACCCTAGGGGTAATAAATGGAAGACCAATGTTGTGTAATTTTTAATTTCTTGCATAGTTCCTTGAGGTCTTTGTTCTTGAATTGTCCTCCATTGTCAGTAATGATTGAGGATGGTACACCATATCTGCAGATGATGTAGTTTGTGATAAAAAGTGCTACAATTTTGTCATCAAAAACTATGAGAGGGACTGCCTCTACCCACTTTGTGAAATAATTTATAGTCATGATAATTAACTTATATCCATTAGAGGAGGTTGGGTGGATCTGCCCCACCAAGTCAAAATTCCATTGTTGAAATGGCCATGTTGTAGTAGAAGGAATTAGTTCTCTAGCTAGAGTGTGGATGAGATTCCCGTGTAGTTAACACTGCTTGCAGGACCTAGCATACTTGATAGCTTCTTGCTCCATTTTGGGCCAATAGTAACTAGTGTGAAGGAGTTTGTGAGCTAGTGTCAAGCCATTGGAATGAGCTCTGCAAATGCCCTTGTGAACGTCAATTAGTGCATGTTTGGACTCTTCAAGTTCTAAACACCTAAGGAGTGTTCTATTGGGACCTCTCCTATATAGATCATCAGAAATAATGACATAATGCGAAGCATTATAGATTAGGTAATGTTTCTCATTCCATGTTAGACCTTCCAAAATGGTTTGATTATGAAGGTACAAAAAAATGTGATGGTAGCGAGATGATTCTTGTCCTATAATAGAACAGATCATCTTAGAATCAGGGGTGTCATAGTTTGGGTAGTGTAATGCTTCCACCAAGAACTCATGTCAGAGATCATTTTCAGGCATTTGTAGCAGGGAGGCTAGAGTGGCCATGGCATTAGCCACCTTATTAGCTACTCGTGGAACTTGCTGGAAGGTGATGTGTGCAAAATACTTCTTTAAGTCATCAACCATGTGCTTGTAAGGAACTAGTTTCTCATCCTTTATTTGGTACACATCATTAACTTGGTTGATGAAAAGCTCAGAGTCACCAAAGATATCTAACTAATCCACTCTCCATTTAGTTTCAATTTTCATACCATTGATCAAAGCCTCATATTCTGCAATGTTGTTTGTACAAGGAAATAGAATCTTGTACACTTTGGGCAATGAGTATCTTTGTGGTGTAATAAAGAGTAATCCAGCACCTGATCCTTGTTGTTTGAAGGACCCATCAAAGAACATAACTCATGTGTGGTGAGTAAGTGTCAGAATCAACTCATCTGGGAAATCAATGTTCAGTGGTAGAAGACTCTGTACGGGTGCATCGACCAGTTGATCTGTGATTGCCTATCCCTTTATAGCCTTACGTTCAACGTATTGAATGTCAAACTCACTAAGTATCATAACCCATTTAGCCAATCTTCCTATGAGAGCTACCTTACTAAGCAAGTACTTTAGTGGGTCTATTTTAGCCACAAGCCTCATAGTGTGGGCAAGCATGTAGTGTCTCAACTTCTAGGAAGCAAAGACAACTACCCAGCGAGCTTTCTCAATAATTTTATAGTTTTTCTCATAAGAGACTAGTGTCCAGCTCAATTAATAAATAGCCCTTTCTTTGTTTTCATTATCTTCCTAAGCCAATAGGATTCCCAAAGATGTTTTAGTGGCTAAAATGTATAAAAGCAAAGGCTTCCCATGAATAGGAGGCATCAGGATTGGCAGATTGACAAGATATTGTTTGATCTATGTTAAGCTTTGCTCACAATCCTGGCTCCAATTGAGTTTCACACCCTTATATAAGGTTTTTGTGAAGGGTTGTGATCTATCCACCAATTGTGAAATAAACTTGTGAATAGATTGAAGCCTTCCCTGTAGTCCTCTCATCTGACTAATGTTCTGAGGTGGTGGCATGTCCATTATTGCTTTTACTTTCTCTAGATCTACCTCAATTCCTTTTGCAGAAACAATGTATCCCAAAAACTTCCCTGATGTGACACTAAATGCACATTTCTTAGGATTGAGCCGAAGATTGAATTGTTCCATACGATCTAGGATGGGCCCCAAATCTTGCAGATGAGTATTGTGTTTAGCACTTTTGACCAAGGTATCATCAACGTAGTCCTCCATGGTTCTATTCATCATGTCATGGAAAATTGTAGTAATAGCCCACTGATGCATAGCACCAATTTTCTTCAAACCAAATGGCATCACATTCCAATAAAAGGTTCCCCATGCACATGTCAAAGCTATTTTCTCCTGGTCTTCTAGCACAATTTTTATCTGATTGTATAAAGAAAAACCATCCATAAGTGAGTACATCTCATAGCCAGTCATCATGTCCATGATCATATCAATATTAGGGATCGAAAGTCATCTTTAGGACATGCCAAGTTAAGATCACAGAAGTTTGTACAAACCCTAATAGATTTATCGTGCTTTGAAACTAGAACAATATTGGATATCCATTCAGCATAATCAATTGCGCGGATGAAACCAACTTTTAGAAGTTTCTCCAATTTTTCTTTGACGAGCAATGCAACGTGAGGATGCATTTTTTGAAGCTTCTATTTAATTGGTTTGATGCATGGTGCTATGGACAAGTGATTCATGATAAGATCAGGATCCAATCCTGGCATGTCAGAGTATGTCCAAGAAAAAAATATTTTCTTTTCTTTGAAAAAGGTAATGAATTCTTCCTTCTCTTCACGTGACAGCAACTGTGCCAGATGTATCATATAAGGATGTTCTTCTATGCCCAGGTGAATTGGTTGTGTTGGCTTTATCAACACTGATGATCTCTCCTAAAAGTGACTGGGAAGTACATCAAATATCTCATTCGCGGGTGCCTGGGAGAGGTTTTCACCCTTGGATACATCTTTTGTTTTTACTTTTTTAGGTTTTGATACTGCCACAATGTGGTTTTCACCATCGGGCCTTTTGCATTTTTTCTTTTTAATTGTATGACTGATATATTTGATGTCAACCTCAGTCATGTTGACACTCTGCTCATTGGTGGAAGATGTTATAGGTTTGATAGTGTTTAGGTAACAAGTGAGAGCATAGTCATTCTAGAACGTGGGGACTTCACTAGATGCATTGGGGTTCTAGTCTATTAGAATAGGTCTTAGGATTGATCAGAAATAGACCAAAATTGGTATAATGGTAATGAGCCAATTTTGGGGTATTCTAGTGGAAGCACCTATAGCGCAGAGGAAATTAGAGAGATTGGTAAAGGTTAATCAAGAACCTACACCATCCACCAATAAAAGGTTCAAGTAGACCACCATTGGACTAGATTAGAGAAGGAAATCAATACAAGTAAGTGAATTTGAAAGTTCTAAGGATGAAGTTGGAGATAGATTAGTAGTGCAAGATGCCCAGGAAGGAAAAATAGCAACTAGAAAGAGAGCATGGAAACCAAAGGTAGAGAACCTAAACATGCAAATAATTAATGATGACAATTTTGTATAGTTAAACAAGTATTACAATCTATATAGTAATATGGATAGAAGGAAGTTAGAAAATGCAATTGTAAGAAACATGATTTTGAGAAACAAGAAGTTTGAGAATAGTCAAAATAAGATACATGAAGACCTATTTAATAGGCTAATAAATAGGAAGAAGAGAGCATAAGAAGAAGACCTAAATTTTAGGATAAAAATGATAAATAAACTGTGTGAAGTTGACTCTAATGAGGAATCAAATAGATTTTTGAAGGTTATTGAGCACTTGCTAAGAAAAAAAAAAGAGAAATTCTTCTGACGGGAGGCAATTATGAGGACATCAAGAAGGAGACAGAGGAGGCACTTGTATAATTCATGACCTCAGTGCCTAAAGTAAGTGCACAGTCAAAGCTTGATAGCCTAATGTATGTGGAAGCACACACACAATCTAGTGATGAGGGAGAAGTAGAAGAGTAATAGTAGACACCCTCACCACCACACATTTTTATGGGTATGAAATCCATGCAAGTGGATAGTACACACATAACTGTAGATAAAAATGAAAAGACTTTTGTACAATATGGAGCAAATATTGTTGGAAATATCAAAAATATAATAGCATACTCTAGCTCTGATGAAGATGAAGTAGAGGAGAAGAAGATAGAAATAAAGAGGATAGCAGAGGTAAAGAGGCTAGAAAAAGAGAAGAAGAGAAAGAAGATAGAGGAAGAGAAGAAAAAGGAAGAGGAGGAGAAGAAAAGGAAAGAAGAAGATGACAAGAAAAAGGAAACAGAGAAGAAGAAAAGGAAAGAAGTAGAAAGATTGGAAGAAGAGAAGAAGAAAGTTGAGGAAGAGAAGAAGAAGGTAGAACTAAAAGTAGTTACACCTATTCCTACAGTAAATCCAATTGTAGCAGCAGTATCAGTGTGATCAGTGCCATCAGATGATTATGATGATAAAAAAGGATTAATGAGCTCATTGAGCAAGTTATTTGAAAAGAATAAATTAGTAAAGTCTTTGGAGAAGACTCTCATTGAAGTCTTGGATAGAATGCAAAATATAGTCAACAAAAATATAGCTAATCCAAACTTACAGGTAAAGGCCAAGGACTTGGTAAAGATCTTTGATGAAGATTTCACAACTTTAGTAGAAGTAGCTTCAACGCAAGCACAGGCAAAGCATGATGCATCATTGTTTGATACAGTATGCACTAATGTGAGAAATGACATGAAAGCACTTGATGAAAAAATGAAGGAACTCAAAAACACATTGATGAAGGGAAGAGATTGTATGTATAGTGTGCACTTTCATACAAGTATTTGACTGAGTTTGAGAGTCAAATAAAGAGTGAGATGAGTGAACTTGAATCACTCACTGTGAAATTATAGCTCCTAGAGACTAGCATTGAAAATTTTATAGAATATTGATTCACCCCCCCCCCCCCCCCCCTCCCCCCTCAGTATTATGTATTTCTTCTACAAACTTTTACCCACAACTTAATATTATTAATTAATTTATAACTTGCATATGAAAGTAAACCAAAAATTTTGAACAATAAATATAATCATACACATAGAGAACTCATAACACCATTATTTGTTAACTAGGGAAACCATGGACAAGGGAAAACCCCAGTGGGGATGATACCCACTAGATGTTTCAGTAAACAATAGGATCATGTTATGGATATTGACCCTGTTAGGAGTCTATGAAGTACATATAGTGTCTCGAGCTCTTGTTAGAGGACTAGGCCTTGTTAGAAGCCTCAAACCTATTAGGAGTTGGCAGATCAAATACCATGTATGCAAGAAGAGCCCACTTCCCTAACATGCAATTATACAATTCAGTTCTTCACAAGAATAGATATACAGACAATACTTTATGTCTATTGTATTTTACACTTGCTCTAATCATAGATTAGCTGTAGTTTGCATATCACCTTATTGATTTCACATTAATCATAAATATCACATAGTTGATACATATGTTGCACACTTATCTTTGCAAGATAAGATATTTACTTACACCTCGCATGTTCATAATTCACTACTTAGTCAGCCTTTATGCTTTCATACACTTGGTATAATATAAAATAACTTATGGAATAATATCCACATAGTCAGCTCATCATGACTTAGTAATTATTTTGTCACCAAAATAATTCCTCAAGTTGAACAATCCAATTCTCTAGTATGCTATGTTTTGTATTATTTAATACTCATATTGGTATTTCAATCATAACTTGCATCGTACTATTAGTACACACCTATACATGGGTATACATCATCATGAAACTATCATATAACTTTCCTCAACTATGCATAAGATAACTCTAAATGAGTCATCTGTACACATCACATCTTCTCTATGTGTTGCTACAAATTGTCTAACACTTAGACAATTTTCTATCTCTAAATGCTTAAATGAAATGTTGAATACATGTTCCCATCAATGACAACTATCAAAACATCTATCTGACCATATTACCAACACCTATAACAAGTTGAAGCCCAAGAAGATTGATCCTTGTAAAATCATTAAGAGAATAAATGGAAATTCTTATCAAATTGGATTGTCTGAATATTTGGGCATTAGTCATATCTTTAATGTTGATGACTTATATACTTTTCCAACTAGAAATTGTGATGAATGGTTAAAAAGTGAGAAAATTGAGCAAGAGAATGATAATTGGACCAAATTCCTTCCAAAGAAGAAAAGTGAGTAGATTGAATGGGTGTTGGATACTGAATTAATGACTACTCAAATCACCTCATACAAGCAGTATTTTGTTAAGTAGGAGGGCTTTCCTAATTCTTATAACTCTTGGGTCTCTAAAGCAAATTTCTTCAAGTACAATCCAAGTATTTCAATTCTTGAACCAAAAAAAGATGGACTAGATACTTTAACCCTTTCTAAGCAATGGGGAGGATGATGCAAAGCATTGAGAACATATATCCAAGTTAAGTTGTGTTTAATTAAGAAATGATTATTCTAGTGAATTGGGGTCTAAATGAAGATATAACATCATCTCATCTAATTTTTTTGATTGGTCTCTTTTAGTTTTTTTCGAGCTATGTTACTTTAGCATTAGTGTTATATTGGGGTCCCATGGAAGGGGGCTTCCTAAAAAATAGAGCTAAAGTTGCTTGCTATTTTTGAGGAATTTTTTATACCTAGCAATCTCATGAATTATGTGGTGTACTTCAACTTAAAAAATTAAGCTCCAAAATTTTAGGAAGCTGGTGATCTCATGAAAATAATAACTTCCCTCTTCTCTATTGTATGCATAAAAATAACTAAAAAATAATAATTCACTTTCAATAACAAAAATCTAAAATTGACAAGTGGAAAAAAACATCCCCAAGCTAGTGGGGCAACCTCTAGCCCTGCCCCTTTCTCGCCTCCTTGCTAAAGAGTAGGGGCTCCTATTTTTTAGGAGAAAATTTTGAACAATCTCATAGAAAAATAAAATTTTGGGACCACCCACTTCATCAAAAATAGAACTTAAGCCCCCATGGAACCCCTACCTTAGTTGGGGTAGTTACATAGGGGAGAGTTTAACCTAACATGTTTTAGTTGTACCAGTTGTTGGCAATCCCCATAGAAGCAAGTTTATTAGAGGGGCATTGAAATAAAGGGGAATTTTTTTCTATTGTAATAGGGTTTTTTTTAAGTTTGTAAAGGATGTAAACATGTAGTTGCATAATAATAAAGATATGAATCAACTATTTTATTGGATTACATATCTTCACGAATTATCCATCGTTCAAAGTTTTATGTTTCCTCTATTATTTCAGAGAGTGTGTTTATGTGGTGTGTCTTCATCAATGTTATGGCTCATTCTTCAATAAGCTTATGTTCTCTATATTGTAAGGGTGGAGAATGCAATTGGATCCAAAATGGAACAAATCTAGAATCAAACTTAAGTAATAAAATAATTGGAGATGATGGATTCATGCATAACCCATGCCCTTGGAAATCCTAAGCTTTGGATTTGTATATTATACCTCTTTTCTTAGCGATGGAGAAAAAGACAACTTTAATTCATCTAAATAAAAAAACTTGACTCCCTCTCATTCATCAAAGAAAATATTTTGAAGAGTTTGCAAAGGGTGAGTAACTTGCCAAAACTTATAAATCAATGCCTTCTGTCATAGATCCTGGACCTAATGAGACAGAAAACTCATCGAAGTGGCAAAATTAGCAACCCCTATTTGCAAATTCTCACTGAATGATTAGATTCCTTTGTGACATCTTGATCCACACAAAATTGATCCATCTTAGCAGGGTTTGGTTTACTCCTATGTTTTACTCCTCCATATGTTTTACTCCTCCATTAGCCGAGATCCAGTAGAAAAAGTGGATCTCTCTACCATGAAGGGCCCTGTGTGCATTCACCATGCTATGGTCTCCCATAAAACCTTAAACTTTACATTTTGTATCTATGTAAGTTTTTATTTTGAAAAACAAGAGTTTTAATTTTTAATTTATTTATAAATGAAAAAATTATTACATTCTTGGATAAAAAATAAGGGAAATTTTTTAAATAATAATTAGATTCTCTAGTAAACAATCACAATTTAAAAAATTGAAAAAGAAAAAAGAACTTCAAAAAGAAAAAGCAACATAGAATTGAAGCTATCAATTGAAAAAATATAGATTTTTGGATAAGACCATAAATTTGCAAAGGAGGATTGGTTTCAATACAAGGAGAAAGCCTAATCAATTGGGAGGACTACAAATACATTTTTTTTCTTTCATGTCCTTAAATATGCATTATCGAGTTTATTTGAATATGATTTTGTTCATATTCAAAAGCTAAACTAGGTTTAAGGGGATGTTTGAATTTAAAATCGGGCTTCTATTAGATATATTGTCCATTAGAAGTAGGGAATACACACTACTCATTGCATATTATTTCTAAATATTTTGAAAATCAAAAATTTATCAAAAATTCTTACAATGGCTCTAAATCATCCATTCAAATCAAAATTTGTTAAAGTTCACAGATAGAAATTTTATAATGAAAGACAAGATAAGAAACAAACAAATGACAAAAAATAAAAAAGTTTGCCAAGAAAATGTTGTGGGTATGACAATCATCTGATTAGAAAGGCGTCATAATCTTACCACAATAAAAATAGAAATTTCAAAAGCCCAATCATAGACAAAGAAAGGATACAAAACATAAATACAAGTATGTTACTAGATGAAAAAACCCTCATATATGTTGACACTGAGATTTTATTTATTATAGATAATTTTTTCATAATGTTTCATTTTAATGAAAAATTATAATGGATATCAATATTCTATGTGCTACATGATAGAATTACTCATGATTGTGAATATTACATAAATTTGAAGAGAAACATTTCAGTTCAAATGAACATTAGCTAAATTTGAAGATGGACATTAATTTAAGAGAAAAATTCTAGTGAATGTGAACAATACATAACATCGATGATAAAATATAAAACTAATATTATCATTGCTAATAGAATTTTCTTATAATATTATTTGTGTATATTTGTTTATCTATTATGTATTACATAGAACTAGAGCTCATTATTAAAGGAAGGAATATTTTGTGATGTATGTTCTTTTAGATTAATAGTTTTATACTACATATATAAGCAAAAATCTAGCGGTTCAATATTGCTCATAGTTCTTAATAGCACAAATAATTTAGTTTGCTTACAGGGAAGGATACAAAAGTGAGGGTCCAAAAAGTTGTAACTCAACATTTTTGGCCCCTAAAAAACACATGGAATGTGTCATTCTATATAGCACACACTTTATGGTTTGGTTTCTAGAGCCTAAGTTTTTGGTATACCAAACCCATATGGTGCACAAATTATATGTCACCTAGGATGCAAAATGGATGTCATTGCACTAGAATGGCACACACCCTATAAGGTGTGCACCACATGCTATACATGCAAGAAGCTCTCTCTTGTGTGTACCATATCTTGTACATGCAAGAATCTATAACTAACCCCTAAAATCTCTCTCTCTCTCTCTCTCTCTCTCTCTCTCTCTCTCTCTCTCTCTCTCTCTCTCTCTCTCTCTCTCTCTCTCTCTCTCTCTCTCTCTCTCTCATCAAAAAAAAACCACAAACCTTGACCACTAAACCTTAAATCCCATAATAATTTTACCCCCATCTCTCTTTGTAAACCCTAAACCCCACTTCCCTCTCTCCTCCTTTCACTATATCCATTTATCCACTTAAATCCCTAAGCCCTAAATCCTAAACTAATACCTAAATCTTAAATCAGAATCCTTAAACCCTCTACCTTGTTTCTCTCTAAGTTCAAATACTTAAGTCCTCAACCCTAAACCCTAAGCTCCATTTCTCTATAAACCCTAAACCTTATATATTACTCCCTAAACACTACTCTCTCTCTCTCTCTCTCTCTCTCTCTCTCTCTCTCTCTCTCTCTCTCTCTATCTATCTATCTATCTATCTATCTATTTGTATATATATACACATACACATACACATACACATACACATACACATACACATACATATACATATACATATATATATATATACATATATATACATTACATATACATATATACATGATGTATGTATGTATGTGTGTAGTGATATCTACATACACACATATCCCTACACTCTTAACCCCAAACCCTAATCATAGCCCATATACTAGTCCCTAAAAATTATAAAATAATCTTTGAGCCCTTAACCATTATTGATATCTCCAGTTTTATTGTCTATTAGTGTCAAATACGTAGTCATATATATATGAAAGATTTTTTTGGTCATCACTATGACCAAGTGAATCTATACAAGCCAAGTCATGTATTTGTAAAGACCTATAAATAATATTGTATATTTTGAGCTCTATATGAGCTGAGAAAGTCTTTGGTCATCAAGTATTCCAATGCACACTGGGTTTAGTTAAATGTTGAGCAAAGTATATGGATGTTTATTCATACAAAAGGTGCTAAGATAGTTGAGATCGAGTATTAGTAGGAAGAACAATTACGATCGAGCATCAGAGATAGTATGTGCCAAGTAATACAGTTTGAACAAGAATGTCTAAAATGGCACAAACCTTGAGGTAAACCATTTTGAGTTGACATATAAATAATATTTAATGATCATAGAGTTTGTTACAGAGGTTATTACACATTTTGACATAGATCATTGATCCCTATGAAGAAGGGACAAGCAATCAAATGAAGAGGGAAAAGGGGGAACATCCAGATTATTGATCTAATACTAGAGACTCTGCATATATCTTTATAAGGGAAGATCCAAACCCTATTTTGCAAGGGAAGTGAACTATTGTAAATTAATATGTGAAGGAGTTAGGTTTTGCAAGCAACAAGAAAAATTGTGAAGTAATATATTTTAGTGACTGAGTGAAGTAGTGAAGAATAGAGTAAAGATATATCAAATAGAAGATCAAATTAGAGAGAAGAAAGAGAAGAATTGTAATCAGCATTGTAAATGGAGACCAAAGGATTAGGTATTGAATTATTTTAGCAAGCAGATCAGGGTAAATCTCTTAATAGAGTGGTCCTAACATGCCTATGTAAATCTCTAAACAAAGTACTTACATCATCATGAGTTTTAAATCCTTTAATCAAAGTAGACCTAACAGTCTTGTAAAGCTCTTAACAGGGAAGACCTCTTACCGAGTAGTTTATCAAAAGTGATTAAATTTGTAGCCCTAACAGGAAAACTTTGTCACTGCAATAGTGAAGATTTATGGTTGTCATCCCCACCCTAGTTTTACCTTCACCTTGGAGGGTCTATGGGTAACCAAAATCTCTTGTGTTATTTGTTTACATTTTCATGTTGATGGATGTGATACATAGTTAGATCCATTTTAGTATTTGAAGTTTTAAGTTATGCATGATCTAGATATAAGATGGATTATGTGGTGAATACAATCAAGTTATTTTTAAGGATAAAATTTTAAGTGATCTTGACTCACCTCCCCCCACCCCTCCCCTCTCAATATCTCAGTTTCCCAATAAACTTCCATTAATTGGTATTAGACCATTATTCTCTTAGAGGAAGTTTAACCACTTGAGAGTTGATATCTTGGAGATGAAGGCTTATGAATTGGGAAATATTATTGAAAATAAAATGATTGACATCCAACTCATAGTGTAGCAACTTGAAGTAGTAAGAGAGGAACTAAGGAAATCCCTAAGGAAAAGAAAGGATGTGGCTATTCAAAAGAATGACACACTTTATCAAGAAGTTGATACCAAAGGATTACTTTACAATGGAAATTCTAGTGAAAGTGATGCAGCTATTACAAATCTATTGGAGAAGAATAGCATCTAAATGATGAACTCGTAGGATTGAAGAGAGAACATGAAATCCAATTGGTAAGGCTATGTGAAATGATCAAATAGAAGAAGAAAGTTGAAGAAGACAAAGCTATGGTAGAAGAAGTCAAAAGAAAAATGGCTATAAGACTTGAAGAAAGATCATCTAATTTACAAGATATTACAAACACTAAGCTAGACATGATGAATCAACTGATACTTGCAAATCAAGAACTAAACATGAAAGAAATAGATATAGAAAGTTTCAGATCACAAAGTGACCAACTGAGGAGTGAGTTAAGATCTGAGAAGGAACTCTTTGAAATGATGAACAAGCCCAATGAGGCAATAATATATTTTGAATAACTAATGAGATCACCAAGGTCTTCTAGTGACACCCTCTAGATAAAGGCATACCAAGCACCATTCATGACCTGAAGAAGGAAAATCATCCAAGAGTGGAGAGAAAGGAAATGTAAGAGAAAAAGGAAAACCAACATGCTATCATTGTGGAAAAATGGGACACATAGCAAACATTTACAGAAACAAGAGTGGTAAGAAAAACCCTAAACTTAAGTTTGTTAGTAACTATTTTAATTGCAAGAAACAAGTTCAAAAATCACATGAATGTAGATCAAAGGTGAGAAATAAATCTAGTGCACCTAGATTTGAGGGATCTTTCTACAATTGTCAAAAGTATGGACATAGAGCAATTGAATGCAGATTATAGGTAAAATCTAATTGGACAACCAGAAGGAAAGAAAATGCACCTAAGAAAGGTAACTCTTACAATTGGGATTACAATATATGGTATAGTTGTCATTATTGTGAATAATATGGTCATATTCCATAAAATTGCATAAGAATACATTTCAAAGGCAATTACAAGAAATGGTTGAATGGAAGCATAGTTTGTTTTAGTTGTCACAAGTAGGGTTTTTTTTAGTAGCGAATATTCATAATTTTGCAAATTTTAGAAATAAATTGCTAGTAATTTGGCTAATAATTTAAGATTTAATGCAACCTAAATCACCACATTTTTATTAAATTTAATTCTAAAATATTTAAAATCACTCAATAATTTATTTTATTAAAAAATTTAAACTCAAATATTGGCCACAATATTTGATATATGATTAGATTTGATTCACCTAAATATTATATATTATCAAAAAAATTAAAATTAATTCACCAACAATTATCATAATTACTAGTTACTTTAGGGATATATTACCAATATTTAGTTTTCACTATTGATTTAAAATATAATGTAATTATCCTCTTAATTTCCATGAAATAAAGCATGTTCAATTTTGATTTGTAATATTCCATGACAATTAGCGAACTTCCTATTATTATTGAGATTCACCAATATTTTCTACTCAAAAATTATGATTCCAAAATAATTGCCAATGTAAATAATATTTAAAATAAAAAATTGAGAGATTTTTCGATAAAAATAATTTGTTTTTTCAAAATAATGAAAGATTCACCAATAATTTATATCTTTTGTAGAGGGGGTTTCTTAAAGTTTACCCTAGTCACAAGATTGGACATGTAAGAAAAAATTACATGACCTTACCATCAACACCAAATAATGAACACATCAAGAGAAAAGGAAAAATGGGTGGAGAACAAACAAAGAAGGGGATGAATCAAAATTGAAAGAAAAAGGTAGAAGCTGGAAATAGTAAAGCTAAGATTACCCAATCCAATGCATTTGGTAATCACACCACATCCAACTAAGAAAAGGAGGTATGTGAGGAACTATACACTTGAATGATATATTTCACACCAGTTCCTAACAAGAAATGTGATTAAAAGTCCATGTCAGCATGAATCAAGATGCACTAAGACAAATATGAGAGAAGAATTGGACAATGAAATCATTTACATTATTGGGTGTCAAGCATTAGTAATATTATCTATGTTGACCAAGCATTGCAATATGGACCAAGTACTCACAACAACCAAATTGTTTTGTTGGTTGAGTTGGATGGTCTTGGTCAAGCTATATAATGGAGATTGAGTTAAAAGTGTAATGATGACCAAGATAGTTGGATTCTATGTAACTACATACACATCATTTATGAGAACCCTAATTTGAATGAATGAAGGTATATAGCAAAAATTTGAAAGCGTTTTACACACCTTACATTCAGATTTTAAAGCCCAAGTGATTTGAGAAAATTGTGAAGCAATTTCTAAGGAAATTGAAAGTGAATTTAAAGTTGATGAGTGATGGAGTGTTGATTATCAGTTGTGTTAAGTTGTCTAGAAAGAAAAATCTCAAAATCCTAATGCAAAAATGGTATATGGATCATCACCAACTACAAAGAATCAAGGAGAAGAGGTAAGAAATATTCAACTAGTAAAGAGTGACACTTGTCCTCCCCTGAAATATCACATTATTCCTTAAAAAATTATGAAAGGAGATTCAATGAGTGTGTTATCATCAATACCACCTAGGGTTATTATATTCATGATGTACAAAGCCATTACATGTCTAAATTTTTTATTTTATTTTAAAGAGGGGTAAACACTTTGACCTGGAGCTATGAACCAATGAGGCCACAAATGAGGGACCTCATCCCCATTAGATTTGAACCTTGATGGCAAGGATAACAATGCAACAACTTAACCATCACAACATGCCACTATTGGCCATTACATGTCTAAAATTGGTGAAGTAGGAGACTATGAATTTTTTCTGGCATACTAGAAGTTGTTTGATGAATTAGTATTGAAGGAAGAGTTGAAGATTGTTG
This sequence comes from Cupressus sempervirens, assembly GCA_028749045.1. NCBI lineage: Eukaryota > Viridiplantae > Streptophyta > Pinopsida > Cupressales > Cupressaceae > Cupressus > Cupressus sempervirens. Next base: position 402,950,071 of record CM053790.1, read on the forward strand.
AGAAGAAAGGGTTAATGTGTGCCCTAGATTTTCCAAGAAATTTCAAAATTGAATGGATCAATGTTGTGTTGGGCCAAATTCACAACATGGAGTTATGGTAGTAGAATGGACTGGTCAAAATCATGAAGAAGATTATTCATGTTGCTACAAGATATCCAACATTTGATAAGAAGAAGATATCTGATGTCAAAGCAAACACGCAGTCAAGGCAAACACCAAGACCGAATGGAATGGACATGGCATGTCGATCTCAAACATTATTGATCCATTGATTGACTTTGTAGTGAGAGTGATTGCATCCATAATTGACAAATATTATAATGATGTGTGTTTTCTAGTTGACATTGATTACGCATATGTTCAAGTAGTTAAGATGAGGGTAACCTAGCTTAAACCATTTGAATATGAGATTGATAATAATAATGTGAGTACAACAATTACTGCACTAATTATTAATGAAATCAATGCAAAGGTTGAGCCCTTTGGCAAATATGAAGAAGAAAAAGTAATAATAATATTAGATATTAAGATTGCTTCTACTGATAAGAAGAGGAAGAAAATGATTAAAGACATAGAGGGAAAACTAGGTACAGAAACTAAAGATGAAGGACCTTTGATGATCACACAACATCTTGGAGAAGATCAAGATAGTGATGGTGATGTAGAGAAAGAGGAAGACAATATAAAATAAATAGTGTAAAGCCTTAGCACTTGTCTCTCCACCAACAAAGAAGGCCAAGACAGTCAAAATCATAGAGCCTAAGGTGAAGAAGAATGTAAATAAAGTAACATATAATCCCCTCTCTCTACCTACACCACTTAGACTGAGAACTAGGGCAGAAACAATATCTAGTGTTGAGCCACCATTGAAAAATGGTCTTACAAGGATTATAAAACCAAGTGAAGGTTCTAGTGGCACAAGTGTAGTGAAGAGAAAATTTTCAACCACCAAAGGTCAACCAAGGAGAAGAAAATAGATAACACAAAAAGATGATGAAGAAGAAGATGCAAAGAAAACAAAATTTGATGAACCAGGTCACTGTCAATTCATTGTACATGCAAAGCCTAAATATATTGAAGAGGTATGTGATAACATTAGAAATTGTACATGCTTATCAAGTTTCAAATTTATAAAGTATGGAACACTAAGTGTTTTTTATAAGTCAAAAGTATAAGAAGTCATGTTAAACATGATGGTTAATTTTAAAGCCACACCTATAGAGATAGAAAATAGTATTCCAAATGAATTGTATAGTAGAATTGATGCCAAATGGAAACATGCAATCCAGATTGGAAGGCATATAAGAGAAGGAGAATTAGCTAATATCATGCCTGATATAATAGCTAAACAAATAACAAACTTTTTGGAGAAGCATAGGAACATATTCCTTCCTAAATATAGAGTTGATATGATTTTGCAACATAAAATTAAAGATGGTGTAAAGAAAAGTGAATTATTGTGGAAAGTAATTTTTGTTTTAATAGTTGCTAAAGATACTATCAAGGATTATAAAGGTAAGGGAGCTAAATAGGTAACTAGGCAAGATGTATATAATGATCTTGATATACTAAAGGAAGTCATTAGACAAAAAGTACATGACAGTGAAAATGATATTGTAACTATTGAAGATGTAAATAGTGATGAAGAAGAAATAGTTAGTCAAGCTCATAGGAATAGGGAAATGTACCCCCTATTCATTCCACCACACCTACTACTCATGTGATACTAAAAATAAGGGATTTTCCCAAAATAAGAGACACACAAGCTCCAGTTGTCAATCCTAGTGCTCAGAGTCAAACGGGTGTCAAGGATTTAGCAAAGGGAAAAGAGGAAACTAAGGCTTTAGATGAGCAGAAAGAGAAAGATAAAGAAATAAATATATATTAGTCTACTACATGTTAGAGAGGACTACAAATATTAGGACCTCTAGTAGAGGGAAATAGAGAGACAAGGCAAAAAGAAAAAGAAGAAGAAAAGGAAGGAGATAAGAATGAAGTCTCACAAATAGAGCTAAGTGTGAAAGTTCACACTCCACCCCCAACTCTTTCTAGTTCCACATTTTCACAACATGTACAAGCCCCTACAGCAAAATTCATGCCAAATGCTACTATTGATGTCTCTAGCACTAATAAACAAGTTAGACCAAGTGGTGAAACACCTTCACCCACTCTAGCCCTAGTTGTGTCAAGCAGCAACACTTCTAAAAAGGGCAAAGGGAAGAAGATGAAGATAAGTTCTCTTGGTAAAGTTGTTACCTTGGATGAATTTATTGATTTTCCTTATTGGGATTCAAAATATCTCATGTTTGAACAAGCATTAATCTTGTAAGACATTTCGGCAAAAAAGAAAAGACAAGAGGAGATGAAAGGAGAGAAACAACAAAGGAAAGTATTGCATGATATTAAAGACATATTTTTTGATGTATTTGATATTTAGAACATTGATGAATAGACCCCTATCATCTCTTAGTTAGTGAAAATCATTAAGAAAGTCAACAATGAGGATATAGAAGCAAATGAGAAATTAATGGCACGGTCAGAGAAATAGTTTGATAAAAAGGTACTTGAGAAAGTCTCTACTATGATTGTATTTAGAAAGTGTTAGTGAATAGATTCTCCTCCAAATAAATACATACAAATTAACTCCAAAATGCCTAGATAGGAAGACTAAATTAACACTAAAAGTTAGATCACTTTGCTATTAAAGAGCATAAGCACCCTCTGAATTTATCTAGTTACAGCTCCCCATGTATGATTCAAAATGACTCAACTACAGTATAATCAATAATTCTTTTAACCTAAAAGCAATAAAGGTTTTCAACCATCTATCTATAAACATGACATAGATTCAGAAAAACTAAGTGACTAAAAGGAAATAAAAAATAAATGGCACAAATTCCACAATAGCCAAGATGTGGAGTCCTCTTCCACACTTATGTTGTTCATGATAGCTCGAGAGATACTTTCTTTATAGTTGTCCATGAATTCGCGCAACACTTTATCATCTATTTGATAAAGTTCCATGAGAGAAGGATTTGGCCTTGGCCTTCTCATGACTTTTAAGTTGGCATGGTCTTTACATAGAGTCACCAATCTCCTACACATGGACATAATCAAAAAACTGAGGAAATAATTGTTAGGCACTAAATCTTTGATTCGAATCCCCAACAGAGTCACCAAAAATCTATTAGTGAATAGATTGTCCTCTAAAGAATTGCATAACAATTAACTCCAAAAGGCCTAAATAGGAAGACTAAATTAACACTAATAGTTGGGTCACTTCACTATTAAATAGCGTAAGCACCCTCTAAATTTATCCAGGTACAGCTCCTTGTGTATGATTCACAATGAATCAACTACACTATAATCAATAATGCTTTTAACTTGAAAGTAGTAAAGGTTTTCAAACATCTATCCATAAACATGAAATAGATGCAAAAAAACTACATGACTAAAAGGAAATAAAAAATAAATGACACCAAGTCCATTTATCCAATTATTACATTACGAAAATAATGCAGAGAGAAAGACGGACTATTCTTTGCAAATACATGAAAAAAACTAGAGCACCAAGTCCAAAGGATGATTGTGATGATGATTAGATGCAATAGATACACATTCAGAGAAAATAAACGTCACCCAAAGTTGAATATTGATCACAAAACAAGCATTTAAACTCAAATTTTTAATATATTGATATTTCCCTTCTCTGAACACAACAAAATGATAAAGATCTCGTTGTTCTTTTACATTGACCATTGTCTGAGAATAAAAATCTTCTTCCCCTGCATTACAATCAGAATAAAAACCAAGCAAAAAATCCCCTAGATCCGTAACCCAAGATCTATAGAAAAGGTAGTTTCCCCCAAAAACTAGAACCTATGGTGGTTTGAAATACCTTCATAAATAGCAAGTTGATGTGTCTTTTTAGTTTGCATAACTAATTCTTGAAATCATGTAACTCTTATTTGACTACCCCTTTGTTGTTCTTATGTTCTCTCATTTATATTTTGATAACCTTATAAAACATTGATGTAAAAGTTTTATAAGAATAATTTAACATATTAAATGCAACTTGGACAAGTGGCACATTACTACATTATTCCAATATAAAAATATTCTTGATGTTGAGTGGATCATTAATATTTATGGCAGCAAAACTAGGTCTAGGTATGGGGGAATAAATTTTTATCACATCGTTGGATCTTTCTAATTTTCAAATATGTTGGAAAAATCCTAATCTTCTTCCTTTTCACTAAAGAGATTTGCAAAATTATTCCTATGTCAAAATTTACAGGCCACTATGTGAGGTTTTGTATGACTTTCAGAAAATCCAATTTGCTAAAGTAAAATTCCTAGCCATTAACCATTAGAGGTTAAGAACCTTGCTAAACATTTGATTTGCAATCAATGAGAGGTGAGTGTTCTGATTTTTCACTGTAAAATCTATGTGTGAAGTTGGACTATTGTTCTAGCTAATGCTTTTGCTCATTTTTCCATTCAAAATCTACTTCTATTTATGATTCCATGGTGGTAACAAAGTCAATAAAATTATCTTTCTCACCTCCAACATTTTCAAATGAAGTTAAATCATTTTGAGCTTGTATCTTCCTTGCCAGATAAAAACTTGTCCTCCATTTGCATGCATGAAACCAAAAAACTTCCTCTTTTTTGTTGCCTCATGACACATGATAATAATCTTTCCATTATGAAAAATCAGAAGATACCATAATATTTATTCACTTTATCAAAGCATCTTTCTGGTTACTTTAGGCTAAGATACTTGAAAATGAACTATGAGTTGTCGCATTTCTATATTTTTGAACTCATTTGAAATAAACCAAATGTAATATAAGCTACCTTGAACCATTTGAACCACTTTAAACTGCTTTGAACTTAGTTCAAAGAGGTTCAAGACCCTATAATGAAAGTTTAATTACTAGGTCTGTATGGGTACCAACATAAAGGTTGAACTTTTGCCACTTGTATAGGATGTGGAAGAACTTGTGAAGAAAATAAAAGATATGTACAATATTCTTTGTGATGTTCTTAGATTCACCAATGAATTCCAAGCTAGCATTCAAAAGATTGAGGCTGATTTGAAATCTTCAAGAAATTATATCTCTCAATCAGCTAGATTAAGTTCAATGCACTATAATAGATTATTGTTTGCAAAAGGGAGGTTGGTCAAGCTACAAAAAGTAGATTGTTGAATGAGGGACAAACTTATCTCCATTAAATCCATGTTAATACCTCATTTGGAGGTCATGCAATATGAGTTGGCTTTAGCAAAGGATCTAATACAAACATATCATAATCTTTCTACTAGTGATAGCTTAACTGACTTAGTTGCACATATTGAGATGAGATTTAAGTTTTGAAATCACTAAGAACCACATGGGACCATTCTCTTTCCATTATTATCCAAACTCATAAGCCATTCACTGACAAATATGATTTTATTCCATCCTCCCAACCCTAGCAGCAAACATGAGTGGCAAAATCAAGGGGGATAAGATAGAAGAATATTGATAAAAAATGATCAAATCAAAGATGCAAAGCTCATATAGGCAACAAAAGCTATCACAAAGATATGAAAAGCAACATCAAACTATTTAAGTCACACTGTGTAATATATGTATTATATATATAAGTATGATGTACAAGTTATGGAGTCCTATATGGACTGATTCATAGGTATAGGGGGAGTACTATCATTTTTTTAATTATATTGTGATGATGTAATCATGACAAAGTGTTTTTTCCACTAATGCCAAATGGGGAGATTGTTGATCTCTCTAGTTTTGTTGTCTGTTAGTGTCAAACAATTAGTCATATATATAAGACAAAGTTGGTCAGTCATCACTATGATTGAGTGACTTTATATAGGTTAAGTCATGTATTTGTAAGGACTTTTATATGTCAAGATCTATAGGAGTTGAGAAAGTATTTGGTCACCAAGTATTCTTATGAAAGCCAAGTTTAGTTAAATTTTGAAAAAATAAAGTATATGGATGTTGATTCATACAGAAGGTGTAAAGCTAGTTGAGGTTGAGTATCAGTAGGAAGAACAATTACGACCAAGCATCAGAGGCAATATGTGTCGAGTAACATAGTTTGAACAAGAATGTTTAAAATGGTACAAACCTTGAGGTAAACCCTTTTGAGCCAACATATAAATAACATTTAATGATTGTAGATTTTTTACAAAGGTTATTATGCATTTTTACATGGATCATCAATTCTTATGAAGGAGGGACAACTAATCAGATGAAGAGGAAAAAATGGGAAACATCCAGATTGTTGATCTAATTCTAGAAGACTCTATAGATATCTTTATAAGGGTATATTCAAAACCTATTTTATAAGGGAAGTGAAGTATTGTGAATCAATATGTGAAGGAGTTAGGTTTTGGAAGCAACAAGCAAAATTGTTAAGTAATATAGTTTAGCAACTAAGTGAAGTAGTGAAGAACAGAGAGTTAAGATATATCAGATAGAAGATCATATCAAAGAGAAAAGAGAAGATCTCTAATTAGCATTGTAAGTGTAGACCAAAGGATCAGGTAATAAATCATTTTAGAAAGTGAATCAGGGTAAATCTCGTAATAGAGCGATCATAATAGGCCTACATAAATCTCTTAACAAATTACTTACTTCATTGTGAGTTTTAAATCCTTTAATCGAGGTATACCTAAAAATCTTGTACAGCTCTTAATAGGGTAGACCCCTCACAAAGTAGATCATCAAAAATGATCAAATTTGTACCCCTAACAGGAAAACTTTGTTAATGCAATAATGAAGATTTGTGGGTGTCATCCCCACCCCCATTTTACTTTTGCCTTGGAGGGTTTATGGGTAACCAAAATATCTTGTGTTATGTGTTTACATTTTCATGTTGATGTATGTAATATATAGTTAGATTTGTTTCATTAATTCAATTTTTAAGTTATGCATGATCTAGACATAAGATGGATTATGTGGTGAATGTAGTCAAGTTATTTTGAAGGATAAAATTTTAAGTGATCCTGATTCACCCCCACCCCCCCAAAATTCCAACAAACCATATCCCTCGTCTCTCTCTACCCTAAACCCTATTTCCATCTCTCATCTTCTCATTCTATCCTCGTCTACATTAGAATACCTAATCCAAAGTCACAAACCATGTACTAGTCTTTAAGCACTATATCCTAAGCCTCTCTCTCTCTAGACCATAAGCCCTAACCTCTCTCTCTCTCCCTCCCTCTCTCTCTCCCCTCCACCTCTCTCACCCTATCTCTCTTTCTCTAAACCATAAGCCCTAACTCCTCTCCCCCATATCCCGCTCCCTAATCCCTACATGCCCTTTCTCTATCTTTACACCTTAAACCCAACACTAGTTCTTAAACCCTAAATCCTAATACATGATCTCTAAACCCTATACCCTAAATCTTAATACATGAAACCTAAACCTTATATCCTATATCCAAATCCCTAATCCCTTAGAAGGAGGGAAATAGTGTTAAGGGCTTAGAGACTACTATAATATTTGAAACTTATGGATTATGGTTAATGAAAGGTAGAGAGGGAGAAATGGAAAAATGGAGAAGAGATATGTGGAAAGGAAGGCCAAGGAGAGATGGAGAGAGCGGGAAAGGAGGAGAAAAGGATTGTGTATTAGGGCTTTTAGTTTAGGGTTTACTATTTTGATCTTAAAGAGACTGTATAGATTGATAATGGGGAGATCTAGAGAGAGGTGGGGAGGATAGTTAAATTTGGGTGAGTGGGAGAGAGAGGTGGGAAAGATATAGAAGAAAAAGAGGTAGCTAGTGAGAGAGGAATAAACATGGTGAGGTTTTATGGTCTTCCATTTAGGGTTTTGGGTTTGGAGAAAGTCAATGGGAAATAAATAGGTGAGGAGAGGTAGATAATATGGAGAGAAGGGAAAGTGTGAGAGGTGGATAGAGAGATAGGGAGAAATATAGATAAAGTTAAGGGGATTTGTGGTTTATAGTTTTGGGTGTGGATAAATAGAGAGAGGGATGAGAGGTGGAAAGAGAGATTTTGAAATGGAGAGGGGAAACAATAGGATGAGGGTAAAGGGAGGAAGATAGGAGACAAGGTTTAAGGCTTATGGATTATGGTTTAAGGTTTAGGGATCTAAGATTAGAGAGAGGGATAGAGTGAGATAGAGGAAAGATGGGGGGGAGGTGAATGGGAGGAAGACAGAGATGGAAAATATATAAAAGTGATCAAAGGGAGAAAATGAGATATGGATCAAGGGATGAAGAGATTAGGGCTTGGGGTTTGGGAATAAGAGAAGACGGATAGAGGTAGGAGGAGAGGTGAGGGGGAGAGAGGGATAAAGGGAGAAAAGTTTTAGGTATTAGAGTTAAAGGCTTATAGTTTATGAGTTTTTATTTGAATGAAGATTTATGAATAGAGAGGGTAAGAGAGAGGGGAAGGTAGGATGGGTAAATGGAGTGGAGAAATATAGAGATGGGGTAAAGCTCATGATAAAGAGAGAGAGATAGAGAGATAATTAAATTGATACATAATTTTTACATGATTAGGTGATTATATAGGGAGGTGGGGTAATGAAATATGGATGGAGAAGTGGAGATAGACAAAAAGAGAGAAATTAGAGTAAAAATTTGATTAAGTGAAAGTGAGTTTTGAAGGGACCTTGAAATCCTCTACAAAATAAGTTTAAAAGAGACCTGAAACCCCATAACTAAATATGTTCAAGACTACTCACTAGATATAGAAGGACAAAGCAATACGGGACCAAATCAATAACAAAGGGCAAGCAACACAAGCTTCCCCCACAAAAACAAGATGATACATGAAAAAATGAAAGACAAAATAAACCTACATGCATCCCAAGCTAGGAAAACATCATTGAGATTTCCCTTTTTACTTTCCCCCTTGGCAAGTAAGTGTCATATAAAATAGTAGCAGGGACCACAAACATTTGAGAAGGAGATGCAGACACCAAAAATTCAGCACAGTTGAAAGATGTATCAAGGTTAGCAAGAGTCTAAGTAGAGATAACAACACCAGGAATAGAAATAGTGAATGAAGGACAATCATTTGCAATAGCACATGACAAACTATGAACAATAAAAATAAAAGTGTCATAAGAGTTTCCTGCCACCAAGGCCACACCAAGATCAGTAGCATCAGCACATGGCACATCTAGGCAACCACCTAGGAGAAGGATTTCTTCCAAAATATGTAATGCTTAGAAGAGACCCCTATCCATCAAGAAATGGATTTTTCCTTTTTTCCAGCTTGCAATGAGTCTAAACATAACATATCTCAAAACATCTATGATATATGAACAGGATGCCCTCATAATCAAATCGTTGAATCTAGGACCCCAAAGAATCTTGATCTCAACAAGGAGACCTTTAGAAACATCCAAATCAACCAAAATGTGATCATAAGTAGAGTGTTTAATATAAAAATATTCATCATCAATCATTAGAAAGTCCCCTAGGGCCTCACCCACTTCCTCAAGGACAGAATCCACCCTTCGATGAAGGGGAGGATAAGGAAGCCTTTCCTAGATAATAATCTTACTAATTACAAAGTATAGAAATCAAAATGTTGGGGTTTAATTATCAACATATATTTATCGTCCCAACTAAAGAAGCAATCCTATGATATCTTAGTGTTATCTTCCACAAGCTCAAATTTTGTAATGGAGTATCCCTTTGTCATTGGGAAGATGTGAACCATACCTGATAAGATTGGTTCCTAGTTTGGGAAATCCACTCTTACAACTAAGGAAAACTCAGCCACAAACCTCTAAATCAATATATAATAACATGAAAAGAAAAAACTAAAAGTTTAGTTTGTGACCTCTTTCTCAACCTCTAGAGAAATCTTAAAGGAAATAGGAGTGCAAACAAAAATAACACCAATAGTAAAAGAGGTCCCAGCACATGGAGAAACTCCAATAGATTGTAACACCCTAGTAGACAAGATGCTAGGAAGAGATCTACATATAGCACTAGTAGAGAAAGAAACCCTAGTTGATTGTGGCACTAGTAGAACCCCCCTCAATAGCACTAGATCTAGAGGAAATCTCTAAAAGTGGAAGATTTAAAAAACCCATTAGGAAAGTAAACCCTATTCAAAGACACAACCCCGATAGATGGAAACACCCTAGTTGAAGACAAACCACCTTCAAGAACCTCGCATCCACTTCCAAGAGAAACCCTAACATCATAAATCAAATCTCTAAGAGACAACAAAGCTTTAGGAGATAGAAAATATCAAGAAATAGTAAAGCACTAGCTACCTAAACACTGGAAAGTGAAGATCCCAAAGAGAGAAAATCACCAACAACCCTAACTTTAGTATTTAAAACCCCATCCATGGCTAAAAGATGGTGAAGCATCCCTTGTGATATTTTGATGTCAACTATAGAGAAATTATAAATGTTAAATCCATGGTGTGTTCCATTTACATCATGCTTTATATATATGGCTCATGTGATACTTAGAACATTTTCTACATATGGTTTGTGCCATATTAATATCTTTGGGAAACACCAAGCCTTAGGATTTTATTTTATGTGGGCATCCAATTTAAAGGCTTGGACAACTATAACAAGTCTAAGATGTCTTAATCTGAAAACATACAAGAAATTCTCATATTTTTGTATATGTTCCTCACCGAGTTTGCACATGGCACAACATAGACAACATAAACCATGATATTGTTCAACTTTGTGCTAGCTATCTAAACTATAAATTATTTTGGTTTTTTATTATATTAAATTTTCCATTTCTAATTTCTTTAGTAAGTTGGTCCATTTTTGAAAAAAACCTACATCTAGTATTTTAGGCATAGATTTTGGCTTGATTATTAATTTTTGTAGAAAAATAAATTTATAGACACTAAACTCTATTTAACACACACCTTTAAAAAAATCATTTTTGATTAGTTTTCAACAATTTCTAGGGGGGAGTATGCTCAAATTTTCATGTTTTCAGGCTATGCCCACTATAATTTTTATTTTATTTTAAATCATAGATTTGTCAAAAACAAATAGCCAAAAAATATGGGATAAACTACATGGTGTTACCTAACTTCTTATCAAAGTGGTTTAAAAATAAATAGAAAAACTTTAGGTGACATTTTTAGGAGATTACAATAGAGAGTATGTTATATTTTTGGCAGAAAACAAGGCCACTTTGTGTACTCCCCCTTTTTAGGCTCTTAATATCAACCAATTTTAAAATAGAATTAGTAGTTTAGAAACTAGATTCAGAGTACTACAACTCTTTTTCTTGTTACACCTTCAAATTTTGAGTGTCCTTGATTTTCCTATCAACATTTAGAATTTGTTGGTTTCAAAAGAAGAAAAGAATGTAGCATCTTATAACCCCTTTTCGGTCCCTAATATTTGTGTGCGTACCCTTATATTTTTCATGGTCAATTATTTTGAAATTTTATTAACTTGTATTTTTTAAAGAAATTTTTTAGAGTCCTTTACGTAGACATTTTTTCAAATATAGGTATGCTAGTTTATGAATGGGGGTTATTAAAAAGTGAGACTAATGTTGTCACCATTCTATATTCTATGAGGTTCTCTCTCATTTTAGAACATATAAATTTAGAGCATTATAATCACTATGCACGGGTTGCATTACTAGCCATGTGGAAGTAAGGAGAATTATCTACAAGTTCTATCTATTTATGATATACTATAATTTGTAAGTGTTTAAATAAAAAGACAAGTGGGGTACGTCATTACCTCTATGTGTTCCTTATCATACTTCCATTGTAGATTATGTTTCCAGTTGGAAAATATGGTGTTAACCTATTTTACCCTGTATTTTTCATGTGTTTCTTTTCTTTTAGAGCTCATATTTTGTTTGTATGTGATTTCTCTCTTTTTTAATTCTTTCATATTTTTCTTGTTGTATTTGTGATTTTCGTTGTTATGCCCTATTCATTCTTAGAGAGGTTCCATTAGTATTTGGAGTGGAAGAGTAGGCCACTTTTTCCATTGAATTGTCTTTGAGGAAGACAATGTTGGAGTAGTGGGAAGAACATTAGGGAATCATCAAATAGTGGATGAGAACTACAAAAGATAAAAACCCCTTTAATAAATAAGTGGGCACTAAACATTGTTTTATTATCCCAAACTCTACAAAGTTTGACGGGAGATTTTTCTAAGCATATGAGCAATGGAGGAAATGGAGAAAGATATTAAAACTCCAATGGAAATCAACAAAATCCCAGAAGTAGAAATTCAACAGACAATTTTAACCATGGGAGAGGAGAGGAAGATAAGTCTTTGTCGAGAAGTATGATCCTCACCCTTGCACCAAATGATGATATGGTTAAGGCTATTAAATTTGAACAATCTAGACTAAGAAATATTGTTATTTTTTTGTATGTATTGATGTTAAGTATCTCCTAGTGAAGAAAAATTGAGATGATTGACTTAATAATACATGGGGGAAGAAACTAGCTATTTTTGTTAATTACAGTCAGATGATTCAAAAAGGGTTATTTTTTATCTTTTAAAATAACGTATAACTCAAGAAAAAATTTTTTAAAAAGGTTTCTAGTATGTGGGCCAAACTCTTTTCAAAGCCATTGTGTGGTCACCTAAAAGCAATATTGATCATTTTCTTTCTCATTCATTTCCTTTTTGGGCAGAACTCAAGGGTGTTCAAATTGAATTGTGGCCTTTCATTTTGTGCATGTTGAAGCCCTTGGGCTCTATCCTTCAAGTTAAAGACCCCAAAGTTACCCTTCCCCACCTTAATGCTCATATCATATTATCTCTTGACCCTTGAGTGATCTTTCCTAATGTTATCTCTGTTGATATAGAAGTTGAATCCTATAGGTGGGAGATTGCAAAACTTGGAGAATTAGGAGCTTTTTTTCATTGTAAAGTCAATGGACATGATTGCAAAGATTTCCCTTCTTTGAAAAATATCTCTAAAGTGTTTAATAACCCAAACCCAAATACTAAATAGACTCAGCCTGTCAATAAAAAAAGTGTTAAAAATGAATCCTCTTGTTATGGTGGTGTCTTTGGCATTAAGAATAACAATAATGAGGATAAAAATAACTATGAGATAGAAACTATAGATAATCACTTGGGGAAGTGTGTCCCTCTCACTAATCCTCTTTTTGAGTAAGATTTTGAAGTTAAACCTGCATCTAATGTTATAGTTAAAGAAACCCAAACTGATTTACTTGTCAACCAGTGTATATGAATTTGGGAAGAGAAAATGTTAATGAGGACAATGCCCCAAAACTAAACACACAACAGATAGCTTTGGCCAACATTAAAGAAGGGAGAAATAAAAATAGTTTTGGAGATAATAATTCAATGGCCAAACATGACATCATGGCTTCAATAGTGGACAATACCAAGAGTATAAAGAGTCTTACCTTGTAGATACAAAAAATGTAACAAAGGTGAAACATTTCATTGAAGTTGTTAGCAAAAAGAAAAGGAAGACATATGAAAGAAGCATCAATGTCAAAAATTTAGAGAAGTGTAATAAAGTTTAAAATATTGAGTTACCAAATTATTTTAACAGGTTATATAATAATCAAAGTCCCTTCTCAACTCTATTATGATGATGAATGTTCATATTTAGAATATTATGTTGGAATATTCAAATTGGAAGAGTACTTCTAAGAGGTGGGAGGGGGGGGGCGGGGGGTGAATCAGAAGTAATGCACTTTAACCTTTTCAAATCCTTTAAAATAAATAACTTAAAGTAAATTGCATGCATGCTAACATATCAAATAAACATAAAGTAAACACATGACACCAAAATTTGGTAACCCAGAAACCCTCCAAGAATAAGAAGGTAAAACTAGGGTGGGAATGATACCCACAAAATCATTGCAGCAATAATTGTTTGACAACTTCTGATGGTATGCCCTGTGAAAGTCCTACCCTTTTAAAGGCTTTACACTATGTCAATAGTGACCTAGTTAGAGGATTCACAAACACTTTACATGAAGTTTCACCCTATTAAAGGATTTAATCACCTCTTCAAAGGATCTACAAAATAGCTATTAAGCTAACCTATCATCATAGGGTTTTCACTATCTAATACAATTGCTAGAGAGTATTAGAAATCTTTAACCTGATTGCTTACAATCTTCAATTGCTGATTTCAGGCACTTGATGTGCTCATTCTGATGTGATCCTTGCTTGATCTGATATTTTTTCATACCCCTTGCTTTGTTCTAATCAATTGGATATGTAATGGCTACTCAATTCACTAAGTCTGTGATGCTCCTGATGTTCGCCCATGTTCAACAATTTTGCTATCTGTTTAGCAACTTCCTTAACTTCTATTTAGCAACATAAAATTGTGGGGTCTAAGCCTTCTTATAAAGACTTTGTAGACTAAAGGTTAGGTATGGATCTATGATCCATATTGAATCTTGAATTCATGCTCATTCCTTGCACTTTTCTCCTTGGTTGCATGCCTTCTCCATTTTTCTTATTGGCTGCATGTTGATTGCATAGGAAATATAAAAGATTTTTTCTTGTCCTTATTATCCTTTGAAATCCTTCTATGTCGACTCAAAAAATGGTTTACATCTGATTTTTTGAAGGTACAAACTCATATGTTGATTCTATGTTACTCGACACATAATTGACTACTGGTGCTCGGCACATATACTATCTTGCTTTGCTTGGCACCTATTACATTCTATCTTGCTCGACACATGTATGACTCTAGCTCACTTAGCAAATTTTGCATTCTAACTTTCTTGGTATCGACTGTGACTCGGCACCTATATAGCACTTGACACCTATATAATGCTTGTCACCTGAAGTCACTCGACACCTGTTGGAATTTTGGCTCAGCACATACTGTGGCTCAGCATACATAGTGTACTCAGCTCCTGTATGAAAAGTAGTTTAGTGTGTTGACACTCAGTTGTCAAAACCATTCTAAGACCAAAAATCTCCCCCTTTGACATGAGAGTCAGAAACACTTGACTAAATATTATTGATCTGACCTTATAAGTACCCTATCCAATCTGCCCTGCATATGTACAAAATTTCAAAATTTGTTCAAAATACCTTATAACTCCCCCTGAGCTGATTGTGCCTTGTCTATTCTTGTAACCAAAATTTTGTGGTGAATGTACCTAATACTCCTTTGCCTTTTCCCTATTTCTATAATTTGTACCTGTGTGTTGAGTTGTTCTATCTACTTTATTTGTACTTGCAGGTTTTATTCATATCTCCCCCAAAACAGTATTTCTCCCCCATACTATTTACACATTAAGACTTATCTTCCCCTTTTTGGCTATCTTTAATCTCTTCCCTTTTATTCTCCAAAAGAATGAATGAAAGAACGTAATCACTAGAATACTTAGTATTCTCCCCCTTAGTCATATTTTTCTTATTGTTATTACTCCCCCTAAACATTATATCTATCTCGCCCTTTTTGACACTTATGTCAAAGGGTTCTAAGGAGTAATACCATATTTAGCCAAAAATGTGTTGTTTATCTTCATTATCATCTTGAGAGTTGCATCCCAATTCTCCAAAACAATGTCTAGTGACTTATGTTGGATGGCAGTCTCTATAGCAAGATGTACAAGTCCATCTAATGTAGAAAGATTAGGATCTTTCTTTAAAATAGTTTCAGCATATATTTGTTCTTTGTGGAGGACCTCTAGATGTGGGGTAATGGAGGATTGTATCTGCATCAATTTGACCTTTATATTGGCCTCTTCACTTGTTAGTGTGGCTAATTCTCTTTGAGTGTAAAGCGAATGGGAAAAATTCTTCTCACTTTGAGCTAGATCTCTTGGTAATTGCATGCTGGAAATATTTAGATTTCTCTCCAAGCTCATTATCCTTTGGTCTATCTCTTGTGTGAAATTGGAAAAATCACATAGTTTTTTATACAGTGAGAAAATATTCTCAAGTATAGTTTTGACATTTTCAATTTGCTTGGCCAATTCAACTTGTAAGAGTGCTATGCCACTTAATATTTTCTCATTCACCTTTCCTTGAAACTTTCTTTTAGACCATTCCATAAGTTTGACATTTGTATCCTGGTCTTCACTTGTCACCTGATCAATTATATCTGATAATTGTTCCATTATAGGTTTTGATTCATCTGGTGACTGCAAGCACAAGGCATCCATAAAGATGTCCTTAATCTCATGTAGTGTTTGCTTATGTTTATACTCTTTTCTGAGTATTTCCTATCTTCTTCTTCTATTCAATGCATCTTGCATCTCTATAATCTGGTCCATTTTGATAGTCTTTGAGTCATAAGCAGGTATGACTATGTCTTCATCTAACTCAGTGTCTCCATAGTGAAGTACTCTAGTCACCTTTGTAGAACTCAGCTTGGTGTGGAGATTTGTAAAGGTATGGCTTCAGTGCTCGGCTTCTGAAGAGTTTTTGTGGGAGTGCCTATTTTTGGTAGTTCTACCAATGTCTGAATAGCAGCATGCTTCTCTTCTTTTGATGTATCCTCCTTCTTCTCATTAGAGTTTCCTTCTTCTGCACTTGGCTTCTGAGTGGTATCACCTGCTGCTATTGCAATTGTTGGATATGGTGGTGGAAGCATTAAAATTTGAGTGCTAGTAGTTGTGTAGGTGAATGGTGGTTCTTGTGGTTTCACCTTGTCTCTTCTTGGTTCTACTACTGCCTTTTGTAACTCATCTACACTCACTAATACTGGATTTGTGCATAATTGTGCTTGCAAAGTTGATTGGTGAAGGATCTTGGAGAGATCCTCTACAATTAGGGGAATGATATTCTAGGTAGAAGTGTCAATAACATCCTTGATAATTATTATGTCTGCAAGTGTGATGGTTACATGAGGAGGGCTAGGAGGTGGCATTTGTGTGTCTTGCACACTTTGTTACTCTTTTTGTTGTTGCTCAATTGTTGCCATATCTTCTCCCTTTTGTGTTTCCTCCTCTCCTTTTTCTTTATCTTCCTCATCTTCCTTTTCTTCTACTCTTTTCTCTTCTTTTTATTTTCTTATTTCTTTATCCTCTTCCTCTATCTTCTCTTCTTCTTGCTTATCTTCCTCTCCTTTCTTCTCTTCTATCTTCTCTTTTGTTTTGGTTTCCTTTATCTTCTCCTTGGCACTGGCCTCTGCCTCATTTGCTTCTTCATCCTTGTCATCATTTATCTTGTAGATTGTATTCCATAATTGTGTGGACTTATTCACTACATCTTAAATATTATTTTGTAGGATGATAAAGGCTCTATATTTAGTTGCAAATTTGCCACCATGTTTCTTATTAGCCTTTATTATTTGACCTCTTGTCAGGTAAGCATCACTTGTGCTAAGGTAGATTCTCTAATCTCCTTTTCCATTTTCAGACAAAAGTACCATTTGTTTTCAACTATCTCATATAATTCCCTAGGCATGGTGTTGTCTAGCTCTAGAGGTGTATTCTTTAATTCAGCCATCATGGAATATATAGATTCCTCTATTTTGTTTTGGTCCACTTTACTTAACTTATTAAGATCAACACTTTTCAAATTAGTAAAATCTACATTCTTAATATTTTCACAAACCTTATCTATAGAATATTTGGGAGGATGGCTTACCACTCTGAATTGGTTGATATTCTCTTATTCTATCTTCTCATCATCAGTGTTTGGTTGTGCTACATACTTTCTTCTTTTCTTTGGCACATCACCAGTTTGTTCAGTAGCTTTCTTCTTCTCTTTTGTTTGTTCCTTGGCCTTTTGTGTAGATGCCCTTGTGTTAATCCTTGTTACTAGTTCCTTTGGTTTGGCTAGTGTTGTTCCTATAGCCTTCTTTGCTTTAGGCTAGGCTGGAGGCTGAGTTTTAGCCTTTCTCTTCTTCTGCTCAGCTTGTACAGGTGATTCCTTGGCTTATTCTTCTTCGACACCTTCCTCCTTATCTTCTCCTTGTACACTCGAAAGTGTCCCCACTCTAAACCCTTCTATCCAAACAATTCCATGAGTTGGAATGTTCGAATGCCGGCTTAGAGCTCCCTATCCACGGAGTGCAAGAGAGTATATTTTAAGAATAAGAAGGCTCTCAGATGAGCCTTAGAGATACTCTTCTTGCTAGTAAACCATGCAATGGGAGGTTCCAAAGACAAGATGCAAGAATGCAAATGTCCCAAGGAGTTCCTCAAGGATGCAATGCAAATGAAGATTAAGCTAGAATGAGAATGTCAAATGTAGCTATGCTAAAACATGTATGAGAGTGTTACAATACCATTATTAAGCTATGTGAGATTAAGCTACATGTAAAAATGAAAGCTAAGCTAAGATGCTATGGTATGAGAGAATGTAGACAAGAAATAGAAGTTTTCCACAAAGCTCCAAAGAAACCTGTTAGAAAACCTGCAGCATAACAATATTCAAAAGATGGATTGATTGAGGGGGAAAGCTCTCTCCCTTTTAAAGATGTATGGACGGTGGAGATTAAGATGAAGATGGTGGATGATCAACGGTGGAATTCGAAAATAGGAGTGATCCATGTGCACACACAAATCAACCAATAGAATATAAGTTGACTTGTCATATAAGACAAAAGTCACAAAGCCTTTTCTTTTAATTGCAAAATAGAAAAAGGACTTTATGTGTGCACTTTAAGTGGGTTATAAGAATGGGGTCTTTTATTTAATTAAAAGGGGACATGTTCTTTTAATCAAATAATGAACTTAGGATAGCATAGTCAAACTATAGGTTATAATCAAATAAATTGATTATTAGCAATTTGGTCTAGGTAAATGATTAAATTAATTTAGCCAAAATGCTGAGAAGGGGGCTAATAGTCTAGATGACCATTTTTAGGTGATTACATTTGCCCCTCTTTGACTAATGCGTGATCGATCTGGGAACACATTATGTCAAAGAAAATCGAAGCCAAGTAGGCGATGATAGATATAGATGTCTAATTTCGAAGAGTGAAATGCAGAAATAGATAGCAAGTCCTGAATGCACAGCCTGATAGCAGTAGTACTGAACACTAGGAAGAGATGATGTTAGAATTCAAGAAGAATACTAACACTTAGAAAAGCAGATAGAGTGAGAGCAAGTGAGAAGATCAAACAAATGCTCCTAAGCAGTGATAGAGTATTTATGCCCCCTCGGGATCGAAATTGAAATGAGGTATGGGGATGCAAAAATTGGCTAGAAATGAGAAAATTAGAATATAGCAATGTCCAAGATGACAGATAGATGATTAGAACCCAAGAATGACTATATAAAAAAATTGATAAAATGCCCCAGTTTGACTAGAGTTGACCTTGAAGGATATAGCATAAAAATAAGGTCGAAATGAGTAGAAAGGTGATTTTAGACATGAAATAGTGAATTTAAGTAGATATGAAGTATGGAAATGATGAAGACATGAAGAAATGAAGATGCCCCAGTGATGATTCAGAGATTAGACCTCAAACGGTCAGCTAACTGCTCAGAAGAAGGTAAAATTTTAAAATGTGATTTTGACCATCAAGATGAACTCGAATTTGGATTTCGATCCCGAAAATGAATCTAGGATGTTGAAATTATTTAAGAGGTCAAAACTTTATATAATGTGATGATAAGATAGAAAAGAGATGAAGTGAAAGATTAAGAAGGTGAAAAGACATGAACAAGAAGAAAGTAAAGAAATATATGAAAGGAGTTAGCTGATATGTCCACAAAAAGATGAAGAGAGAGCTCTCCCCATATGCAAGAATGCAAGACTAAGCTAGAAAATGAACCTAAAATGCAAGCTAATATGCAAAGTGGTTTACCAACAAGAAGCGCATAACATTTAGACTCTTAATTTCATCATTGAGCATTTATTAGGGACATCATGAGATCATACAACCATCACTAGTATAACTATGAGGATATGAATATGATCGATATTAGATAGGTATGTGGAAATCCAATCTAAGCATCAGAGACATGTAAGTCAAGATAACTACACGATTAGATGCCCTAAGTTTAATTTAGCAAGATTACACTTGTATCAAGGCATAAGCGCCAGGATAAACCCTGAGTGCGATCTTGCAAAACAATCAAGGATGATACATTTATAAGTCAAAGTGTTGAATAGGACAAGCATGAATGCTTACAACACTATAGACAAACAAAAGTATACCCACAAGCAGAAATCAAGAAAATATGTCCCATGCCCCCAGTCTTCTAGTCAATGACATCCTTGAAAGACTATTAGGGAGGGAATACATGGAAAAGAAATCATCATAGACAGCACACAAAATAGATAAATGTCAGCATAGCTCAATCGTTTAAGTGTTAAAGTGTGTGTGTGTAAGTCACTTGGCCATTTCTTCCAGACTTGATTCTGATAGTGAGATATCGCGACATCGGAGACCATAGGTAAACTATCTGTAAAGTGTTAAAAAAACACTTGATGTCAAAGTGGGGGAAGTGTTGAGAAACACTATTTTGTGAGTTGTCAAAGAAACCCTAATCCACAAGAATACCTCAATAGGCTAAGTAGCTATGCCCCCAAGATGAGGACAAGAAACAATTCCAAGCTAGGAAATGTGTAGCAAAGTGGATGATTGAGATTGATAGACATAGGTGCAAGGGTTTCAAGTAGCACCTGTTTCCAGGTTTTCACCACTTTGACAGATTTTTTTTTTTTTTTTTTTTTTTTTTTTTGGTGATACATCAAAGTGAGGTTTTCACTAAGATGATCATTTTTTCAGGACATTTTCTGATTTTTAAGATTTTTTAGAAGGTTTTAGAGATTACTAGTTCTTGAGCAAGATCACATCATTTTCTCCTAATGTCTAGCAAGGTATAGGACATGATGGAGAAACAAGCCAGTGGATAAGCAAAGATGGATGAAAAAAGAGTATGAAGCAAGTGAAAGTGATCCTCAAGGACTGACTCCTCAAGAGTACCCAAGCTAGGGAAAGAGGTGAAATAGTCATATGAAGCATATTTTGGATAAGCAATGGAAGTAATGAGCAAGATAGCATGTAGGATAAGCAGTGAAGCCAACAAGTGAGATAGCATGAAGTGTATAGTCCAAAAGAGTAGCCATGTCAAGAGACCTATGAGAACCATGTTTCATTTATTATGATCAAGACCAAGGGGTCAACTAGATAGTATAGCAATGGGATAGAGCAATAAGAATAAAGCTCAAGATAGAGGCTATGAGTGAATGAGAGAGTACAATAGAAAATATCATGGATAAGATAACCAATATGCAAAGATAGCTCAACATTGTCAAGATCAAAGAGAGAAGAGGGGATAGATGGATGATGGAAGAATTATGCATGATGTCTGTTTGCCAGGTTTTCATCATGGTACTTATCCAAGGTGCCACAAGAAGTAGTTTTCACCATAGAATAAATGTATTTCTCTTTACTTTTGTTACCAAGGTGCCACAAGATGTGGTTTTCACTAAGGCACATTTTCATTTTTTTCATTTTTTGTTTTTTATTTTTATTTTTGAATTTTTAGAAAGAGCTCAAGCTTTTTGAATTTAGATAGTGCTCCTATAAGAAAGATAAGTCATGATAAGCCAAGACCATAGAAAGGTATGCTCAAAAATGTTGATAGGGTGATGAAAGAGAAATGGTAGTAGGAAGATTATATGGAGGATAAGAGTTCATGTATAGAAAGGAGGTGTAAGCTTTAGAGGATTTCATGTGGGTAGCTAAAATATTGGACAAGATCAACATTGACACACACCTTGAAGGGTATTGGAACAATGGAGGAATCATGGATGAAATAGCTTGAGATTTAGATGTATGAGCTGGTAGAAGATATTTGGAAAAAGGTGGAGTGGAAGGCTTTGGAATATTTTTAGAAAGATTTTTGGAAGAAGATGGAATGGAAGCCTTTGGAAGTTTGAATGTCAACTTTGAAGTATTTTCAATATTCAAGTCTTTTAAAAGAGACTTGGGAATCCACATAGCTTTAGATTTTTCTTGTTCTTTGGGTGCTTGAGAGTGCATTTCTTCAATGATGGATTTAGGAACCCACATTTGCTTTGATTTAGCTCTCTTAATAGTGGACCTTTGTGGTCTCTTTTGTGCATTTTCCTTCTTAGCATTCACATGTTGATTAGATGGGACATAGTGATCTTTCTTTTTCAATGGATTCTTATGTTTATTCTCACTTCCAAAGGACTTGGGATTTGTGTATGAATAAGGCTGATATGACTGGTTTAGATGTATAGATGGGTGAAAAGTCATCAAGGATGAGTGTCTTTGTTGATCTTGAGGTATTATTGGAGAGCTAGGGAATGAGCTAGGAGTGAATGTAGGAGATGGAGGAACATAAGGCCCCAATATGGATGGAAGGTTTGAATGCTTTAGCTTAGATGGATAAGGACCAAGGATAGATTTAGAAGATGCAAAGGGATAGTGGGAAGGGATATCAACATCTTTAAAATGAGCAACATGGTCAAAGCCATCAATAGACTCATAAGTACCTTTGATAGGAACAACATTTTTAATAGAAGCACTTGAAGCTTGAGCACAATTTTGAAGTGGATATCGAGAAGTAGAACATGAGGGGATGCTTTGATCTTGACAAGTAGCTTTGGATAGCATATGAAGAGAACTTTTCTCATAATTTTCAGTAAGCTCAAGGGAGATAATGGAAGTGGTATCTTCATAATACTTAGGAGGTGGACAAGATATAGGATATGGAGGGGAAAAATCTTGAAAGAGATGAAAGGGTGCTTGATCTTGATCTTTCTTGACATTTATAGCTTTTTCTTTTTGAGGGTCCTCTTGACATGGAGCCACTTCTAAGGACAAGGGAGAATGAAGAGTGAATGGAGTAGTGCATGGATTAGGCATAGTAGTGCATGAAGGTTGAGGATGTTTAGGATTAGTAGCATGGACAAGGTTTGCAGCCAAGTGAAGGTTAGCTTGAGTTTCTTTTAGAGGTAGCCCTTTAGGATACACATATTCAATGTGGAAAGCATTAGGTTCTTTATTTGATGGAGGTATGTTGGAAAGATTTGAAGCATTGGGAGATGCACGAGTGTTGGAAGAAGTGGAAGATGTAATGGAGCCACTACTAGACATAGGTTCATCAACGTAATCTTGCTCAAGAGAAGTATCCTCAGCACATGGGTCACTAGAGGTTCCAATAATTCCATTATCCATAAGATCTCGGATTTTATGTTTTAGCTCAATGCAATCCGAAGTACTATGCTCATTATGTTGATGATAAGCACAATAGATATCCAAGAATGGGTTTCCATATGAGCTAGACTTTGGTAACATGGTGATCTTATTGCTAAGAAGTTTTTGCAAAGTGTCATCATAAGAATCTTCCAAAGGAGAAAAAGTTCTATTAGAAGTATGTCTAGGATCTTCTTGTTGTTTCTCGAGTGAATAGCATGCATTCATGTCTTCATCATTATCTTTGTCAAAGATAGGTCCATCATGAAATTTTGTCATAGGCTCAAGTGTTTGTTCTCTACAAAGGTCTTTAGATCTAGAAGATGAAGACATTTGATGTCTTGAAGTAGAGCATGTAGACCTAGAACAATAGGATGACCTCAAAGAAGGTGACTCACATGCATGTAAAGACCTTAAGGAAGATTCATGTAATGATGCAATCTTCTCCTCTAACCTTTTCTCAAGTTTAGACTTCATTTCTATCATGCGCTTAGAAAGATGAAGGTAAGAAAGATCATTTGTCTCTTCTAGTTCTTTGTATTGTGCATATAGATCTTGAAACTCTTTAGTGACATGGAGGATATCATGATCATCTAGATTTGGTTGAGGTTTGTTAGCACAAGGTTTAGATCCCATAGTTTTAGATGCAAAGCCAAGCATAAAACAGTCTAGAAGATAACTTGATGTTGAAACTATAGGAGGTAGAGTGTTCACTTGCCAAGATAGTAGAGAGAGATTAAAGTGACTTGTCAAACAATATGTCCAAGAAACTTACGACATGAATGACTCAAGTCAATAGCTAGGCAAGATGCCCAAATAGCCAAATAGATAGAGCAAGCAAGGTGACAAGTGAACAACTCTCCAACCCAAGAGTGTAGTCAAGAAATCAAGGCAACCATTTCAAAAAAAGGATAACTAGCAAGCATGCATAGACCATGAAGACAAAAAGACCAAGAGCACTAAGACCAAAGAGACACTTTAAGCATGTTCAAGAACTCGAGACATAGAAAATCAAAATCAAATGATGCGACTCCCCTTAGCAAGCAACACAAGAAAATTTTTGCACTTGAAATTTTGACTTGGTTGACAAAGTTTGGCAATAATTGATAGCATAGTAAATTTGATGTTCAAAAGAAATTTCTTTCCAAGCAAGATAGTGACACATGGAGTAGTCTTCAAACAATCAAGCAAGGGACAAAGCAACCTTGCATGATACAAGCATATGTGAGGTCTTAAAAGAAAGCTGTATAACTATCATCATGTGTATGTTCAAAAGATTTTCACAAGTATACCACATTCGAGAACACATCAAGCAATATCTACCTAGAAGTCATGGTTCATTACTCAACAACTTGGCCCACGCTTGATGCTCCTTCACCTCACACCAAGTGGTTTCCCACAAGAGATATTGGCTTTGTCATGGAAATGCCATAAGCATAACCAAGGGAACACATATGGTGAGTGTAAATCTTGAGGTGATCCGGGTAGTCCACTAGGATCAATCCTTGCACCAAGAAGTTGAGCGGCTAAAAAAGGTAGTTACTAACTTAGGGTGTTTAGATAGGGCTTCCGTTCATAGTGTTCCTCTTGCTCCCAATTACGGGACACCTCACCTTGCGATGAGTAACCGATCTCGCGATCACAAGAGTACCTTAAGCATTCTTGCCTAGTGATCTCCCTATGGTCGAAATCCCATAAGCGATCACACTAGGCGAAGATAAACACTACGTCTACCAAGGTTTTGTGTCCTCGATAGCCTTGAGTTTATAGTGGGTTGGAAGAGCCGGGTAATTTGCTTGTCCCCACTTGGGTCGTTCCTCTCAGGTTGTCCGAGAGCAGGCCCTCTAAAGGATCTTAACTACACAAAGTAGATCAACTTTTGAAAGTCAAGATTTCTGGTTCACCACAAGGGTGAAGAGCATACTCTCCTATTCCAATCGTTTTCTCCCAAACACGCCAAGAAGATTCAGTTACCCCTTGCTTTTGAAACCAAATGGCAAGTCAAGATTTCTGATTCACCACAAGGGTGAAGAGCATACTCTCCTATTACCAAAAGACTCCAATCACAAGTTTTATGTGCCTATGAAAAATTCCACTCTAAACCCTTCTATCCAAACAATTCCATGAGTTGGAATGTTCGAATGCCGGCTTAGAGCTCCCTATCCACGGAGTGCAAGAGAGTATATTTTAAGAATAAGAAGGCTCTCAGATGAGCCTTAGAGATACTCTTCTTGTTAGTAAACCATGCAATGGGAGGTTCCAAAGACAAGATGCAAGAATGCAAATGTCCCAAGGAGTTCCTCAAGGATGCAATGCAAATGAAGATTAAGCTAGAATGAGAATGTCAAATGTAGCTATGCTAAAACATGTATGAGAGTGTTACAATACCATTATTAAGCTATGTGAGATTAAGCTACATGTAAAAATGAAAGCTAAGCTAAGATGCTATGGTATGAGAGAATGTAGACAAGAAATAGAAGTTTTCCACAAAGCTCCAAAGAAACCTGTTAGAAAACCTGCAGCATAACAATATTCAAAAGATGGATTGATTGAGGGGGAAAGCTCTCTCCCTTTTAAAGATGTATGGACGGTGGAGATTAAGATGAAGATGGTGGATGATCAACGGTGGAATTCGAAAATAGGAGTGATCCATGTGCACACACAAATCAACCAATAGAATATAAGTTGACTTGTCATATAAGACAAAAGTCACAAAGCCTTTTCTTTTAATTGCAAAATAGAAAAAGGACTTTATGTGTGCACTTTAAGTGGGTTATAAGAATGGGGTCTTTTATTTAATTAAAAGGGGACATGTTCTTTTAATCAAATAATGAACTTAGGATAGCATAGTCAAACTATAGGTTATAATCAAATAAATTGATTATTAGCAATTTGGTCTAGGTAAATGATTAAATTAATTTAGCCAAAATGCTGAGAAGGGGGCTAATAGTCTAGATGACCATTTTTAGGTGATTACACTCCTAAGCCCTGGGTTAATTCCATAGGGCCTTTCCCTTGTTCTTCTTCTTCACTTTCACCTTCTTCTTCTTCTTCTTCTTCTTCAACACCTGCTTCTCCTTCAATATCTACACCAAATTTCTTCTTTATTTTCTTCACTGGTTTGTCTTTCCTCTTAATTACAGATGTTATCTTCAATTTTGTTTCAACTTTAGATTTCACAACATCATATGTGCCAAAATAGGGTGCCTCTTTATCAATCTCTTATGCAAGCAATGTTGTGATTGTTGTTGAGGCTTCATCCACATCAAGTTCATAACCTAATGGCCTTAGCCATCTCACCCTTGGAATTTTTGCTTGGATATAGGTATAGTCAATGTCAACCAAAAAGCATATGTCATTGATAAGTTTTTTCACTAGGGAAACTGGTATTCTAACCCTTTGTTCCATGGATTTCTTAAAATCCTCAAAATAGCTTGTCATTTGAGGCTCAAAATTATCACCCATCTGATCAATGTACTCATTGATTTGTGTGATTGCAAATTTGTTTGAACTCCAATTTACCTTTCCAATAGAAGGAAACCCCTCCATGACATAGAAAAATATGCAGACAAGAACTGAACCAAACTTACATTGAGCACCTTTTGACCTTCTTATTGCTCCTAGGTTCTCATTTATCTGTTGAAGCATTAGTTCTACTAGATCATATCTATGATCTTTCTTCACAAGCTTGTAAGCTACATCAACAGCAATACATGGTACATTATTTAATTTGTTGAATTGGTAAAATTTGTGAGAAATCACTCGCACTACAAAATCTAGAAGTGGATCTATTACAGTATCAATTGCATACCCCTCTTGTTCCACTTAGCCCCTGTATTCATTTTAATGACCTCTTTAGAATCACTGCCCAAGGTCTTAGGCCAATCTAGAATTGGGAAACCTATAACCCTATGCACTATCCTCTTGGTAATCTTCATGGGTCCTATTTCTAACCACAAACATCCATTGTGATTTCTATTGAGAACAATCCATATCCATTATATTTTGAAATCTATAGGGTAAACTAGGGCATGGGTCAAACCCTTCTTCTCAACTATCTGAAACATGTCCTTCAAAATTTTGTTCTCACACAGTTTGTCATAGGCTTGGAATATCTCAAGATCACCTATTGCTCCTATATTGTAGTTGTAACATTTCCTTACATCCTATACCATGACAACTTTTGGTGGAATAATGGACAATGCGCCAGCAGGATCATTTTTATAGGCAACTTCAAGGATTGGCCTAAACTTGACTTGTTTGACCTCATTACTGACTAGCTGGACCTCATGGATTTCCTTTTCCTTGGGGTTCTTAGAACTAGAAGCCATTATACTGAACTAGGGTTTTAATATACATTAAAATCTTCAACACTATGTAGCTCAGCACTTGATAGATACCTTAGATCGACAAAATTTATGTTGAATCACTGTTGAAATCAATGCAAATGGCTTCAAGGTTTCTCTTTGATTGCTTCTACACTCTTCTTGTCTTTGCTCTATGTTTGAATGGTATAAAAATTATCAAAATTTGACCTTATACCTTTCAAAACCTAGCATTAAATTCTTAGTGCACACAACTGTAAACTCAGCACTTGAAGCTTTCAACATGACTTGGCTTCCATTGGATTTCCATTACTCGGCTTCCACTAGATTTCCACTTCACTCGGCTTCTATTGGCATTTCTCAACTTGGCATCAACCATCAACTCAGTCACTACTAACTACTTGGCATCCACTGGAACTTTACTCGACATCTTCAAATTTTGACTTGGCATCTTTGCTCATGTTGATTTCTTCTTTGTAGTACTTCTTTATCTTGAGACTAATGTATGATATAACTATGTATACCAGTCCCATACACCTATCCTTGCTCAGTTGGATGACATGTGATCACTTGACCTCTTGGGTGAAGTGATCCCTTTGTTTGATGTGTTGCACTCATATTTCTTCTTCCAAGTCTTGTTCATTTGCCCTCTAACTTGTTCAACATCTACCTTCTCTTTTCTTTTGTTGACTTCTGACTTGGGTGCCTTTGACTTTGTTGGGAAATTCCTACTGATATGACCAATCTTCAAGCAACTAAAACATGTGGTTTGGCTTAGCCACCTACTGTAGTTTCCAGTGAAATGTGTCCTTATGTAGTTTTCAAGAATGTGTCCATATTCCTGATAGTAGTGACAACTATACCTGGTGTTATAGTCTAAATTGTAGTGATGACCACGGCTATTTTGCAAGCTGATTGGGTATCCACATAGGTTTTGATCTACATTCAAATGCTCTATGTCCATATTTATTGCAATTGTAGCAGTGACCCTCAAATCTTGGTGTTCTTATAGTCCTAGTCCTGCATTCATGTGCTTGATGTCCTTGCTTTTTTCATTTGTGACCAAAGCTTGCATTTTTTAGGCTTATCATACTAATGGCCATCCTTGCTCCTACATGCATTAGAGTTATGTCCCTTTTTACCATATAAATGACAAGTAGGTTTAGTGTTCTTACCTTTGTTACATCTTTCTTCTGTAGTCTTGGATGATTCTCCTTGTTCAGTGCTAGTATAACCAAGTCCTAAAGTATCATTACTGACCCTTGGTGATTTTAGTAGCTACTCAAAGTACTTGATAGCCTCATTGGGTTTATTGAAGCTTTTTTCTATTTCCTTCTCTTTTTTCAGGTCATTTTGTAGTTGTTTATTTTGCATTTTCAAGGTGGAGATCTCAATGTCCTTCATATTTAGCTCATGATGAGCATTCATCATCTGGCTTAAGGTGTCAAGCTGTATGTTTGAGATTCTTTAAAACTCAATTGTCTTCTGCTCTAGTCTATTGGTAATATTTCTCTTGTCATCTTCTATCATAGCCTTGTCTTCAATGGCTCTCTTCTTTTGTTCAGTCACTTAACAAAGCATTATGGCTTGTGATTCTTGTTCAAACTTGAGTATTATGATTTGTTTTGCTTGACATCTATTTTTCTCCATCAATTGTACTATTGTTGCATTAAATTCTTTGGAATCTCCATTGGAAAAAACTTGTGTGGTATCAATCTCCTTGTAGTGTATGTCATTTTCAGCTATGGTTATATCCTTTCTTCTTTTCAAGGACTTTCTCAATTCTTCTCTGGCTTCCTCCAATTTATGTAGAGTGAGATGCATATCAATCACCTGATTGTCTATGATCTTCCCAAGTTTGAAGACTTCCATCTTTAGATCTTTTCTCTAAGCTATTAGACTTCTCCTTGTGAGAACCTTGCTCTGATACCAATTGTTGGTATATTCAAATGGGAAGAGTACTTCTGAGAGGAGGGGTGAATCAAAAGTAATGCACTTTAACCTTTTTGAATCATTTAAAATAAATAATTGAAAGTAAACTACATGCATGCTCACATATCAAATAAACATAAAGTAAACACATGACACTAGAATTTGGTAACCCAGAAACCCTCCAAGAATAAGAAGGTAAAACTGGGGTGGCGATGATACCCACAAAATCACTGCAGTAATAATTGTTTGACCACTTCTGGTAGTCTACCCTATGAAAAGCCTACCCTATTAAAGGCTTTACACTGCGTCAATAGTGAATTGGTTAGAGGATTTACAAAAACTTTACATGAAGTGTCACCCTATTAAAGGATTTAGTCACCTCTTCAAAGAATCTACAAAATAGTTGTTAAGCTAACCTATCATCATAGGGTTTTCACTATCTAATACAATTGCTAGAGAGTATTAGAAATCTTTGACTTGATTGCTTAAAATCTTCAATTTCTGATTTCAGGCACTTGATCTACTCATTCTAATGTGATCCTTTCTTGATCTTATATCTGTTTGTATCCCTTGCTTTGTTCTGATCAAATAGATATGTAATGGTTGCTCAATTCACCCATGTTCTGCAATTTTGCTATCTGCTTAGAAAATTCCTTAACTTCTATTCAGCAACATTAAATCATGGGATCTAAGCCTTCTTATAAAGACTTTGTAGACTTAGGGTTAGGTATGGATCTATAATCCATATTGAATCTTGAATTCTCGCTCATTCCTTGCAATTTTCTCATTGGTTGCATGCCTTCTCCATTTTTCTTATTAGTTGCATGTTGATTGCATAGGAAATATAAAATATTCGTTCTTATCCTTATTATCCTTCAAAATCCTTCTATGTTGGCTCAAAAAATGGTTTACATCTGAGTTTGTGAAGGTACAAACTCATATGTTGATTCTATGTTACTCGACACATACTAGACTACTAGTGCTCAGAACATATATTATCTTGATTTGCTCGGCACCTATTACATTCTATCTTGCTTGGAACATGTATGACTTTGGCTCACTCAGCACATGTTGCATTATGACTTTCTTGGCATCAACTATGACTCTGCACCTATATATCACTTGGCACCTGTTGGAATTCTGGCTCGGCACATACTAT
This sequence comes from Cupressus sempervirens, assembly GCA_028749045.1. Taxonomy (NCBI): domain Eukaryota; kingdom Viridiplantae; phylum Streptophyta; class Pinopsida; order Cupressales; family Cupressaceae; genus Cupressus; species Cupressus sempervirens. The sequence continues at coordinate 402,980,604 of CM053790.1, forward strand.
GGCTCGACATACATAGTGTACTCAACTTCTATATGAAAAGTGGTTAAGTGTGTTGACACTCATTTGTCAAAACCATTCTGAGACCAACATATTAGAGGGTCAAAAATGCTAGATAGGAAATATATTGTCAAGAATTGGTGAAACAAGTTTCATAAAAAAGACATTATTTGCCTTCAAGAAATTAAGATGACTGGGCATCATGCTTTCAATAGTCTCTAATTCTTGTAGGATAAGACTAAGTGTTTATTCTTGGGACATGATAGAGGCAAAAGGGGAGTGGCTATTTTGATTAGGATGCAGTGAGCTAAAAAAAAAATTATGGATGGGGTGTCACCTTTTTAAAGAGCAATGTGGATTATTTTTAAACACAATGATACAAAGATAAGAATTTGTAATATATGCATCTAATGATGAGAGAGAGAGAGAGAGAGAGAGAGAGAGAGAGAGAGAGAGAGAGAGAGAGAGAGAGAGAGAGAGAGAGATTACTTATGGGATTGGCTTGTTGATAACCTCCCTCGGGCTTATTAGACTCTAATAGGGGATTTTAATATGATTGAAATATCCAAGATAAATCTAGGGGGAAGGAATGAGGATGGAAAAGGATTGAATTCTTCTTCAGGAACAAGATGAAAATGAAACTCAATATTTGTGACCCTCCTCTTGAGAGGAGAAAGAATGATTGTAATAATATTTGGTTTGCATGATGCAACAACCAAAATAAGAATATAATTTACTATAGAATGAACAGGATTTATGTAAATCTATCCATTTTTTATACATCTCACTCTATTGGGAAGAAACCAATTACACTTACTCCAACCAACATTTTTATCACTCTCCCATTTGTACTTTTATTTAATTAAATAAGCCTTATGTTAAGAATAGGAGAGGTAGACATAGAAATGTGTTCAAGTTAAATATTTCCTTGTTGAATGATGAGGACTACTTGAAGGCCATCAATATGGTCACTTTTCACTCAAAGTTTTGTAATAATGATGGTTCTCCAAGGGACAAGTGGAATCATATGGTGGATACTTGGACAAATATGTTTCAAAACATTAGAACAAGAGAAGATACTGACAAAAATAGTGAAAAAAACAATTATCAAAGAAAGATAACCTCTATTGAAAAAAAGTTGCAGGATAGTGGAAATGATCAAACATTGGAAAAAGAACTCATTCATGCCAAGACAAGTTTAATGAAACTTCAAATCCATAAAGTACAAGGTTAGATAATTAGATCCAAAGAAAGATGGATTAAAGAAGGTGATAGATGGACCAAGTATTTCTTTAAGCTTAATAAATTTAAACATATTCAAGAAGAGATTAAATTTATTCAGAGGGAGAATGGACTTCCCAATAACAATGATGAAATTCTAACTACTTTTATCCAGTTATATAAGAAGACATTTGCCTCAAAATATAAGATGGAAAATCAAACTCCTATGAACCAATGCATTAACCTCATTCCAAAGAAAGTAAATTCTAAGAAAAGCATAGCTCTACAAAAGAAGATTGGTTTGCAGGTTATTGATAGTACCATTGTATCATTGGATAATGGTATATCACAAGGTTTAGATGGACTATAAGCATAGTACTATAAGGTAAACAAAGAATGGATCTCTTGTGAACTACTGGAACTTTATGAATATGCCTTTCAAATTGGCTCTTTCAGAAAGGAATTCAACAAGGGAGTAATCAAACTTTTACCCAAAAGTTATGACTTCACTCAAGTACAGAATAGGAGACCTATTACCCTATTGAATATCGTATCTAAGATCATTGAAAAAAAAATTACCATGGAGGTTAGCTAGCATGCTTAATGATATTGTCTCCCCAACACAAATTGGATTGATTAAAGACAGATACATTCTTGACAATATTATTACAAAGTAGGAGGAAATGCATTGGGCAAAAATGGATAATCAAAATGTCTCTATGATCTTTCTTGACTTTGAGAAGGCCTATGATATAATAGAATGGCAATTTTTTCTTAAAATGTTCGAGGCTTTTGAGTTTCCTCCATATTTTTTCCAATGGGTAAATATTATTTTCAATGATTCCTCCATTGTTATTGAAGCTAATGGTGAAATTTTGGAGCTTATCCCCCTTGAAAAACCCATTAGACAAGGTTTCCCATTGGCTCTTGCCCTTTTTGTGATATTTGTTGATGTTCTATTTTATGTTTTAAAAAGTTATGTGATAGAGCCTCCATCCAAAGGTATCTCTCTCCCTAATAATGAAGAGATATTGATTGAACAATTTGCACATTATATTTTTATATTTATGGAGTTGAGTGAAGATAATTTTGATAATATTCTTAATAGAATCAATTTGTTCAGCCTCTAGTACAAAAATTTATCCTCATAAATCTAGCATCTTGGGTTGGTTAGAATCCCCTCCTTTGTGGATAAAAAATAGAGGGTGGAAATGGTTTGGGACTTATACTATTGTAATACATTTGGGGATCCCTCTTGCTATCAACCCTTCTATCAAAGACATGTGGACTTGGATATATAAAAAGATTGAAAAACGAAATGGAAAATGCATACACTCTATATTGTCAAGAGAGTGCAAGTTGTTCAAAATTTTATCTTCTCCCATGTCGTAAACTATGCTTCTACTTGGCTTCTTTCCAATTACCATACCAATAAGATGGAAAAACATCTAAGAGATTTTGTACGGTTTGATGGCATGGGGAATAGTATAAGACATTGTGTAAAGTGGGAATGGTGTTATCTAGAAAAGAAGAATTGGGTTCTAAGTCTAATAGACCTCAAAATGTAGAGGATTGCCCTTGCTTCCAAATGGATCATCAAAGATTTATAGCTATTGATCCTTGGAAAGTATTGATCAGGAATAATCTAATATTATTAACAATCAAGAAAGGAAAATAGTGGAGAAACACTCCCTTAATGGACATTATTTTTTTAAGATTTTGAAATTAAATTCTTTGGATCAAAAGTATTCTCTATTGTCTAGAAGATATGGTGTCAAGTTACACCATTGGTTTTCTTCAAACATGTTGTTGGCAAAAATCCAACATATGTTGTGCTTGACAAATCTATTTGGCGAGGCATTTATCTAACTGTGAAACCTCTTATTTTAGTACAGTGTTTCTTTGCAAAACAAATGGCACAATGCTAGCATTTTCCTTGTTCAATATGTAGTGATTGATAAGTGAATGTGCACTTGGGAGGAACTCATAAATATGTAATATTCCTATTTCTTTGAAGAAAATATTTACTCTTATTTAGAAAGTTGTGGGAATGTTCTTTCCTAGTAAGACTATGATATCTAATCAAATGATTGATCGGCTCAAATGGGCTAATGGTAATAAACTTTGTTATTTTTCTAGCAAGCACCTTTATATGATGTTGAAACAAGATGGTAACATTTTCAATAGGATTAATCAATCCTAGGGATTCAATTGGCCAAACACTAAATGGCACTGTATCTTCAAATTATTTTCTCATTCATCAGTTGAGCCTAAGATTGCTTGATTTAGATGGATTTTTCTTCCTAAAAAGATTGTTGTTGGGTCTTTGCTTTCTCTAAATGGTCAACAATTTGTCTTTTCTTCTTTGTGTCATTGTCAAGAAACCTTTGAACATTATTTTTTTTTGCTAGAAATATATGGACCCTATTTTTTAGTCACCTCATCGGATGGAATAGTAAGCCTAGTATCTCTCATAGTGAAGTACTTTTTGGATTTGTTTCTAACTTTGGTCTTAAACTAAATAGATTTTAAGTTGCACTTACATCTTAAATCCTTTGAATCATTTGGAAATAGAGGAATGAGGATATTTTCAAAAATAAAAAGAGTCTTTATAACTTTAGTTTTAAACTCACACTTCTATATATTATGTCTCAGGTATTATCCTCTATTGAGGTTACTGTTGGCATGATTCTAGCTCTTATCAAGGATGGAGTGATGATCCTATTCAAAAATGATGTCAAATATTATCACATGCTAGATGGAATTCTGGAAATGGAATATGCTAACACAAATAAGATAACACCATAGACTAATATTAACCAAGACATTTCAAGTGATGGACAAGAAAGTCATATGAATGATAATATCATAACAGGTGGAAATTGGAATGAAGAGAGGACTATATTGTGAGAAATGAAATCAAAACACAAGACTATAAAAGATGGGACAAGTTTGAAATCAAGTCATCCACTAATGATGGATGGGATTGATGTCTACTAGATCTTCTAACTTTTTAATCAATTTTGGTATCATACGTAAATCTGTATATCCTATGAAAAACATATTAGTAACTAGTATCACTTTGCAGCCCTAACGGTCCTTATCTCTATCATGATCGTGTAGTCCCTTGTTATTGATCAAATATTTTACTATATTTAAAAAATGTTTAAATAAAATGATCCTTTATGGGGATTTTTATACCAAAATTTTATCCCAATGTAAATCTTGTGTAATATGTTAATTTATGGTTGAATGATTCTCATCTTGTTAATTTAAATTTTGTTTATATTGATTATTATCCTAATTTCTTACAAAATGGTCTCTTTCAAGCACCACCAATATGGATGAAGCAAGGGAGTACCACTCCTATTTTTATAGCTCTAAGGTAGATGACTAATGAGATCTTAGGTGGTATACCCAATGGGAGAGAAGTTAGACTTTGATAATGTTGGCATTGTTTGTTCCTCCCAAAACATCAAACCTCTCTACCTAGGTTTATCCCTTATAATGGTATAATTCCTTAGATTGAAGTGAATATGAGATTAAACATATTAGTAATCCCTGAGAAAGATAGAAAGTTTGAGAAAGCTACTCCCTCTAAGAAAATAAATAATTACCAAATATTAAGGATTTCCTTTTTTAATTTGATTTGGAATAAATATGCATGTGCTCCTTTTAAATGTAACACATTGCCTAGCTAGATGTTATTAATAAAATATTTTTATGATACCTGAAAAAGGGCATGGTAGCCCTTCCTAGTGTATTTTTTACATAAAGAGAAAAATCAATGAACATTCTCTTTTAGGATGAGTATGCTTCAAATATTTGTGGTTGTATTTTCCAATTTAATATGGATAAGGCTTGGCTTATTCTTTGGCCTTTGCATTCTCATGCTTGTAGTTGGCTATTGCAATCTAAAAATGCAAGACATCTAGATTGAATAAAGTTCACTTGTTCTCAACGTGAAATTTGGTTGTAGAGAATAATAGGATTTTTAAAATCATGAAGTTTTGTGGTAAACATGATTGCTTAAGATTGAGGCTTTTGCCAATTCTTTCATTGCTCAAACACTTCTGCCAAGTCAAAAATCTATATCCAAATATAATAACTCATTTTTAAATGATGATAACTTCCTTTATTAAACCCCTTAATGAGGCAAGAGTCAGGAAAAATACTTTTAGTGAGTCTCAATGGTTCAACCTTCTTGATGTTGTATTTGGATGGAACTTCTTTTGGTATGTATTAACCATTTTAGCACCCCCCCCCCTTGTTTTTTCTAATGTTCCTAATCTCATGAAAACCCAGGGTGGTATCAACGCCTGCATTATTTTAATTACTCATGATTTTCATGCAAGCATATAAGGGGTACGTAAAAATTTAGTACTTTCTTTTATATCCCTAAGTCTTAATCATTTTCTTCGTATTTCATGTTATGTTCTTATGAGTATTTCAAGTCGCGATCATGTGACTGCCTTTCATCGCCTTGTTGCTCCAATTTAACACTTAACCATTAGATGGGTTGAGAGGGTGTGAAGTAGTTAACATAACCATTGGTGTAGCTTTGCAACTATTAGCACTATCATCTAATTTTGGATTGCAAGGTTGCAAAGGACAAGTGCATCTGCATTTAATTTTTCCAATCGTCAAATTTTAGCAGATCAACGTTTGACACATTCCTTCTTTCTGAAGATGTGTGAAGTTTAACTAAAGTGGGAAAGTGAGTGTTCATCATGTTCATGGTGGGACCAAGTGCACATCAGCCTCTTCATCGCATTATCACAAGGGTCAGGAGACAGTTAATATGATCAGTTTCAAAGGAGTTATTTGTCGAATAAAGTAGATAAATTGAATTGATACCACTCTGTCAAAAAGCTTCAATGTTTTAAGTTATGAAGTTACAAAATTCAATAGTCTCAGTCAAAAATTTTGTTTGTAGCTCCATCGCACATGGTTAAATCTTACTCTAGGTCAGATTGGCAAAGTGGTGAAAGCCTATTGTCACAGCTTTGCAGGGTTAAAAGATGGGTTAAGAATTCAGGTTGCAGTAGAGTGATCGATAGTTGAAGATATCTTTGCAATTTTGCATTTCAAAGAGTCAATGAAGGAATACAGTTGCAAGGTTGCGATGACATGAAGCAGTCAGTTTAGTGGTTATCACAATGTCAAAGGTAAATAGCATTGAAGACTTTTCAAGTTTCATAGGTTGTAATGGTGATCATGGAAGTTAAGGAACAAAGGAATTTGTAGCATCACATGGAGTTAAAGATAACCTAGAGTTAAGGCTACAAAGTTTTCAAATGCTTTGTTTACATATTCGTGGGGTTAATGCTATGGTTAAAATTCAAGGTTGCAAGAATGCAAACTAAGGAAATGTTATAGTTAAGGGCTAGGTGCAAATTCGCAAGGTTTCAGTGGTAATTAAGTTAAACAGTTGTGAAGCTACAAAACAATGATAACAGTCATCTAGGGTAGCAGTCACAATGTCGCACGACTAAGAATGATGTTTTTATGGTGGTTGCGAAGAGGTGATGCAATTAAGGATAAAGACATCGCAACATCACACAATTAAATAGTAGTTAGGCCCTACCAATTGTGAGGGTGCAAGGTAATCCATTTTATGCTCATCGCAGTTAGTGGACTAAAATGATAGATAGCTACGAAGTAACAATAAGGCATAGATTCACAATTTTGTAAGGCCAAACAGTCAATGAAGGTTTTTAAGTTGTGAAGACACAAAATGATGCAAGCATAGCTCAACATAATAGAGAGAAAGTTGGATGATCTAGCGGAATATTTAAAAGATATAGGGCCACATGGTGAAGTGAATGGTTGAACTTGGTTGACTTGATGACATGGCTAAACTTTCATGGTTGTCAACACAAAACCAACAGCTTGTTGATGGCAATTAGATCTTTTTGACCACCTACAACCACCTTTTGGTATTCTCAGTGCCTAATAGATGCAAATCTATTTTGTTTCTGCCATGGTGATCCATCTACCCAACCAGAGCAATTATGGTCGCCATTTCTATCTCTTTAGGGGAAGATTTGCACATAAAGTTAGATTTTTTGCATGGGGACATGCATCTTATCATATTTCCCTTCTGCAATCTCAACTCAACTCAGTGGTTGAGTTTAGAGTTTCAATGTAAACATCAAAGTTATGCCTAAACTCTATAAAAGGTAGTTGTAAATATGTTTTAAGGGTTCTTCCCTATTCTATTATGTTTACTTGCAATAGCCTTGTGCTCTATAATTGTATTCCTTGCCTTCCATTAATGAAATACTTATTTTCTTACATCTTCTTTCCATTCTTTAGTCTATTCATGTATCTTGCCTCTCTTTGAATGTTTATTTTTGCTTCCTTAGAATTATATGTTATGTTCAAATTGTTAATGATTGTTGTACTTTAAAGATGTCTTTCCTTTCAACATTTGATCAGTTCCAAACATGCATGTGGTTTCTTAGAAGGTAGAATAGAGTCAAGACTTGTGTATTTGGGTGTTTCATCAATGCGTTGTGTATCCCTGAGAAAAGTTGTAACCATTTCAATTAGATGCATCACCCACCTTTCCCTTTCAATAATTTACTTTCCTGCATCTCCTTCTTCCTTTTCCTCTCAAGTAGCAGGTAGGTGCATCCTGATTGTAAGGAAGCCAACCGTCTTCAAAGCCTTAATCTCACAGTTCAAGTCCCACAGCTTGGAGATTGTTTCCATGTTACACAAGGTTTATCAAGGGTCATACCTCAAGCAAGGGTGTAGACTTTTGTGTCAATAGTTTTTGGCATGCCCGGTCAAATAGATTTAGATTCATAAGTCCACTGGTTAGCCAATTTGAAGATCCATTCACTAAGAAATTGGGTGTTTTTATCACTTCCATCAACCTTCGCAAGCACTCTTTCTATACCATGGTGACTCTATGCACCTACCGATTTCAACAGACTAACTGCTGGTATGATTTTCAATTTTTATGTTTCTTCAAGATTTCTATGAAGGAGCTTATTTAAATTCTTTATCATGGATCCCCTTCATAGAGATGCCTCCCACTTTCCCCCATATCGTGAAGAGGCTATTCCTCAACCCTACCTTCCCTTATATCAGCCATAGCCTGGTTGTGAGTAGTCTGTCCGGTCTTCCTTAGAACCCTATTATGACCCTAGGTCAATGGTAGGAGAGCTTAATGACTGCATAAATATTTTGGGCCTGGGATTTGATGACATCGATAAGACTACTGAATTTTTTCCTAATCCTTGTGGAGATACAAAATGTTGGAGTTCTTCTTATGTTATGCTTATTATGACTTCTTAGTGCAATGATTTACCTAGTGAGAGGGAGATGTGAGAAAATGACCCTCATGTTTGCAACATGGTGTCCAAGGTCCTTGATATTTTTAATGAGGCTCACCAAGCCCTCCTTATTTTGCAGCACAAGGAAGAGATAAGGTAGAGGCAACCTGAGGAGGATCTTGCAAGAAGATTGGCTATTGTAGAAGAGGAGACAAGGCTTAAGCTTGCTCAAGTGCAAGCAGCTAAAGTACAAGAGCCTCCAAGGAGCATGTTTGCTAGCTTCAAACAGAGTAGCCCTCCTATCTTGCAAGACATCATACAAGAGCCAAAGGCCCACTCACAATAAAAATTTCCAAATCCATCTAAAGAAGAGCCACCCAAATGTAAGGTTGCTAGCTTTAGAAGGTGTGAACCTCCTCATATTTCTATTCCTTATTGCAATGATCAAGAGCCTACAACTCCTCAACTTGATGTTGAGTTGTTGCCAAGGGTGGAGGAGAAAGAGACAAATGATAATGAGGTTGTTCCTATTCTTGAGGAGCAAAATTTTGATTTTGAGCCTAAGATGGAGCCTAAGGACCTCCTGCAGAATGAAGAAAAGCTAGACTATGTGTTGAAGCAGGAGGTCTCCCATGATACAATGGAGGAAGAAGCATTTCCCATCATGTCCCAAGTTCAAGAGGTATCAATTACTTCTAATGAGCCAACACATGCTCCAGAGGGAGAAATATTTTTGCAACAGCTAGAAGCACAATGAAGGAAGTTTGAGGCAGATTTTGCAAGGAGGCTAGAGGCCTAGCAACAAGAGCATGAAGCAATTATGGCAAGGGAATTGGATGCACAAAAGGAAAGGTGTGAGAAAGAACTACAAGCAATGAGAATGTTGTCTACTACAATAGAGAGACTAGAGGAGGCACATCCATCTCTTTCTTCCACATCACAAGAGCCTATACAAGTGCAAGAAGTGCAGCCCCTTGTTTGTAAGGACTCACATGGGTTAGTTGAGAACATAGTACCAGCCATACCATCATATCTAGCCCCTGTTATCCAAGAGGATTCAAAGGTTGCAGAGCACAACCAAGTGGTCAAGGATGATTCCTTTGACCCCACACCATCAAGAGCATGCCCCATCAGGTATCTAGCTCTACAACAATGCAAGTTTCCCCCAGTCAATCTTATCTCAGAGCATGAAGAAGATTTTCACTAGAAGGGGCAACTTGATCTTACTCAAGACCAAGGTGTTCCACTATTTGAAAGCTTTATTGTTTTCAGTATTGGGAAGGTGCTTCAAGTTGCAACAGCATGCTTGTCATGTTTGCTGCTATTTTCAATTTCCCACATGCATGAAAGAAGGAATCAACTTGTAAGAAAGGGCAGCTACTTCAACAAGCTAGTTAATGGGTTTGTTTGACCTTCCATCCCTATAAATTCATGTACATATTAGATTAGGTGTTTTATTCTTCTCAAGAAGTGCATGAGCACAAGCTACTTCTCTATGAAATAGCAGGTTTTAAAATTTTATTAGTTGCAGAGGTTGTAGTTTTTTCCTATTTTTTTCAGAGCAAGGATCATTTTTTGTGACTCTCTAGCCCAATGGATTGCTTGAGGCCACTAGCCCACACTTAGCAGGAAAGCATCCCCTCCTAGTCACTAGAAATGTTGACCAATTTATCCCCTCCCCTATTGTTTCTAATGTTCCTAATCTCATGAAAACCCAGGGTGGTAGTCATGCCTACATTCTTTGAATTATTCATGGTTTCCATGCAAGCATATAACGGATACATAAAACTTTAGTTCTTTCTTTTATATTCCTATCTTAATCATTTTCTTCATATTGCATGTTATGTTCTTATGAATATTTCAAGTCGTGTTCATGCGACTGCCTTTCATTGCCTTATCACTCCAGTGTAACACTTAACCATCAAATGGGTTGTGAGGGTGAGAAGCAGTTAAGATAACTATCGATGCAGTTGTTAGTGCTAGTCTCTAGTTTTGGATTGTGAGGTTGTGAAGGACAAGGGTATTTGCTTTTTTTTTATCTAGCTGCCAGATTTTAGCAGATCAACATCTAGCATATTCCCATTTTTTGAAGATTCGTGAAGTTTAACTAAAGTGAGAATGTGAGTGTTCATCACATGTCATGGTGGTACCAAGTGCATGTGAGCCTCTTCATCAAATTATTGCAAGGGTTAGGAGATAGTTAAATATGATCATTTTCGAAGGAGTTATTTTTCAAATAAAGAAAATAAATTGAATCAATACCACTCTATCAAAAATCTTCAATGATTTAAGTTATGAAGTTGTGAAAATCAATAACCTCAGTCAAAATTTTTAGTTGTTGCTCCATCACACATGGTTGAAGGTTACCCTGGGTCAGAGTGTCAAAGTGGTGAAAGCCTATTATCGCAAATTCACAAGGTGAAAAGATGGATTAAGAGTTGAGGTTGTGACAGAGAAATCGACAATTGAGAATGTCTTCATAGTTTCATAAGTCAAAAGTTCAATGAAGAAATACAGTTACGAGGTTACGATGACATGAAACAGTTAGTTTAGCAATTATTGCAATGTCGTAGGTAAACGACACTAAAGACTTTTCAAGTTGCATAGGTTGCGATGGTGATCATGGAAGTTAAGGAACAAAGGACTTCGTAGCATCGCATGGAGTTAAAGATAACCTGGAGTTAAGGTTGTGAAGTTGTGAAATGCTTTGCTTGCATCTTCATGGGGTTAATGCTATGGTTAAGATTTGAGGTTGCAAGACTACAAAAAAAGGAAATTTATAGTTAAGGACTAGACAAAACTTCGCAAGGTTTTAGTGGCACTTAAGTTAAATGGTTATGAAGCTACAAAACAATGATAGCAGTCATCCAAGGTAGTAGTCACAACGTCACATGGTTAAGAAGGATGATTGTCTAGCGGTTGCGAAGAGGCCATGTAGTTAAGGACAATGACATCACAGCATCACACGATTAAATAGAAGTTAGTCCCTAACCGTTGCAAGGGTGCGAGGCAATCCATTTTATGGTTATCACAAGATCACCACAATTAGTGGACCAAAATGATAGATAGTTGTAAAGCAGTGATAAGGCATAGATGAAGGTGTCATAGTTTTACAAGGCCAAATAGTCAATGAAGGTATTTAAGTTGTGAAGCCGCAAATAGATGTAGGCATAGGTCAACATAAACGAGAGAAATCTGGATGATCCAGCAGAATGTTTAAAACATATAGGGCCACATGGCGAAGAGAATTGTTGAACTTGGTTGACTTGATGACATGGCTGACCTAGCATGGTTGTAAACACAAAATTGATAGCTTGTTGATGGAAATCATATCTTTTTGATCGCCTGCAACCACCTTTTGATGTTCTTGGTGCCTGATAGATGCAAATCTATTCTGTCACCACCATCATGATCCATCTACCTAGCTAGAGTAGTTATGGTCATTGTTTATGTCTCTTCAGGGCTAGATTTGCACGTAAAGTTTGAATGTTTGTATGGGGACGTGCATCTGATCAAATTTCCCTTCTACAATCTCAAATCAACTCAGTGGTTGAGTTTAGAGTTTCAATGTAAACATCAAAGTTATGCCTGAACTCTATAAAAGGCAGTTGTAAATATTTTTTAAGGGTTGTTCTCTATTATATTATGTTTACTTACAGTAGCCTTGTGCTCTATAATTGTATTCCTTGCCTTCCATTAATGAAATAGTTATTTTCTTACCTCTTCTTTCCATTCATTAGTATGTGCATGTATCTTGCCTATCTTTGAATTTTTTTTTTTGCTTCCTTAGAATTATATGTTGTATTCAAACTATTAATGATTGTTGTACTATGAAGATGTTTTTCCTTTTAGCATTTGATCAGTTCCAAACCTGCATGTGGTTTCTTAGAAGGTCAAGACTTGTGTATTTGGGTGTTCCATCAATGTGTTGTGCATCCATGAGAAAAGTTGTAACCATTTCAATAAGGTGCATCACCCCCCTGTTCTTTTCAATAATTTACTTTCCTGCATCTCCTTCTCCCTTTTCCTCTCAAGTATTAGTTAGGTGCATACTAATTGTAAGAAAGTCGGCCTTCTCTGGAGACTCAATCTCATAGTTCAAGTCCCACGGTGTGGAGATTGTTTCCATGTTACATATGGTCGCTTGAGGGTCATACATCAAGCAAGGGTGCAAACTTTTGTGTCAACAGTATGTTTTGGTTGGCTAGAGATTTGGAGTTTATTCTGGTCTCAAGCACTCTTGAGGACTCCCTTGTGTTAAATGGCTTTTATTTTGTAGATCTTTGATGTAATAATGGAACAAATAGAATGCAATTTATGAGGGGTTTTCTCAACTTGTTCCCTCTAGTAGCAAGCAATTGATTGTGGAAATTAACTCCTCTATGGATATGGAAAATTCAATAGGAAATCTTGTCCCAAAGAGATTAATAACAACCCAAATAAGGAAGCATTATCTATTTTGTAAGAAGCAGGATATGTTTTATTTTTGCATGATTATAGGGGGATTAATAAGGTGGTGACATATTTGGCTAATATCAAAATTTACCAAGATTTTTTTTAATCTAGGTTGCTAATAGGGTGGACTATTGAGATAAACTGGCTTCTCTTTTGAAGGAATTGCATTGTGTCATTTTACAATTATGTGTTGTGGTTTAATCATGTGTCACATAATTGATGGGATGAATTCATTCAAATAATTGTTTATGGTTTTTATTTATTACTAAAATAACATCAATGTTTCATATTTCATATAGTATTTGAGGATTTTATAGTATCAATGCCATGCTATGTAATGAAGGTTCCCACATGTTTGACTTTTCATTTTGAAGTTTTTTTTATTTGACCAAATATTTATGCATTTCTCTTTGTTTGTTTCTACTAATGCTAATTTTGAAGAGTGAAGATTCAATCAATCACTTTATTATTAAAACAAAGTCATCATTTTAATTAATTATCTATTCAAAGGACAGTTGTAATTTGAATTTAGCTTTTAGTATTATCTCAAATTTATCATATTTCTTTACCAAACTTGTCACTTATTCAAATTTAGGTTAGCATGATAGGTTAGATTTTTAAATGAGATAGTATTCTTTATATTTCCTTGTTTCTAGTGCTTTTAAATAGCCAAGGACCATAAGTTAGCATAAGAAAAACTCTTGAAAATCTCCAACAAGGCTAGAACCTTTGCTTAAATTTACCATTTCATAAGAGGTTCTAATGTACGTTTGTTGAGAATCTCAAACAAAGATAGAACCTCTATTTGAAAATTTTTAAGTACCTTATAACTCTTACAAACATGATAGTCATATACCCCTTTAAAATTTACCGATGTTAGAACCTTTGCCTCCTGATAAATTAAAATGTGGATTCCTCCAAACACTGAATACTTTTGAACCTCCTAAGGATAAGGAGGTGTTGAAACCCATAAATATTGTATGACCAAGGATGGTACTCATGTGAGTCTCCTCAATTAATTCTTCCTACATAATCTACCATGCAATTCACACTGTAAAAATTTAGATGAATGTAACAATTTTCACAATAAATTCAAGTAGACAATGTGTAGAGTACAAAGAATTCAAGTGGGGTAGAAAGTGTTATGCTCCTTACAAAATATATGTACCAAAGTATAATTATGGGATTGAAAAATCAAGAAAAAACTTTTTGACCTTCTTGTAGCTCTAGTGATCCTCTACCAATTGTTAAATTTGCCTGGCATTTCAAATAAAAGAATGGAGACATATTGAGAGAATCCAAAAGCACCTAATCATAAGCAACCTCATAGTTAATATTGTTGTTCTTTGTGAGATTTGATTGGTTGAGATGAGTATTTTCCCATTGGAAGCATCATTGGAGGTCTAACTATTAATTTACCTAAAAAGTACAAGGTACGGTAATTCATTATTGCCTTAAGCTAATTGTAAAGGAAGAGTTAGTAAAAGAACTAACACCTATCTAAAACGAAATGACAAATGGATTAAGAAATGGGATGTTAATATACATAAATGTACAAACGCAAATGATGAAATTTAAAAAAAAAACATAAGAAAGATTTAGGAATGTCATATGGACAACTAAAATTGAGCAAAAAAATGCTTACTTTACTAAAGATTTTAATCCCACATGAGACCATGAATAAAAGTCGTGCATAGGAGCAAATACAAAGTAAAAATCAAAAAATGTTGATACCCTAATTAAGAATTGTCTCTTGTCAATCTACTATGTGAAACAAGTAGATGGGTGCTTCTTGTAGAGGAGTGGGAAAAGAGAGTATGATGATATTGCAACAATAAAACAACAGAGACAACACAAGACTTCATCATGGAGTGCCTACCATACAATGACATATATGTCAATTATGAAGGCATATTGCAAGTTGATAATTTAAGTACCTTATTTGAAAAGGATAGGTTGGAAAAAAGTACAAATCTCCTCGTTAAATTCACTACAAAATATCTCATTTCAAGAATAGATCAAAAACTTGATTAGACATTTTTGTTGGTTGTTCATGTTTTAATTGCTCATGTGATGTGCCTGAACCTATACATTATTTTGACCTTGTGAATGCAATTAAAATCTATCATTTCATTTTACTTCAACCATTTTGAAAATTATCGAACAATAAATCCTAAATGAGTAGATTGTCCCTAAAAAAATACCTCTTTCAATAAAGGAACATGGATATCTTCTTATAATATAACTCACAAGCAACTAAGAGACATCAAAAAATATGATAGCTCCATGTTTCTTATATATGCTTTTGGGCAACTACAAATTTATAGTTTACTCTAGAGTTGTAAACTTGCTTTTTAGTCCCTTCCTATGCTTTCTACAATTAGTTTGTAGATTTGAAGTTATGCATCAAACAAAAAAATTGAGATAAGATATGATTTGGAATTGCTTCAACTTTTATTTTATTTGTTTTTTTGTTTTTTTCCTTTTTCTAATCAATGTGTATTTTTCCCAATGGCTCTTTTATTTTCTAGTCAAAAATAAACTCTTTTTTTTTGGCCAATTAGTTTGCAAACATAGGATGCATTTTATTTATACCTTCCAATGTTTGCACGAAGATGCTATGAAAGAAGGTGATTTTGATTGAATCACATTAGGGAATACTCGCAAGGATCTAAAGTGCAAAGCTATATGTAGATGATCCAAAGCCGTTGCTAGTTTACCTCGCCTACCTAGATCCATAATCAAAGAGAGGAATAGGCAGAGGCATAGGGGCTGGTGGAATGACTACAGACACGAATGGATACTTTTATTGGAACATTGGCCCTACCCTACTAGCTTTTCCAATTTTTTTCTATTATTTTTATCAACGGTGCATGATATAGTAGGTTGTGGCAATGTTAAAACAATTCATGCATTTGGACTATGCTTCCACATTTTGCATACATGTGCAATAGGGTTAATCACCTAATTGCTTATTTAAGAGGAGGGCACCAAGGAACTTTTCTCCAAGGGTTCTAATAGGATTGCATAGACATCATCTTGAAGGATACAATAATGCACATACTTGTCTTTCCTTTGCTTCCATCATTTGTTTACATGCCTAACAAGGCTATGGAAACAATAATATGGCAAATATCCCAGTGCTAGAAAATACATAAATGATATTGTTGTTGCTTGTTGGCACTAGTTCATATTGTTTTTAGGCCCTGGAGGTAAGTACTCTAGCTAGGGTTTTAACTCACATATCTTACTACAACCCTATAGATGGCACTACCATGGTTAATAATCCATTATTCTCCTTTGACTTTCTTTATGTATGTTTTAATCAATAAGATAAAACAAATAAACATGTCTAAGACAATGATGCAAAATGGAGACAAAATACATAACATGCAATTTTACGTGGTTCAGCAAAACTTTCTTATGTCCACTCTTGAAGTAGGGAAATCCCTTATTAACCTTTAACTAATACAATCATCCATGACATGTACAAATCCATTTATAGAAGCATATACAACTGATGAGTGAAGAGATGGGAGAAGGTGAAAGGTCATGATCATTGGGCTTCACATATCTAACAATCATCCACTTGAAGTCCAACCGATACAGCCATCAACAATAGCATCCCTGATTTTTTTGCTTTTAACATTACATTATAACAAGGCCTTGAGAAGACGTTAATTGTACCAAACCTTGTTCGAGAACACTTCCAATGAGCCTTCTCTGCATTCTGTCAAATTGAATACAATCTTCCACAACTTTTACAAGTACAAACTCACCCATAAATCCATGTTTAGGAATGTTTCCAATGCTATTTTAATGCAAGTAGCATTCATCAGTGATATCCCTACTTAACCGCTCCCACTACACAATATTCTTATTACTCAAACTTGTTAGAAATCTCATTTGAGGTTGTACAAATTTCCGCATCTCAATTGCCATAGCATGACTTGAGCTCTCTTTGTGTTTGATATTTTTAACAAATGTCATTGAGAAAGCCTAAAAAAAGGATAAAATATCACCTACTACATAACTATTTGTAAACCTCTACAACTACAACTGCAACTGCCTAAACTTACACAACCCATTTCTACCAAACACTTTGTTGTCTAAAATATCTTACTTGTGCAAATCAAAATGCACCTCTAAACCCATACTCGCATAATTCATAAGTTTGATCAAACATTGGAGAAAGGCACTTGCCAATAACCTCTAGATCCCTTCCAACAAAAAATCAAACTTGCGGCTAATGTATTCTTCATTAGCTTTCACCTCAGCCCAAGGAAAATCACAATATTTTGGCCATCAATTTTCCCGTCAAAGGACTCTTATGTCTCATCCTCATTGTCGTTATTAACAGGCTTTGTATGGGCAGAAACCAAACACCTCTCTGCATCTATCTTAGACACAATAGTCGGTAGTTTTCAAATCTCAGAAGGAGAGGGATTACCACATTATTTCTCCTTTCTATTTATGCCAATAACATCATTACTTGATAAGTAGGAGATATTTTTTCCATGGCAAGTGAAATTATAATATTGTTTTCAAGATTTAACTATGTAGTTTTTGAGTCAAACTCATTGGCTCATATTTATTATGATGAAATCTTTCAATCTCGTCCTCTACTCTTTCCTGGTTTGTTCCATGATCACGTCCTTGAGTTGCATGCCAAAAATTGATTCCATAATTTGTTGTTTCTTGGTAGGTAGATAGATCTGCTCAGATTTATGAGTTTCGATCTTATTGTCTTCCCTAATCAACTCGACCTTTCAATCCTTTCCCAGATACAACAAAGAAAGATAACTCTTATTTTTATTATCTTTGCGAAATCCAACAAAATGTGTACCACTGTAAGGAGTTGCTAGTTGCTCGGCCAATAACCCCTTAAGATCTCCACAACCAAATTTTCATGTCCCCTCATCTACCCTTTTGAGTTCCTTTGTAACTATCTCATTGTCTATAAGGAGTTCAATATGACCAACAAGAGTCACAGAAACCAATTGATCTTATCAATCCAAATTGCCACTTTTAAAGGTTTTTTAAAACTCCCTATGTAGGGTAGTATCGAATGATGCTCCTATGTCATGCACCCAATCATTTTCTATAACTTTTGTTGAAGTCAAACTAAGAGCCTCATCATATTCCATGTTTGCTCCTTGGTTTCAACCATGCTCTAATACCAATTGTAAGTTTTAATTGAGCAGATAAAACAAATAAACACATCTAAGACAGTGATACAAAATAGAAACAAAATACATATCACACAACTTAATGTGGTTTGGAAAAACTTGCCTTCGTCCACTCTTAAGCTAGGATTCTCCTATTAACCTTTAACCAATACAATCATCCATTGCATATCTCAACCATTTAAAAGAAGAATATAAAATTGACAAGTGAAGAGATGAGAGAAGGTGAAAATTGTGACTATTGGGCTTCATATACCCACCACTTTATGGGATATGCTTTTGGAGCCAATATTGTTTTCTTCAACAAAATTTGTATGTGTTATGTAAATGGGACAAAACGGTAGTCTTTTTATCGATAGAGACTTCGATAAAGATGATTTCTCAAGAAAAACTAGTAGGTTAAAATTTTCCATATAGGTCCTTAACAAAATACATCATTTGCATTTTGGGAAAAAAATGTATCTAAGAAAGCCACTGCTTGAAAAGCTTAATCTTGTTGTTTTAATTCCTTTTATTGCTTGAGAAAAGCTTAAATTGTTTAATACCCAAGTTTTGCATAAAAGAGACCAAACCATACACTATTTTGCACCTCAACCTTTGCATAAAAGAGACCAAGAATGTATGTTTAGAAATCTTCTCATTTGTCCTCTTCCTTATGTTGCATGGATGCTTCCACTTACTTTGGGAAGTTTCACTTTCAATCGAGCTTGATAGATAAAGCTACAACATAGTCTATATTGGTTGAAAGGATCGGTAGTGTTTTTAGCCACATGGACTGTAAATTACAATTGTTTACTTTTACAAAAGAAAATGAATTAGATTTCCAAGAAATATGTTATGGTTTAGTTACAAGTGCTCTATACATCTCTAATTCATTGCACAATAGAATTGAGCAACTGAAATATTTATAGAAGCTTTCTAGCTATGCCATAACATATTGGCTTGAACATTATAGTAATCCAAATGCAACCACTCCCCTTAGCCTACCATCATGACACCAATCCTTATGAAGTCAGTATGACATGGTGTTATTTGAGGGTGGTCATATAAATCATTGTTAAATAGCATCATGACAGTGCCAACTGCATAGAGCAATGATGTCATGGTGATTGTCTAAGTGCATCAATCGTCAAATAATCAAGAACTTTACTATGTTTCATTTATTTTGAAATATGTAATGCATACTGTGTACAACAGACGACATCAACCACTCTTGATCACATCTTTTATTATTCATACATAAAGTAAATGATTTAAGTTTAGGAATATCACAAAAACTCTGAGTAGCCATTGCATTAGAGAGGGTGATTTGGACATTTAGGGCAGCATCTATCTGGCCACAAAATTCGTTGGTTGGATGTTGCATGTTATCATCCCTTATCATTCGTCAATGTTTTGTCATGCATGTACTATTTGTCAGCTATTACTTGTCATTAGTATTTCTCATGCTTGTTTAGACAATCCATTCGTACAATGTTATTGTGTTGACTTTTAACTTTTAAAAAAATGTATTTCTCACAATGGTTTATTTCAATTTAAAGTTGCATTAATAGTTTATGTAATTTTTGAAGAAGTGGAAGTTTTATAACAATTTTTTAAAATAAATTAAAATTTGAATTTATATATTAATTTGGTTAAATTTTGATATAATTTTTTTTTTTAATAATTTAATAATGTTTCCAATATTTTATTTTTTATAATGTTATATTTTATTTTATGAAAATTTATGTATAATTAAATTTAGTTTTTATAATAAAATTTTATTTGTTTTATCAGTAAACGGCCAAGGCCTTGATAAATTTTATTAATTAAAAGGATAAATTTCTCCGTTCAAACGGGCACTGGTAGGAAAGAACGGAGAAGAAAACCTCCAGTCTTGCAGGGGACAAATGTCCTATATTATTACATTTTTAAAAGAGGCATACCCAAATAAACTCATTAACATGATTTTATTACAAACAATAAAAGGAGCATACCCCTAATTATTACATCGTCTTAGTATATTTCATAATCTCTGCCAATTGATGCTTGGTCAAGAGTCAATAAACCCTCTACTTGCTGACGATTTTTCCTTACTGAAGATTACCAACCAACAAACTAATCACTCAGAGAGGTTAGTAAACATAAGAAAATGAAAGCATAGGTCATCCAACCATGGAGTTTGAAAGTTTTTATAAATATTTATTATAGTTATATATTTATTTTTTTAAATTACAATTTATTAAGATTATATAGTAAATTTAATAATAAAACATTATAATTTTCCATCACTTTTACCAAAAGAAAATAAATTTATTTAAAGCAATAAATTATTAAGTAATTGTTGAAAACTAATTTCTTAAGAACAACATTGTAGATACAAGTAACTTTTAAAAAGGTATAAAAATAAGAATTAAGAAAATAAATTGAGAATTTTAATGATAATTTGAAATAACAATATTTAATGTATAATTTGAAAGAATAAATAAGTTTGTTTCTAATTAATTAGTCGTATAAAATAGTAAGTATCAAATTATTTATATCATTTTAAAATATATTTTTTGTTATAGTTAAAAAAGTCATCTTTCTAAAATATTTTACCAACAAATTGAGTTAAATTTATGAATATATAATTATTATAAATATTTTATAATATTTATAATAGTATTCTCTTTTTAAAATATTTAATATTTTCTTATTTTCTTTTTAGATTTAAGCATATCTTAATAAGTTTTTAATGTTTTATATTAACAAACAACACGTCTGTTAAAGAAAAATATATTTATTCATCATATCTTGTTTATTTAAAATAGCTTTTACTTAATTATACTTCACTACATTTATGAATCATTTTTTTAATAATTAATTGATATGAATTCATATTCATTTGTAACAATTGAACACAATTATTTTTATTATCTTAATTTTACTTTATTATAATAAACAATAATATATATAAATAGATTTAAAATTTGTCAAACTTTAATTTATTTGAAAAAATAAATATCTTTTTAAAATACACTAGTCTTTTTAAATATTATATAAAAAATTAATTCAAAAATTTAGAACTTAATAATAAATTATTTATAATTGAAAAACTAAAACATGTTAGCTCATAATTTTTAACTTCAACCAAATTATTTTATTTTCATTTCAAATAATTTTGACTTAATATTTGCAAAAAAAAAATTATAAGTATTTAATAAAATTGTAAACTAATAAAATGTTAATTATAACTACTAAAAAATATAATTATGAAAATAACTATTAAATTAAAAAAGTTTATTTAAATTTATATCAAATTTTGATAAATTTAATATATAAATTTAATACTTATTTTTTTTAAATGTTATCAAATCTTTATTTCTGGAAAGAAAAAATTTAAATAAAAACTTCTTCAAAATTTAAAAACAACTCGCTAATTTTCACTTTGAAAAGTTATAGGGTATGCATTTTTAATTCTTAAAAAGCAATAAAAATTTTACACCATTCAATGTAAAACAAAAAAGGTCAGTCATACGCGATACATTTATTTTTCAAAAATTAAGAGTGAGCATTGTACAAAACAACCGCCTGTATAACCATGACAAATAGTAAGTAACAAGACAGTGACGGATGATAAGAGATGGTAACATGATGTTAGATAGCCTGCCGACATTTAGAACCTACCACTTTAAAAAAATCAAAGTAATTTGTTACACATTTTATAAGTTTTTCATTACTTCACTTCTACTACTATGATCAATAAGTGTCTGTGCGACTGAAATAATAAAAACTATGTTCCATTTTCCAGTATTTGTTTCCTATAAAATTGCATTATCTTCATTATTTTTGTTCTCAATTCTTTTGCTACAGGTTTCTATTAGATTCTAGCAGTTTTCCTCTGTTTGGTAAGGGTTTTACAATTTTGTCTGCTTCTGCTACCACTGCTGAGGTAAGTACTATTTTTAAATGCAGACCCTGCTAAACAATCATAAGCAGCTTTAGTACTCATACACTTATTGTCATATGCAGTGTTGTATTCATGATTCCACCTTGAATGTAACCCAGCTTCATAGTTGGCATCTCACTCTCCTCCCCTTATTTCATCTCTCCTTGTTCTTTCTAGAACTTATTTCATTATTTGGCTTTCCTGAAAATGCATCTGAGATTGTGCAGAGCATCTTATAGAATCTAGTTTTATGGTGTCACATAAACTAGAAGCTGCTTCAACTCTGCTTCACCATATTCTCTCTACCCAACATACCAATTTGCATTCAGAACCTATGAGTACATAAGATCCCAAACCAATTCAATTGATGTGAAAACCTCGGTGAATTCATTTCAAAACTGAATATAAGTAATGACTTCAAAAAACATGTTTTTATAAAGAATCTATGAGATCAACAAAGTAAAAACACTTTGAAAGAGAAATTTATTCACTACAAATCTGTGGAACAGTTATCACTCCAGCCATTCTTTGGAACAGATATCAGTCGAGACTTTCTTTAAAATACACATCATTTTTATTTTGATCATTTGGCTTCTTTGTACCTTTCATTTGAACCCTACCATATATCTGTAATTGCACGCATTGAAATACCACCCTTATATATTCATTGTCCCTGTGCTAGAATATAAGTCTGCTCCCTGATTTGACAAAGGTGAGTTTTTTTCTCTTTTATAAGATGTGAACAACCTGAGGAATTAAAACCATAGTTGCAGAATCTAACTAATCTCTTCAATTCATTGGTGCATATATCTGCATAAAATCATGATTTTTTTACAAATAATTGTTGCTTGACCTAGGTGCATATTTTTCCATGATAAGTTATGATTTTGACTAGTTTTTAAGTATTTGATCAGTATAATTTATGACTATTCTTAAAAATTGCAATTTTATTTCAATTTTCCTGGTAGTTGATAATGTTTCGCTAAAAGAACTAGAACTCAAAGATTTTTCCTGATTTCGAGCTCTTATAGTTAGTCTTGATTTTCTTCAATGATTTACAAGGTGCAGCAGAATCAAGCATGCAGCAAGTGCTGCTACACGAATAGCAAAAAAATTGCAAAAGTTAAAAACAATTAAGAGGCCCACAGTGCAACTATCGAACAACTTGAATTGCCATTTGCATACTTATGGAGCAGAACTCATTCACACACATGCATGTTGTTCATGAAGTAATTATTCTCTATATTAAGATGCAAATTGAATCTAGCAACTTGTCCTTCACCTAAATTTGTCAAATTGCACAAGTCCATTCAATAAAACAGCAAACCATATAAACATGGTTCTAGTTATAATTCAATGATTTTACTCTATTACCCTTAGCTGCAGACTTGCTAGTTGCTTATTTAGGATTTTCAATCATTTGCAGCAACTATGACATGATCATTATTGTCACAATTCTGTTTCAATTTGAAATATTTCTAGCTTTGACCATCTAATTGGGTGCTCCCTTTTCATCCAATATCTCTCGTTGATCTTGTAATATTCTGTAATCTATTTCATGACATGAGATGCATTTATTACTAGTGTTTCAGGAAAATTCCATGAGCCTGACATTATAGCTGACTTAAAAATTCGATAATTCATGTTTATTGTATAGTACAAATAATACAGTCGATTTATACTTGTTTAGAAGCTTCCAAGTTAATCATAGCATTTATCATTGATGAGCTACAAAATTGCTGTAACTGATGTATTCTTTCTTGCTTTGTTAACCATGGATACTGTTCTCTCTTTTCTGTAAGCTTTCTTCCATGTCATCCATAGGCTCTTTGTGTAAGTAGCTCTAACCTAATCATAATACTCACCAAGGAAAAGTACAAAATTACAAATCTAGCTGATCATAATACATACCTAGGAAAACTACAATATTACAAATCTAGAAAAGACATCCCATCATGTAATTATGGAAGCTCATCCTCTAAATGCATCCTTAAAACTTCTGGTTATTGAAACTAAGTCGGATAATTTATTGTTGATAATACTATAAATAGTGTAATTTTTTCTTCCTTTGTTAAAATTGGATACTCTTCTGTTTTCTGTTAGGTTTCATTCATATTAATAAATTCTTTGTCAACATAACCTGCTAATGGGTCCTTGAGGGCTAATTGTTTGCTACCAAATCAAAATTGTAAGTGTGGACTCCTTCGGACGCTGGTTGCATGAAGGCAAACTTTGATGGTGCCTCTCAAGGCAAACAAGGTGAATTGGGAGCTGGGTATGTAGCCACGGAATGAACATAGCAACATTTTGGTGGTTGGAGCAAAAAAGCTCCCGATGTCTACCAACAATGAACGGAGAGTCTTGATGCCATATAAGGAATTCAAATGGCAAAGAAAATGGGGGTGAGAAAGTTGCACCTTGAGGGAGACTCACAGATAATAGTCAATGGTATAGTTAAAGGCGCATTGGGAACCTAGTATTTGAACAAAAATATCCGCCAAATAAAAACTCTTTTAGAAGAATTTGAAGAATATAGAGTATCTCATGTATTGACAGAAGCCAACAATGTTGCTGACAAACTTTCAAAATTTGGTGTCTTTAGTTGAGCAAAATGAGGATGATTTCCTAGATAAGATAAGATGAGATAATTTATTAATGTCCATCAAGAGACCAACAAAGGGTCTAAGGGACTGAGATTTACAACCAAGAAACAGCCAAAAAAAGGAACATCAAACAGTGCCCATGGAAAAGTAAACAACCAAGAAACAAAAAGGAAGAAGAACTATAAACACCACAAGAAGCTAGAGGTGGAGAAAAGCAAGGGCCACCATCTAAGAGTCCCTAGCCACAAGGAAGTACCCTTGCACAGAAGGGTGCCTACCAAGGCAGGGGGGGTGGTCTGGGGCTGACTCTGAGAGCCACTAGTTTTAGAGAGTTGTTGTTGAGGTGTGTAGTCTCTGCAAGATCTCGCGGATTTGGCATGAATTGAAGCAGAGGAGTCCAACAAGCAAGGTGACTGGCGTGAAGGAGGTGATGAGCTCAACGGACCCAAGTCTCAAGGGAGACTGAAGTTGTGATGAATGATCATGGAGACACATGGCCTCGAGGAGGTAGAGCGCTAGACACCATTATTCAGTGTATCTAAAAAAAGGAAGCTAAGTTCTGACAATCCTTGAACAATCAGTGTAACCTCCCACGAATCTCATAATAAGCAAGGCAGTGGAATAGGAAGTGTCACTCAGTCTCCCCAACACCTTTGTTGCAAAGCTAGCAAAGTTGGTCATCTCTGTCAATCTAGTGGACAGTCTAAATACGAAACTAGTGGGAGCCTACTCTAAAGGAGCCCAAAGGCATACATATGGCATGAGTCCAACATCACCTAATATAAGAGGGGCAAACAATGATCCTATCTAGAATATCAATGTAGTGCTCAGCATAAAAGGCCATCTTGGGATGGAGCCCCTTCAAGTGGTTGAAATAAGTCGTGTAGATATACCTATTGTAGATGCCCATCCTCACATGCCCATTCAACTCCAACTGGGTAGGGATGAGATGAGCGAGAGCATCCAACGAGTATGAGTTGAGCCATGAACATACCAGCACCAGGCCCAACCAGTGGGGTCGGCTTCAACAGTCGCCTCTGAGGAGCACCAAGCCAAGTAAGAATATCTGTGACAGCCCTCAGCAAAGTCAGCAGCCCCTAAAGCAATGCATAAACCATATCAGGTCAAAGATGGCGTCAATTTTAAAGGGATGATCCCCAAAACTCAACCAAAATGATACAAGCAGGTGTAGACTAGTGGTGTCTGATAATGCATTGAAGGAGAACTATCTGGACCCGCTCAACAAAAGCCCAATGAGATACCACAAGGGAGGGACCCCAGACGACAAAGCCATAAAGGATCGTCAGCCTAATCAAAGAATTCATAAGAGACATCTTGGACATGGTGTCTTGAAAGTGATGTTAGAAGCACAGTCTCTCAAGTAGAGCAAGGGAATTGGGGTCCTTATTCGCTCGTGGTTGTGGGTGTTCTCATACTGCAACGAGGTTCTGAGAATCTAAAGCCCAAATAGGTGTAAGTAGATGAGATGACGATCTCAACCCCTTGGAAGAAGAATTGCAAATGGGATGTCTAAAAGCAATTGAAGACCATGACCCAAGTTTTACCCAAGTTTATCGTGAGTTGTCTTGAGTCGCAAAAGAAGGCCAAGTCATTTAGAAGGCATTGAAGGCCCTTAGGGGAGGAGACCAAGAGAACCACATTATCAACAAAAAGAAGGATGGAAATCAAACCTAGTATAGGTAACAACCATCATTGGCGAGTGAGAAGTTTTGGAGGAAAGTCTCAAGTTCATCAATATAGATGTTGAAAAGGGTAGGGGAGAGCAAGTAGCCCTGCTTCACCCAAATGGTACTATGCATGGGGTCAAAAAAACCTTGAGTCTAGAACTAACCCACCACACACTCGTAGAGACTCATAATAGCAGTCAAAAGGATTTAAGGAATCCTGATGTCTCTAAGTCTCTAAAATGAAGCCAACCAAGGAACAAAATCAAAATCTTTGTGAAAGTCCACAAAGCAACAATAGACCTTCGTTGAACAATGTTTGGCCTCCTCAATGATAACATGAAGAATCAAAATGTGATTTATAGTCTTAAAGATACCAAAGATACCACTTGGGATTCGCTTCCTAAAAGTAAGTCAAACCCTTACTTTCGAAGTGCTAGCACTACAAATTACGGGACATCACATGTGACTTATCAAATGTTATTTCACAACTAATTTTGTGGTCACTTGATGATTACTTGGTCAAGTATTAACCATACTCAAGATACTACTCCCACCAATATGACACCTCAATGATGATGTCACAAATCCACTTGCAGAGAGTTTCTAGGACGTTTCAAATTCTTATGGAATGCCTTCACTTTTAAAAGTGGATAAAAAGTGGACAAAAGGCTTAACTATTACTATTAAAAAGACATTTGGATGGTTGTGAGGGTCACAAAGATAGCATGAAGACTAACTTCTCCCTTGGTTCTTATAACCAGCTGTTGCGTTTTAGGAATGTCATTTCAATTTGCAATCTTAGAAGTGTGTTTGAGTTTGATGATGATCAATTTTGGAGCTGCATTACGAAGTTACTTAGGGAGGAATATGTGAATATTGATTTGTAGCCAAGAACTAATTTTGACATTTTCTTTGTCTTCTTGGCAGGGACATTAGAGTTGGGGAGCCATAAGAAGGCACTAAGGGTAGTGTGGATGGCGATAAGCCATAGTTGGCAAGTTGAACAATACCTATTATTGCTATGGCATAGTCAAGAATTAGGTTGCAAAGAGGGGAGGGCTCATAGCGTGTTATTCATGGTGTGAGGCATGAATTCCAACTATTCTTGGTTTGGAGCTCCTCAAAGGAAAAAGAATCTCAATTTGAAGAAGCCAAAGAAGGGTGCCAAGAGCTGCTACTTTATTTGCACCATGTAGAGTAAGAGAACGAATAAGGCAAACCGAGCATAGGCGCATGAAGTCCACTCTAAAGAAGTTTGTGGCCAAGCTAAAGGTGGAGGTGAGTAATGCGTTGTTGGAGCATCGAATGAAGAGGGCTAAGAAACCAAAGTTGGACACTCTGATGATTACTTCATTGCCAACAAAACTAGAGAGGAGATCTTAAATAAATTAGTAGGCTTAGATGTTGAAGAAATGGGTAGTCTTAGTCACTAGTGTTTAAAAAGAGTAGTGTTGTCAAGCTTTTGTCCAGGTTTTGCCCAGATTTCTTAATGGGATGGGTGTAATGTATTTAATGGACTATTGTTGCTACTCTTTGTAGGTTTAAGGCATTATGATGCCATTTTGGCTTGTATTTTGTATGTCAATAACAACATAGATGTAGATGATGTATATACAAGATGGTAGTAGAATTTGGATCGTATATACCAAAACAAGCAGCAACCTTTTGTAAAGTCCTATTACTACTATTAATAAGAAATCATAATTCACCGATAAAAAAAACTCTCTAAAGTAAAGCCTATCCCAATTCTAACACCACCCAAAGTAATATTTCTAGCCTAGTTGCCTACCATGACCTTTGATCATATTTTGGCATCTTTGTTATTGGGTTCGCACCTTAGACCCTCGAACTGCGTGCAAGTGGGAACCAGCTTCAGGTTCGCCTAATGGTTTGTGTCGAGTCCTCACAAGGTTTGCTTAGACTTGTGGGTCTGTCCAAGTCTGAACAATCGAAAACTTGCGCAAACCACCAAATCCAAATGCAAACCCTATGCGGATCTAGGGTACCCAACACTTTCCTATGCAAACCCCACACAAACTACCTAGAACCCGCAATTATAAAGTGGAAATGTGGGCTCAATATGCATTAAGATAACATTTTATTATTATTATTTTTCCTCCAAAACCTAAAACAACCCTATTAATGAGCCTCCAAACACATTTCATTTCACATTTGCTCTCTCATTTGACTCTCTCCATCATACAAGTTTTAAGTGAGGTGAGGAGATTGATTGTGGAGTTGCAAATATCTTCCAAAGATCAGATTTATGTGTTTAAGGTATGCATTTCAACCATATTCTTTAGTTCTTTGATGCATAGTTTAAAAAATCTGCGATATATCACTAATATCACGAAATATTGTGAGCAAAACTACTAGCCAATATAATCGCCAAATAAATTGTTGACAGTATTTTGAAAAAATCGCACCACATTTGGGATGAAATAATCATGGTTTTTTACGAGTTTTGGGTCAAAAAAACTGCTGATTAAGTCAACTTGAAAAACAATAAAAAAATTTTAAAAACGTTTAGAGTTTTTTCATTTTCCCACAAGATACAAAGGCTAACAAAAGGGCTGCGATGGCTACTGAGGAAAGATACGATTACTGAGGACTATTAAGGCACATAAATTCAAACTATTGAGAAAATGTAGAAGCACAAATTCAAACACATGAACTATTTCAACAATATGCCTCAAAGATGCCATCATATGGAGTGTTGATTGTATGATACACACACAATGGTTTTGCTCTTCAACAGGTTATAGAAAACATATTTGGAAATTTAATGTAAATTTGTATAAGTATGCCAAATTTCATCCCCAATGAATGTCTTGGAAAGTCAATGCACAGTAGTCAAATCTCCTCATATACACATCACCATATATATTTCTATAGAGCTATAAGTTGTAAATTTATATAAGTTATGAATTGATGATCGTGAATTTATAAATAAGTTTATAATAAACAAATTTTAATTTATTTGAACTGGTTTTGTAAATTTATAATATTGTATAATACAAATTTATAATATTATATCTTAATACTAAAGTAGTATAATATTGTATATTAATATATTTATCCTTAATGCTAATGCGCATATAAATTGTTTATTAACAGCATTTATAAGTTCATAGTGTTTATAAATTATAAATTCATTATAGAAAACAAATATATTTATTTATAGTCTTCATAATCATTTATTAGTATATATCTATAAAAATTATATATTTTCAAAAGTTCGATAAAAGTGTTGATTTATTGCCAATTTTTTGGCAATTTCGAGTTATTCAAAAAAATTGAGCTAGCCGAGATATTGCCGAAACGGAGTTTTTCAACTATGCTTTGATGGATTGATTCATGTTTTTGAAAAGTTTGAATTGTTTTTAAGTTTTTGTAGAAGTTTTCAAATATGTTTTTTTTTCCATTTTTGTTATAAATTGCAACTATGAGTGGTCAAAGCTCAATGGGTGAGTCTCAAAAAAAATTAATTGATAAAAGGTCTCCTTTGTGGAAATACACTACAAGAATTTCTCAATGTCCAAGAGGTGGAGGGTTTGTATGGTAATGTTGCAACTCGGAATATAGAAGCTCCCTGCTAACTAAAACTTCATTTTATGAGCCCTAGGGGTAAAGGGATTAATATGTGTGCAGATCCAACCAGGGCATATAAGAAGGGGCTGCCACCTAAACAAATAGCAGCATACATTAAAGAACAAGAAGATGCAAATAAATTAGTTGCCAAAGGAAAACAAAGTAGTTATAGTTCTGGGAAAAAAACCGACAGCACCACCACCCACTCGACCAACCTCTAAACATCCCTTCGTGACTATGCCTTTTAGGAAGAGGGTTGAAGTGTAGATGAATGGTGAGTTACCACCCACAAGAGAGACCCACTACATCAATTGTTTCAAAATGCAGCAAGAGATATTGCTGATGAAAAATTGCAAACTGCCTCAATGCAAATGGTCTTCCATTCAACTTAGTGAGGTCACCCTATTGGAGGGAGATGGAGAGAGCAATAAATAATGTACCTCCTATTACCAAGGTCCTAGATGTGAAAAGGTGTGCACCACCTTATTACATTAAGAGAGAAAATGTAGAAACCCAATTAAAACCAATTTGATAATCTTGGGTTCAAATAGGTGTATCTATTATCTCTAATGGATGGAGAGATCACAAAAACTATCCCTTGATCAATGCCATTGCTATGTCCTCCAAGGGGGCAATATTTTTTAAGGCAGTTGACTCTGAGGGGTAAATAAAAGATGCAGAGTTTATTTCCTGGATTCCCATTGATTCAATAGAGGCAATGGGTAGTGATAATAGTGTCCAAGTAATTACAGATAATGCAAAAGTTTGCAAGGTTGCAAATGCTATGGTAGAGGCTAGATATGATCACATCTTTTGCGCGCCATGCACCATACATTCGCTTATTTTGGTGATGCAAGTAATTGGCACTGAAGTAGACTAGGTGAAACAAATTTGAAGAGGTTGAGAAGATGAAATGTTTGTGACAAATCACCATATGTCACAAGCAATTTTCAAAACTTTCTTCAAATTGGAACTATTGAAGGTAAATTTTAAAATTTAATTTATTTAGGAAAGTTTATCATTTTATGTCATGTTTTGCATGATTGAATAAAACAATTTTTGTGTTGTTAATATATTTTAAATGTGTTCCTAAGTTACTATTAACATGTTCTTAGGTGGCCGAAACTCATTTTGCCTCTCACTAGGTGGCCGAAACTCATTTTGCCTCTCACACAATCATCTTGAGATGACTTGTGCAGGTTGAAGAGGCATTGTCACAAATGGAAAAAAAAGTCCCTCAAACCCACAAACCAGGTTCTTGTACCAGAACCTGTCCCCAAACCCAAACCAGTAACTTAGCCTCACATGAGTCTGATTTAAACAATAGAAAGCATAGTAACTACCCTGTAATAGAAGTTGTTAGATTGCCTTGGTTGTCAAAATAAAATTCCTTACATTATACTATTCAGAAGATTCTTGTTCGTTTGAAATAAAAAAATATACAATTATTTCCAAAAATCTCAACCTTTTAATGCAGCACAGAAAACATGACCCCAAAAAAACTTAACATGCACATTTCTGCAACTGCAAGCAAACTATTGGCCTCTACATCTAGTTGAACCCCCACAGGAAAAAGGTTTACTTCCAGAATTTAATTGACTGCAAAAATGCATAAACAATGAAGGGTGTCTTCTGCTGGGCCTGAAAAGAGTTGAATATGCTATGAAGATCAATGTTTGATCTCCAAATAACATTAGGTACAATGGTACTCTTGATGTATGTTTCTCAACTTGGCAAAAAGTACTGTATTGAAATGTGAAACAACGAATCTGCAGCATCTCACTTGGACTAAATATGATTCAAGGTGTATGATTTCTGGTGTAATCTCAACCTCTTACATATGGCAGCCACTACTCTGCCACTCTGAGTGGCTGAGTTTTCACTGGAAGTGTCCCTTTCACTTGTAAGGGTTAGCTAAAACAGTTAAGGCATTAACGTGAAAAACAGCAATTCAAAGCCTTTTTAAGGCAGATAATTATCAGACAATGTCTGAAGGCAACTTGGGTACAAGGCAGCACCATCCAATACCTCAGCTCTCCAGCTAGACTGCCTTCCGTTTTCATGCTTGTTGATTTGATGCACCATGTGATAATAGTGAATAAAATTGGCACTCCAAATGTTTCCCTGATTTATCCAGTACTTTCCTAGCATCTCAAACATGTTCATATAGATATCACACTCTTGACAATAGACTAGCAATCACTGATGAAACTGATTGTACCCATCTAGGAATGATCTGCCAGCACCAAAGAAACAAGCACTAGTTTGGATGATATTTACCTTATTAGAGTCAATGTTAAGCCAGTCACAGTTTCTTTGCCCCTTACAAGTCCTTCCATATAGTACGGGCTTTTGAAATTGATTTCTTGGATATTATTTTCTGCAGATAATGTGTTTCAGATCCTTAACCGTGACTACTGGTAACTATTTGGTGTTATAGGTGTAGGTATGTAAAATTCGGTGAGCATTTTTTTTATTTTGATAATGAAACCAGTAGCATCAAAAAACAGCATAAATATGACTTTTTTTGTAAGAGGATATTGTTGAACATGGAAGCATTTTAGTCATAAACCAACAAGCTACCATTACCTTGCCACACATTTTATTCATTTTATTCAAAATTCTTATTTCAATATTGACTGTCTGTAAAGTCAGGTAAACTTTACAGAATTTTTGGCAGTGCCAACATAGCATTCTAGAGGATAACCATCCCAAAAGAATAATAAATGCATTGGCATGAACAACAAAAGTTTCCGAGTATGCTAAAGGGCCATGCGAGAATTTGTCTGTTGATTGACCCAGCTCCAACCTAAGGTGTCAAGTTTAAGAAGCGTGGCGTGCCCACTCAGCTGCATCAACTCTGTAAACTACTAAAAAAATTCATACAATTAAACTGCTAATATCATTTGAAGCATAGAAGATGACATGTCCATTCTGTAAAATCTAGAAACGTGAAT
Source organism: Cupressus sempervirens (assembly GCA_028749045.1). Taxonomy (NCBI): domain Eukaryota; kingdom Viridiplantae; phylum Streptophyta; class Pinopsida; order Cupressales; family Cupressaceae; genus Cupressus; species Cupressus sempervirens. The sequence continues at coordinate 403,013,498 of CM053790.1, forward strand.
AGTTTAATGGTAAACTGCTAAAAGAGTATAGCTCAACTGCAATTACTACTATATCAAACGCAATAACTAAGCGTGCCATTTATTCTCTCAGGAAATTGTAGAGTAGAGAACTCTCTTTTTTTATAGGAGTGGAGAACTCTTATTAATTCTATCAGAGGCAATAACTAAGCATGCCATTTATTGTCTCAGGAGACTACAAACCTAGACTGCTCCCCAATTCTCAGCTAACCATGTGCTAGATATAGTTTCAAAAATAAACCTGACACAGAACAACTAACAAAGAACTCATCTCCAAGAGCAGTAAAAATTAACTAGTTAAATTCTGAGGTTCAGAGGCTTCGAACAATTTAGAGTAACATGATTAAAATTTCTTGCATCTGCCATAAATAATATGTTATTAAGTAAAACAACAAATCTAAACCATGAAAAAAAAAAGAGATAGTAGCAAATTATACAATATTATTTTATTTGATTGCCAGATTATGACAGGTACCTCCAGAAAGCAGGGCCATCTTTAGAAAGAAGTAGAATGTGGGATCCTGCATAATCAAAAGAAGAGCATTTCAGGTCATCTGGTCCTATAATTTCCATCATTGCTTTTGTTCTTAAATGATCATTTTCCCTGCTTTGGACAACATCTTCCCTGCGTGCATCAAATATTGACAAACCACCTCCATTGATAGCCATTACCAAATTCGCACAGCCCCAGACTTGAGGAACAGAAGACTCTTCAAAGCGGACATTGGACTCTGGAAGAGTGTACACGCATGCAGGCCTCCCTCCCCTAATTGACCATTGATTCACTCTACATTGAACAGCCATCTTTGATGAGAACCTAGGGGTTACAGCCCCAGCAAAAATCAAATCGCCCTGAGCAAATACAGACTGCACATTTTCCCCAAATGTTGGGATTTTGAGGCCTACTCCAGAAGGCACACGGAAGTCAAAGATATTAACTGCATCTTGAGTGCAGAACAGTCCATCATTGCTTTCTGATTCTGCAGAGCTTACCCTGTATGGACACCAGCAAAATTGTAACCATTCTCCCAAATCACAGCAAATTTAATGCATCAAATGAACATAAACATAAATATAGTAATAGAAAAATATGATTTTCAGAGCTGAGATAAAACAAACACAGATGGGAAAAAATAGTTATACCTCTGCCGTACACCACCAGTGCACTCAGCATCTGTGTTGTGCACGTGAAGAGCTGAAACCTTTCTACCTGGAAAGACGACACGATGCAAAGATCGAGGGTTCAGAGAATTGACATCCCAAAGGCTGATAGATTCAGTTTCAGCTACAACCACCTTGCCTTTATTTCTCCATTGCAAGGGACAAGAATGATTCATGTTAGTTACATTTCTCTGTGTCTCCCATTTCATCACATGATCACCATCGCGGATATCATAAACAATAACTGTCTTTTGAGTACTGCCAGTAGCTACCAAGAGTGGCCCACATGGCCGATACCACCAATGCTGATTTTCAGGCACAACGTTTGAAAAACAAGAATTCATCCTTAATGAACTTGTCTGAGTGGAAACAGAAGAAAAGGAACTAGATGGGCAAGTGAAGAGCTCTGCCTCAGTACGGTATGCCACAATCTCTTTGTTATAGAAATCCCATGAACAGAAACCGGTGTTCAATGTACTACCTGTGGATGCTGCCACAACATATTTACATGAGCGACCATCTGAACCGGCAGCTCTAATCAACCAGCAATCACCCCATGAGTTTGGGGTGTGCCTATGAGGAATTCTGTATTCAGCTTTCTCCTAATCAAGAAAAGAAGAACTTAGATCATTAATTAATCAATCAATTATCTTTTATTTACCAGCTCCACAAATAAACATAAATGACAAATACCCTTGAGGATTTACGAATTCAAGCCATCCATATAAATAGGAGAAGATCAGCTATTCACAAAGCAAAAACAGCAGGGTCTGCTGTTTCATATGCTATCTGTGTTCTTGTAAATGTTAATAGTCCTTTATTTATTCTATTTTGTGTAATAATTTGCTATACTAAATCATCCATACCTCAGAATTCACTATGTCGTGAAAGGAACAGCTGCCATCATCATGAGCAAGCAAAATAGATTCTCCTTCTGAGACAAACCAACCTGCAGTAGATGTCTTATGGCCAAGCTGATTCAATAGATCAAGGGGGGTTTCTTCCATTTCTTCTGCACTGCAAGAACATGCTTGGTTATTTTCCTTATCGTCAAATTCCATTGTCTCCTCACATGCAAGGTCACATGCAAGAAGAGGCTCATTGCAGTCAGTGCCAGTGCCTTCAACGGAATCCTCATCACGAGATACAATACGGGAATGATCATTTTCGTTCCTCTCAGAAATTGCCAAAGCAGGTTCTTGATTCATTTCATCTGTTTTAGTATACATTAAGTTGTAGGTGTTGTCTTCTGATAAAACACTGTGCTTCTGATTCAGTGCACTTAAAAACTCTGCAGCAACGGGATCCTCATCAATAGGACTCAGCAATTCTTTTTCTGATATATCAAGAGCATTAGAGTCACCGGAAGAGGATTTTTTGCACAAATTTCCTGACTTAGGCTTGACCACCGTAAGTTGAACGGATGATCGGCTTCTTAACAATTTTTGGTGCGGAAAAAGCCTATCTTCCAGTTCCTGATGACTCAAGCGTTTCTTCAGAGATGGAGACGATTCCTGCAAATCCTCATCCTTTTTATGTGAATGGGAACTTCTCATGGTAGGATTGTCAGATTTGGGGTTTATATGAATCTGGGAACCATCTTCCTCGCTATTCTCCCCAATAAAGCTATCGGCGGTCATGGCCTTCTCAATACAGCTAATCTTAAGGTGTATGTCAGAAAGCGTAGTCATAGACTTGTGAGTGTTGTTGGCATCCAACATTTCCTTCGTCCTCCTCAGCTCGGAAGAAATCTGACTTACTCTTTTCTCCAGAGAAGCAAGCCTCTCATGAATCTTACTTGGAAAGGAGTCGTTACCTTTCACTTTCACCTCTTCTGACCTTATAACATTCTCATCTTCACCTTTAACTTGGCTTTTCTTCTTTGATAGATCGGTGGGGGGAGGAGGAGGTAAAGGTTTAGGCGATGAGGGTACCATCATCCTTTCATCCTCTTCCTCGGCACCCATGACATCCTGCAAAACTTGTCGCGAACGGCATTCTCGCTCTCTTTCTCTCTGTTGTCGTTGCCGTTGCAAATCGGAGATTATGCATGCAACAGAGGAAGAGGACTTACCGTTGGTATTATTGGTGGAGGAGGGCAGAGAAGAAGTAGACCACCTGAGACTGAGACTTTGAGCTTCCTCCTTTTCCTTTGCAGGTTGCCTAGGCTCCTCTGATCTGCCCGAGTTTCGAACCCCTGACCTAATGGTCTGTTTCGAAGGCATTGCAGAGGTGTTGCGTTTGGAAGCAGAGGGATTATTATTCCTCACGGCCAGTCCCCTGCCGCTGCGACCCTCGATTACGGCATTCCTCGCCGTGTGAAGGGGAGGAGGATTCTCTTTCTCTTTCTCTCTGTCTCTACGCTTGTACTTGTATTCAGCCCCCGTTTCCGGGTTGGGAGGAGGAGGATGAGAAGCATCTGCCCTGCTTGGCCTTCTCTTCTCCTTCTTCCCAACGACAGCAGACATTTTTAACAAGAAGCTCCAGATGGAGATGGAGATCGTGATAGGGGAAGGTTTTCAGTAGTGTTGTTGCAGGGCAAAAGTGAGAGTACGGAAGTATGATGGGGATTGAGAGTCTGCAACAAAGCGATCAAGGCGAACGCGCCAATCCCCCCCAAATTCAAATTTTAAATTGATTTACGCCTGCGCTGTATCAAGTTTTGATCTGAGATGGGGCGGCCCTTCAATGTCAAATGTTGGTTTTGACTTTGATATTTTGGATAGTTAAGAGAATGGTTCTTTTTCCACATAAACCTTATAAATTTACTATGGCCTCCTTTTACAAGATGTCATTAAAAGGACTCATAAACTCGCGGTCATCACATTTATTAAAAAAAATAGATAGAATATTATCAAGGATAATACAATATAAATAAATAAATAAGATGTTAATATACAATGGAAACCTTGTTTTTATAAGCGTGGGAGATAATATATGATTATGACGAATATAATATGAGTCATGAAGAATAAGAGACTAAATAAACCTAACTTATTAGATGATAAAATTATCTAAGAGGAAAAATCATTAGGGAATAACCTCTAATCATGTCAAAATCCCCACTTTAAGTGCAATATGGAGAGAAACAAACATGTGCAAGAATACATTTACAAATGATAGAAGAAATGAGAACTCACATGACTCGTCAAGGTCTACTTTTGTCACTGAGATATAATAGCCCCTATAAGAGAGAAAACATGAGAAAAACAAAGAAAACTCTCCAAAATCTATCCTAAAGTGATTGAGAACATGAAGAACTCCATTGAAACAAAAATAAGCAACAAAATAATTGTTGAAGAGGTAATACTCTTAATCCTTTAGTCTACATGGAGCTATGAGTAAGCTTGCGACTACCTTTAATCTTAGTTGCATTATATTTTTACATGCCTACATGTCATATCTAGGCATTTAAGTTAAATTATGAGTTATTCAAGACATTAGTATGGTACATAGTGTTAGCCCTCATTTTCAATGAGCCTTTTTATCCAAATTGTGTTATTAAAAGTTTCTAAACTATTCAACAATTTGAGTTAATGACTATGTGTTTTCATCCCCTAGAGAAACCCTTATTTTAAAATTTATTATATGTGTCAAGCACCTAGGGTTTCTCTAAGATTTTTCATGAAAATGTCTTACCCTAAGCAAATCCTTGTCTTTTAGACCCACGCTTTTCAAAATTTAAATTTTTTAAATACCTCTGAGAATAGTGTTTTATGAGTACATCTTTTAGCTGATAGACTATTTGTGGGAACTTTGTTCCTAGAAATTAAATTTTTGCTAGAAAATTTGTAAGAGTTTGGCAGAAAAATTAAAAATCCTTCCCGTTAATTATTTACTGGCCAGTTTTGATCTCCCTCCACTTTTAACTCTTATTTTGATATGCATTGGTTGTTATCTCCACTTTTAACTATTGTTTTCCTTTTTCTATTTATTAGTTGTGATACATTAGGTCATGTTGTGATCTATGTTTATATTAGTTTTTTTTTTCTTTAAATATTGTTTTTTAAGTTTCTATAATTTATTTAGTCAATAGAATATTTGTTAGAGATGTCGCTATTTTTCATTTTTTTTGTATTTCTCTTATTAATTTTTCGTAATAAATTTTTTGATGGGTTTTTTTAAACAATTTTGTTTTCATATTTGATAAATTGAATTTGATTGTAAAATATTGAAATTATTGAACACGTTTCTTAAGCAATATTCAAATTTTCTAAATATTGTAAATTTTATATCTATGTATTAATCTTCAACTTTTTTGTTTTTGTATTTTCATTTTTAAAAAACTTATATTTACATTATTTAATATTCATTCCACATTTTCCTCTTAAGTCTCATCTCCTATTGGTGCACTCGTTGCATGTACAAAAGCATGCGACTGCTAGTTTATTTATGTACAAACCATGCGACTGCGGTTAGTTGCATGGTCGAGGTTCTTTATCAAATTGCACCAACAAATGACGTGACCTAGCAATGCAAGTCTTTTCCTTTTGATCGTTGAGTCGTAGCGGATTGGTAGTTAAGTTTTTCTCTGATCGCGACCGGACAAGGTAGTTGAGATGGCTTTGATCTTGCGGTCGCCTCAATAATCTATTATGTCAAACCTTGGCAGTGACTATGTGATAAGGCTTAAGTGCTTGTGAATGGTTTTTGATTGTAGGTTCGCATGAGGTTTTTGGGTTTCAATCAAAATGGTGAATTGTTGTGGATAGCAGGGTCACCGGAGTTAGATTGAGACCATGGGTTAAGGTGGCGAAAGTGCAACATGTAGCCATGTGGATTGAACCTAGTAATATGGTGTCGAGGTGATATGGCATAAAGATAGTTTTTGATTGGTTAGAGGCTAATGGCATGGATACCAAGCTAAAATATTTCAAGACTGTTAGATTAAAGATCATCCAAGGGTTGTTGCTTTATTGTTATAAGAATCTAGAGGTGTTTTAATTATGGTGATATAACGACAGCATGACATGTGGTGATGGCCCACATTCAAAGGGATTACTTTTGTTCACATGGTCGTGAGGTAGGCTAAAGAGTTAAGTTTTTTAACTATGACTAGGTGAAAGGTTTAAAGAAATGCTAAATCACACAATTGCGATGTTAGTTAACTAGTAAGAGAAACAATTGGCAATTTGGCAATCATTATTGTGAAGATACAGAAGATGCTTGTTCACCTAGTTGCATCATCAAAAGGGATAAGAATTGTTTGATTAGCGACCCAACAAAGACGGTTAGAAGAACTTTATCGCTCAGTCGTGCAGTAAGTAAATATGATAGGAAATTTGACCGTGGTGATGCAATGCAATTGAAGTTAAAGCTAAATGTGATGGTCTCTAGGTCGCGAGAGAAAGGGCTTGAAATGCTTAACCATGTGTGAGGTTACGACTTCACGAAGTAAAGGTGATCACAAGGTCGATGATGTTAAGTCTAGAAGTTGAACATGAGGTGGCAACCACATGATTGAAGTTAAGGAAAGGGTCATAACCCATGATCGCTTGATCGCATAGTTAGTCACCAACAACAAAGGGTAGATTGCAAAGTGGCAGAAAGAAGTAAGATGCTACGATCATCGGGTCGTGGGGAAGAAATGTCAAGTGAAAAATGACTATTCAAAGCCCCATTATGATTTTAAAGATTATGTCCTGTCAAAAGGTGCATAAAAGAATTAAAGGTTGGTTGTACATGTCATTACTCTGCACTTTTGCAATTTTTGAGATTTCCCACACACATTTACATTAAGAGAAATAAATGCCCCTCTGTTATTTTTCTATCCATTAATAGGTTGATTTAACGAAATCCTTAGTTACAGTATTTTGCATAAGTCAGAGACAAGAAATTGAGTGCCAAGAATTTGCAGAAATCTTCAGTGTTCTCAAAGCTAGTACTAACAGATATTACTCTAAAATCTTCAGTTGCAGAGATCATGGCACAAGAGGAAGGAAAGATGATAGCTTAGGTTGATGTGGAAGAATCTTCATAGGCTACAGAGCAGGCAAAACCAAAATTGGCAACTTTGTATGCACAGGAGTGGGTGTATTTTCTCCTAGGGTCCTCACATGCTCAAAGTTTGAATGCCAATGTCTTCAGATATGTATATTTCTTCTACAAGGATGCCATTGTACCTTAGACCAACGAGAATGAGTATCAAAATAGGTATGCGAAGTCTCCAATTTGTAACCCGTGGATCAGAAACATGGCAAAATTGATAATGCCAAAGGTGATAGTTGATGTTGATTTGGTGAGAGCACTAATTGAATCTTATAATCTGACAACCAAGGCCTTTCATAGAAAGGATATGAGTGTTCTGTGTAGATTGGATAGGGAGACCTTTGTTGAATTTTTTGACCTAGGAGGGCCTCTCACAAAGAAAATTGAGAAAGAAAAAATGAACGAGACCTTTAAGAATGCCAAGAGTTTCTACATTGGAACTATCATGAGGAGGCACATTCCCAAATCAAAGAAAGAGAAAGGAAAGTTGCCTAGGAAGGTAGGGGAACTAATGTCATTAGAATTCTTCTACAAATATTTCAGATACACCATTTTCAAGATCGAAGAGGTATTGGGAGTTGATGGCACCATGAATGCCCTAGGTTATGTGTATATCATAGCATTGGATATCCAGGATCCAAATCATAATGTTTGTTATGATTTCATGGAATACATCATTGATAGGATGCACGAGGAAATTGAGGCAACTTAGAAGGGAGACATGGGAAACTTCAAGTTTTTCCATTATTCTTTGTTGATGCATATTATCCTTTTCAAGAACATAAAACACATCAGTCCAAATTTTATCGAGGCTACTAAAGAGAATGGAGAAACCCTACCTGCGCAATTATGGACTCGCTTCTGGAAAAGGTTATATCCCTATGCCAGTACTATTGCTTCCTATAATGATTTTGTATTTCCAATCATGAATATGTTAATGGATATAAATGAAAGAGTACTTAGGAGTAAGAATGTTAATTAGACCATCTGCTTGCCCAAATGAGGATAAGGTACTCAGTCATGATTGGGATAGTTTGTTTTTATTTGAAAACTTTTCAATTATAAGGGTATTTGGTTATCCTCGGCCTCCCCATGTACTACCTAGAAATGTCCCTAAAATATTAGGCTAGTTAGAATTCTTCTGGCAAATACTAATGATGAATAGAGAGTATCTAGGCCCTGTTGTCAGGAAAGGCTCTTTTGTAGCCAGAAACACAAAGATAGGTGATTTTGTGATAGGGAAGGATGCCATAGAAGAGATAGATTAGTGTTTAGCTAAATTTAATCTTCCCTCTACCCCAGCAAGGACCTATGATCCAAATGATCTAGTGAGAATTGCTCTTGAACAAATGAGGAAGTACTCTCTTCCTAACAACAAACTGATTTGGAAAGAAGATTGCATCATGAAATGCCTGCAAATAAAGTTATGTAGGGAGAGGACTCAGAATTTGAGTAAGATAATGAAGATAGAAGATGCCATGAAGACTGTAGACCCATCATTCAAAGGTTTCCACCATGATGTGCCCTATCTTGATAGGTACAATAAGTGACTAGACAATTTTGATGAACCAATGACACAAGTTCCTGCATAGTTTATAGATAAAGCAGAAACCCCACCTCCTCAGTAGGAGGATGTTATAACTATAGAGGTTGAGGATGATCAAATAGAGAGTTCTTCATGGGCTAAAGGAAAAAAAAAAAAAAAAAAGATGATTCATATCCCTGACATGGTCAGAGGAAAAGTAGTGCAAATTATGCCTAAGGGATCAAAGTTCTTTCATACAATTAGACACAATTTTATAATTAAACAGATAGGTGAGCATGAAAAGATCCCCAACATGACTGAATTGCATATTCAAATGTTGGATGAAAGAATAATTTAGGCAGAAGAGTTCACAAAGAATGACCAATTTGAAAATTTTGATGAATTTAAGTCACTCCTTTACAAAGTGAAACAAAATGAACTTTCCTTGCAATTGCAACCTAGGAATTCACCTGAGGAAATTGCAGAATTAGTGCAAAGGTTGCAAGATTATGATCCCAACAATGAGAATCTCACAATCAAGGAAGCGAGAGAATTAGTAACAAAAAGTGGAATGTTGCTCTTTCCTGGTTGGGAACTTAGTTCTTCTTTCATGTTGGATCATATTAGGAAACAAGAAAGATCAATCTCTTTTGAAGAGACTAGTGTGACTGGTGAGCTGCAAGGTTCTGGATTTAACATAGATAGCAAATCAATGGCAATATGGAGTGTGGCTCCAGATGATAATAAACCAACTCTCGTGGAGATAAAGGAGTCCCCCCAAGGAAATGTAATTTTTTGGAATGTTTCCACTATATCCAGTGACCAAATCCACAAATTGGTGAATACAACATCATTAATGGGGAAGAGAAAGATGGATACATTGCAAGAACAACTGTACACAACTTATAGCATATCCATTGATGCTAGGCAAAATATGAATAACATTTGAAGAGGACTTATGTCTTGGAGAAGAAGATAGCTAACATGACAGAAGAAATAAGGAGCTTAAAGGTTGTAATTAGACCTATTACTAAGGTAAAGGACCATGAAACTCAAACTAAAGTTGAGATTACAGTTGTGGGGGAGGCCCAATATATGGATATTGATGAGTGGGATGGTACTAAGGAGGTGGAAATAAAGACAATTCAGAATTTTCTTTTGCACAAAATTGGTGCCCTACAAATTATTTCACAAATTGTGCATAGTAGTTACATTAGTCTACAAGGAGTTGAATACAAGTGTTCAAAGGCATTAGACCTTTTATCCCCTATGTTCACAATTTGGGGGCCCTATGCTCAATTTTTTGATAATTTGGTCCCTTAACTTCTACATAAAAAGGATTTGCCCAAGCTGGTAATCATTAAAACCAGAAAAATGATAAATGGGGTAAGTGAGCTACATGGTTTCTTCATAGGAAAGTTGTAATTGATCCAAGGAAAAATGAAGATGATTGTTGTAGGGATACCAAATTTCATTCCCAATATTATAGACAGTAATGGAGATTTTAAGGAATGGCAGGAATGGTCTTCTTCATATGAAGATATTTTGAGACATTTTAGGTTTTTGGCATATTGTAATAATGAAGAAGATATAAGTGATGTCTATGATTTTATTTTTAGGATAGAATCATATATGAGTAAGGTCTCACGAGAAGTAAAAGCTATTATTGATTCTAAGTGGAATAAATGTGTAAAGGAATTAAATGCAGTTAGGGATGCTACTTGGCCAGAAATAGAATCAAGTGTGGTCATATGGGAATTAATAGCAGACATCGAGGCTCTACCATCCCAGAAGGATGATTAGACAGAGATAACAAGGAGGCTGCTATGAGAAGATAGAAGGAGATAGAAGAGGACACAATAGTTAAAACAAAATCTCTTGCCATAAATGACATCTAATTTTTGCACCCACTTTCTTGTCTACTTTCCAACTGCAGAAGAATATATTAATGTAATCTTTCGAAGGTTTTTTCCTTTTTTCTTTTCACCAGATAAGTTTTTGACACCTACCCTCCCATTTGAAGCTTGTGCAATCCTCTATGTAAGGATTCCCAAGATGTGGAGTGGTGGTTGATACTCTGTAGAATTTTCATGTTTTATGCCCTTTTACAGTCTGTTCAGTTTTTTTTAATTAGATGAATGTAATCAGTTCTGTATTCTTTAGAATATAGAGAATATCAAGTATCAGTTGTCTAGTTCCGAGTTATACTTTGAGTCCTATCAGTATTATACTCATTTTTCAAAGGGAATTCAATACAAAAAGGAAAATCCTGCATATCTGTGTCTTTGAGTTTTGTCTCTTTCTATATATATATTTGACCCTAAGATTGAAATGAATGAATTTATTTTAGTTTAATTCAATTTGAATGAATTGTATATCTCTTACTGATTGTTGTTAGTTCAAAGAATTAAGTAATTGCTTTATGTAAGTGATAGGGTTTAGGGTTTATGAGAAGGATATGATAAGAATGAAATTCAAAGCTCATTGTTGATAGATTTAGTTGCAAGTTGATTAAATGGGTCTGAGATGCAGATTTTTATTTTATATAGCAATGGATAAGACATTGGTCACTAATTTTTAAGTTGCAAATTGATTATTCATATAGTTGTTGAACAAACAAAATTCAAATAATCAATTTACCATTTTATGTAATGAAGAGTTAAATTTGTTGGTCGTTACTTTGTTGTAATATCTTCTCAATTATAGTTAGCTACAATGATAGGGAAGTTATAGGCGAATCATAAAACAATATTGACCACATTCTATTGTAGGGGATTGTCTTGAAGAGAAGAATATCATAGAAGTAGTCATATTAATCCCTAAGGTTTGCCCACCTTGGCCCTGCAGAGCCCAAAGAGAAGGGAGTCACAATGATTCTGTTGAAGTTGGTCTAGAGCTAGGATAAACCCACTTGAATACAGGTTTTAGCAATTTCTTAGGTTTGGTCTTTGTCTTGTGCACCCTAGTATTAGGTTCAGAGCAACCTAGTATGTTCCTTACTAGTAAGAATTTTAGCACATAAAAGATCTAGTGGTTAGTTTATTATCATCACGTTATAACTTGTGTTCTTGGAGACTTTTGAAGGTTGACTCGTTAAAGTGACTTATTATTCTTAAGTATTATTAAGTATTTGTACTATATATGTTGTGTAATTTGTCTTATTACAAGTAGTATCTAAGTATGATTGTGTCACCTTGAAGGCTCAAATAAGGCAATTTCTAATTTTAAAGTTCACTTTAGAAATAACATATATCTTTAATTTTATGATTTGTTTATTTCCTTTTAAAGAAATTCTTAAGGAAAATTTGAACCACTTATAATCTTACATATAACTTAGTTACAAAGCCCTAGTTTTATTAGATGGTCACTTGTTTACCTATTTTTGTCTTGTACAATTCAGGATCTTGAGACTTGCTAATTGTATTTGTCATCAAAAAACCCTACAATTATCATCTTAGAACCTTGGAATTGTTGTATGAGCTTGAGGTTTTTCTTGCCCACCTTGTTCAAGATCTACATTGATGAGCTTGAGGCTTTTCTCAGTGACTCCTTAGTTTCAGGTGATGGTTGTCGTCTACACCAGGTATTGATCTCCATCCTTCTCTTTGTTGATGATGTGATTCTTCTTACCTCTTCTCTTGAGGGTCTTCAGAGGCTTTTGGATAGATTTGCATCTTTTTGTGACATGAGACAGCTGGTCATGAACCTTGAGAAAATTTTGTTATGGTCTGAAGACCTCACATCTCCATTTTCACTTACAGGGTCGGGAAGTTGAGATTACATCATCTTACACATACCTTGGGGTTAAGTTTTCCAAATATCATTTCATCTTGAGACCAACCATTTAGCCTTGGATGAGTAAGGGGTTGGGTTCCCTTGCCATTCTCGAGAGACAATGCTTCAGACACCATTTTCAGGACACATTGTCTAAGCTATCCCTCCTGGATTCCTTAGTAAGACCCATAGTGCTATATGATTTAGTGGTTTGGGGTCATTACCTTTTATACTTGGATTGGGCCATGATTGAGTGTACCTAGACTCTACCCCTCTGTCAAATTATCAAATGTCATAGATCTACCCCCCACAGTATTATTTTGGCTGAATTTGGAGCTCACCCATTTAGGCTTGCAACCATTTTTAACCTGATATGGTTTCTCCACCATCTTTGTGGCTTTGCAGACTTGACTGAAGGCCAACGCAGATACCCTTACTTAGCCTACTGCTCCTTAGTTGCTATTGTAGACTTCGATCTAGCCACTAGAGCTTGTTGTTGGTATGCTCAAGCTACTATATTGTTGATTTTAGTTGGGATCAATATTGACAGTCTCCCTCCCTATTAGTTCTCATTGGATGCTCCTACTCATCTACTCCCCTCTCGGTAGGAGTTGAACAAGCATGTAAGACTTGACATTTACAGGCAATATATCATATGGACTTGGGTGGATCCTCTCAGGGAACCATGTCCAAGGATGGCTTTCTACACTGAGCACTTCTTAGATATTTGGGATGGGATTATTGTATGCCCTGAGTACTTACACAGATACTGGACACATGCCCTGCATATCTCCATTGGCTCCTTCAGGGTGGGCTCACACATACTTTGGATCTAAGTCAATCACCATATTGCTAGAGAGGTTCGGGTGTGTAGAATTTGTACCTTAGTAGAGGAAAAATTTGATATCCATTTCCTTTTTCAAATGCCCCATATACTATGAGATAAGAGGGAGATTTTTTTTTTTTAGAGATTGTAGATCTCTCTTAGATTTTTTTAGGTGCACAGATCAATATTGCATTGCACTTTATCTCCATGAGTCCTTACAGCTTCGTGACCATACTTTACAACTTTCATTTCCTAGGAGTCAGACCCAAGCACAACTTATTATGACCTCCTTCTTGCCCTTAGCTCCAGGTCGGGGTGTGAAGTGATTGTATAGTTTCCCTAACATGGGCCATTCTAGATTTGTGAGACCTCACAAGGGATCTCTTCACCAACAACACTCCTCTCGTAGCACTCAGCTTCACCACAGGGCCTCTGGTAGCTACACAGATCAATTGTTGTTAGACTTTTTCCCTGTGAGGATAGATATCTAATCTTTTCTATGATGTCTTTTTATTTCTTCTTCTTTTGTTGTACTTATTCTTTTTTGGACACTATTTTGTGCTCCATTTGTCTGCTTTCTTCTTGGTGTAAGCTTCCAATCTCATAGACCCACGTTGTGGTCTTTTGTTGGACATTAATAAAATTATCTTATCTTATCTATGAGCATATACCTTTTAAGTGCCCAATTTTAATAATTTTTCACAAACCTCTACATTTTTTCATAAGAGTCTTGCATTGCCATCTTGCTTTGACATTTTGTTGTATGGGATTATATTTTTTTGTATGAGTTTTTATTTTATTATATAAGCCTATGTAATTTTTGAGACTAGATATCAGATTTTCACCTAATATGTCATTTTTAGGCCCATGTAAACACTTCCTGGTTAGTTATGTGATTAGTATTCCTATGTCAGTGAACTTATACATATGATTTGATAGCACGTTTTTGATATTTTTCCTAATAAATGAACGAATTTGATTCATATCTCATCCAATTAAATTCAATCAATCTTCACCAACCCTAATTATCTAGACCTGCACCATGAGCATCATTGTATTTAGGTTATTCAACTACTTCTCTAACACCTCATACATAGTTTTTCACTAGACCATCTTTAGCAATAATCAATTTTCAATCTATTCATTATTTTAGACAAAATTACTTACATATCCTAGATTGAATCTTTAGACTTTATCACTCTTAGCTATGAATGACAATAATCATTCATGATTATTCAAACTATAAGCTATCATAAAGACATTGAAGAGACATGGAGAAAAGGTAAACATTGTATCTAAAATATTCATCAAATGAAGAATCTTGATCACTTATAAGACAACTTTATACAAGAAGAACTTGGTATTGTGACTATAAAAGAGAATCGAACTCACTTTTTCAATAACAACACATTCAAAATTAATCTTTGATCAATCATCATCACTATAAAATCTTTTTGGTTTCAATCAAAACTCGTCTTCTAATCAAGAAAATGAAACTCCAAACATGTTTAGCCAAAGACAACAAAATGAACGCTCTAAGATAACGAGAAATATAAAATTATAGACACTTCCATAAGATAATGATAATCCTCACAAAGGAAGAGAATAACAAATACTTTCTTGACCTTGCTAAAAATGAGCTTAATTGTTTGTTTACTCTAATGTTGAATTATCATCACCAAAGAAGAGGAGACACCTATATTACTTATTGCTTAAAAATTGCAAGCTTTGCAAGATTAAATCAAAGAAATGAAAAGGGAAAAAGATAATCCTTCTGTGAAGTATTCTTTTCACATAATCCCTTTGATAAGAATTTATACATGCCATCATTTCCTTCCAAATGTTAGATTCCTAAATTTAACAAATATACTAGCGACTCTAATACTCAAGACCATGTCTGGAAGTTTTTTTTCTCTTTTTATAGAGTACATGGATGATATAACCTATTAGATGTCTCTTCCTATGAAGTATTGGTGGTCAAGAAGTCAAATAGTTTTGAAAAGTGCATATTGGAATCAAAACTTTTTACAAATTGATCCAACTATTTCTACAATAGCATTCATACAACATGCAAAATCCTATGACAATGTTAGATCTCTAAAATGAAAAACAAAAAATAGGGGAATCATTCATCACTTGCCTTAAAACGAGGAAGTTTGTTTCTTAATATCCATGTCAAATACATAAATATGAGAAAATGGATATTTTTATGAATACTCGTATTCCTGAATTGAGCTACAATACTAACTTGCAAGGACCACCTATATTTGGCAAGATGGTGGAAAGTGCCCTTAAAATTGAAAATGTACTTATTGAGAAGGGTGAAATGTTCCTCTACAAAGAAACTAAAAATGGTTCAAACTCTGGAAAAGACAAGAACAAGTAGTGTAACTACACCTAAAATATAGTGTTTATAGAAAACTAAACTAGTAAGTATTCAACAAAACAAATGGATTAGACACTTACGAAAAGACCTACAAATACAATTGATATTAACCAAAAAAATCACGCAAGCCTAAAATTTTCATAGCTTACAAATATAGTTGGATTTTTCCAATAAGGGATGTATGATAAACACTTTCTCAAAGCCTCGAGGGATATGTGGATGTGATCAACAAAGGATGGGTGAATGATTAAATCTATGGAAGTGTGGAGGAAATTTGGCATTATGGTGATGCTTTGACTATTTCTTGCAGACAAAATAACATGATAATAATGGAATGGACTGTGGATGAATTGTAAAGGGATAAGGTTTTATTTTATATTCAAAGGGAGGATGAAATAGATTGTCAAGATGCAAAGTTGGAGAAAGCTAAAGAGTGGAGAAGATGCAAGGAGAGGGGAGCACATGGATTGTGCATTCTCAAATTCCTCTCATTGTGACACAAGGAGAGAGGGCTGGGAATTTTCAGGGAATATGACTATTTTAGGGAATGTGAAGGGGACAAAGATATAAGAGATGGATATAGTATGTAAGAGAGGTATAAGAGCATTTAAGAAATACTTTAATGCATTTGGATTAAGGAGCAAGATGTTTTGACAAGAGTTAACTTGGATGTTGGTTAAGATTTATCAATCTCCTATTTAAAGTTGTGTAAATATTTAGGGTGAGATTTGGTTTGGATTAGGGAGTGCTTAGGCTGCAAGTGAGATTTACAAGAATGTGCAAGTGGGCCATTTCATTAGCAATGTTTAATTAATTAATTAAGTAGGCTTAATATGGGTGAATGAGTTGGGTTGAGTCTAAACTTGGAGGTTAGGATTGGGTCAGGGGTTTGGATAAGGTTATGACTGATTAGAGGGGAATTATTTAATCAAAATGGATTTTGGGAATTAAATTAAATAGGATTTGTGTACTTATTTAGTTTAATAGTGGAAGAGAGATTTAATTAACAATTAGACTATGGATTGTCATCTTGATTTATTAATTTAATTAATTAACCAGGGGGGTGGCATAAATTAGTTAAATATTACATATTCAATCAATAATGTTTTAGAAGAGAATTAAAAAAGATTACTCATTATGTAATTAATTTTAGGTGTCCACATTTTGCATCTCTTTAATATAGTGTTGAGGAAACATTATTTCAAAGATATTTAAAATAATAGATGATACAAAGAATTTACAAATCAACTAAGTTGCCCCACTCTTGAGAGGAGAATGAGAAATTGCAATAGGTGATACCCCCTTAAGAAGGCAACAAGGAGAAGAAATAAGACCCAATGACATCTCAAAAGAAAGAATGCCCCAGTAGGAAATGAGGACACAAAAGGGCTATATATTTTAAGATAGTGATCAAGATGCAAAAATAACTAGGGAGGGAAAAATGGGTCACCTAGGAGACAACATGGGGAGAAAGGGATCAAGAGGGGTCCTATATAAGGGCTCGAAGGGCTAGAAAGGATCTCATTTGCATTCACATTTGATATTGAGATCTTGCTTTTGGAACTCTGGATTAGGCTGAGATGATGACTAGAGGAGGGGGTTTGAGGCACCAGGTGGACATGGCGAGGAGTGTGTAGAGGAATCAAGTATTTGACAAATAGGATGGGTCAAAAAATGTTCCTAATACTTTCAACATTTTCTTTTAATTTTAACTTTTTGATTTCAAAAATGTGTTCCCATTGCGTTGGGATGGGTAAGATTGTCATCGTGACTAGTAGGATTGCAATCCTGCATAAAATACTTAAATACTTTGGGTTTTAAGAGGGGTTTTGAGATTTTTTTGTGGGATCACAAAAATTATAAAGACTTCCATACAATAATGATAATCCTCATGAAGGAAGAGAAGAAGAATTACTTTCTTGACCTTGCTAAAAATGAGCTAAATTGTCTACAAACTTTAGTGTTGAAACTATTGTCACCAAAGAAGAAGAGATGCCTCTATTACTTATCGCTAAACAATTACAAGCTTTAGAAGATGAGATTAGAGAAATGAAAAAGGGAAAGGAGAATCCTTCTATGAAGTATTCTTTTGACATAATCTATCCATTTCCCTTTGATACGAATTCATATGCCTCCATTTCCTTCCAAAATTAAGATTCCTAAATTTGACAAATACACTAGTGACTCTGATCCTTAGGACCATGTCTAAAAGTTCTGTGCTCTTTATATAGAGCTCATGCATGAGAAAACCTATTTGATGTTCCTCCTTTTGTGAAGTCTTTGTAGACAAGGAGTCAAATAGTTTTCAAAAGTGTACATTGGAATCAAAACTTTTTACAAATTGATCAAGTTATCTCCACAATAGTACTCATACAATATACAAATCCTACGATAATGTTAGATCTTTGGAACAAAAAACAAAAAATGGAAGATCCATTCCTCACTTTCCTTAAGGGAATGAGGAACTTATTTTCTCAATATCCATGTCAAATACCTAAATTTGAGAAAATGGATAGATTCAACACTCTCGTTCTTGAGGCAAAGAATAGGGCGATGGACAAAAAGTTTAATGTCAACTAGGGGAAGATCTCAAAACTAGAAGCCAAGATGAGCAATTTGGAAAAACTGTTCAAACAGATTGCTAAGAATGTGGGCACTCTACTGAAGAAATTGGAGAATGAGAAAGATCAGGACTTCCCTTAGGTTGTTAAGATTTAGGGTCCCAGTAAGCGTACCAAGGCTCACTCAAGGAAGATTGAGGACACGAGCAAAATAGATGAGGTGAAGGCCATGGCTGAAAATATGCACATCCTTGTGGACCGGGCGCTTGACTTGATCGAGTCTTCTTAGCTGGCTTTTTGCTGTTTCTTTTCCTATCTTTTTGCTTTCTTTTCCAACAGTTCTTTGAGTGACCTCTTGGATGTATTTTTTGGAGGTTTGTTTCATGTTTGCTCTGGGTAGCTCTCTCTATTTTTTTCTTCTTTTTTTCTCTCTACACTTTATGTAAAAGGTTTCGGGTCCTTTAATACCTATTTTTACTTAATCGAAACACTCTCATTCTTGAATTGAGCTATAATACTAAATTGTAGGGACCACCTATATTTGAGAAGATGGTGGAAAGTGCCCTTAAAATTTAAAATGTACTTATTAATAAGGGTGGAATATCCCTCTACAAAGAAACTAAATATGGTTTAAACTCAAGAAAAGATAAGAACGAGTATTGTAATTGTATCACCTCAAATGTAGTGTTTATAGAATACAAAACTAGTAAGAATTCAACAAAACAAATGGATTAAACTCTTATGAAAAGACCTACTTGAATACAACTAATACTAACCAAAAAATAATGCAAACCTAAAGCGCCCAATAGCTTGCAAATATAGTAGGATTTGTCCAACAAGTGACATGTGATAAATACCCTCTCAATGCTTCAAGAAAGATGTAGATGTGATCAAAAAATCATGGATGGATGATTCAAGCTATGAAAGTGTGGAGGGAATTTGGCATTGTGGTGATGCTTTGTCTATTTAGTGGAGACAAAATGGCATGATAACAATGTAATGAATTGTGAAGGGACAAGGTTCTAATATATATGCAAAGGGAGGATGAAATAGATGGTCAAGATGTGAAATTGGAGAAAGATGAAGAGTGGCCAAGATGTAGGGAGAGGGGAGCACATGGATTGTGCTTTCTCAAATGCCTCTCATTGTGACACAAGTAGAGAGGGTTGGCATTTTGGAGGGAATGTGACCTTTTTAGGGGATGTGGGGGGGACAAAAATGCAAGAGATGGATAGAGTATGTAAGAGAGGTGCAAGAGCATTAAGGAAGACTTCAATGCATTTGGGTTGAGGAACAAGAAGATTTGAAAAGAACTAACTTGGGTTTGGGCTAGGATTTATTTATCCTTCTGTTTAAAGTTGTGTAAATATTTAGGGTGAGATGAGGTTTGAATTAGAGAGTGATTAGGGTACAAGTGAGGTCTAAAGGAATATGCAAGTGGGTCACTTAATTAAAAGTGTTTAATTAATTAATCAAGTGGGCTTAGTATGGGTGAATGAGTTGGTTTGAGTCTAAACCTCGAGTTTAGGATTGGGCTAAAGGTTTGGATAAGGTTATGATTAATTAAAGGAGAATAATTTAATTAAAATGGATTTTGAGAATTAAATTAAATAGGTTTTGAGCAATTATTTAATTTAATAGTGGAAGAGGGATTTAATTAATAATCAGACTGTGTTGTCATATTGATTTATTAACTGGACTATAGTTAATTAATTTAATTTAATTAACCAGGGAGATGGCATAAATTAATTAAATATTATAAATTTAATCAATAATTCCCTAGAAGATAATTAAATAAGATTACTTTGTTGTGAATTAGATTTAGGTGTCCATGCTTTACCTCTCTTTAACATATTATTGAGGCAACATTATTTCAAAGACATTTAAAATAATAGATGATACAAAGACTTTATAAATTAATCGAGTTACCCCAATCTTGAGTGGAGAACGAGAGACTAAATAAGGTGATACCCCCTTTAGAAGGAAATAGGGAGAGAAAATGGGACCCAATGATATCTCAAAAATAAAGAATGCCCTAATGGGAAATGAGGACACATATGGGATATAAAACTTTAATGTTGTGATCAAGATGCAAAAATAACTATGGAGGGAAAAAAGGGGTCACCCAAGAGATAGGATAGGGAGAAAGGCCTCAAAAGGGTTCCTATATAAGGGCCTAAGGGGCTAGAAAGGAGCTCATTTACATTAACATTTGATATTGAGTTCTTACTTTTGGAGCTCTAGATTAGGCTGAGATGATGACCAAAGGAGGGCATGTGAGCCACCTATCAAATATGGTGAGGAGTGTGTAGAGGAATAGAGTACCTGACAAATAGGAAGGGTAAAAAAACCTTCCCAATACTTTCAACAATTTCTTTTATTTTAACTTTTTTTAATTTCAAAATTGTGTTCCCACTTAGTTGAGATCGATGTCGTCACAACCAATAGGATTGTAATCCTACATAAATATAGAGACCATGGGGTGTGAAGGGGTTTTGAGATTTTTTTTGCATGATCACAAAAATTTGGGTGAGATTCAATTATTTGTAGGAACACATTCATGCATGTTAGAGTAATAAGGTATTTTCTTATTAATCTAAGCAATATGATTTAACTATTAAGTCACTTATTATCTCTAATCTACTTAAGCTAAACTTTAGGCATATAATAATTAATTATTTTATTAAATATTATAATGCAACCTAGTTTAGTTACCTTTTAGGGTTTTGATCTCCTTTTATAAGGATTTATCTCTCTTTTTAATTCAACACAACATTCAATACAATTGTAATTTATCTTTTGCACATCAAGAATGTCTCTTCTTACGTAGATCTTTGAATTCAAGTCTCCACAACTTTGCTTCTCTCTTTCTATGACAGGTGTTTGCATGCAAGTGATTCTTGAGAGACATGGGTTGAGTTTTCCTTAACTTCAACATGGTATCAGGACTTTAGACTTTTATGCCCCTAATCTCTTCATGAGATGTTTGGCCTTGGTTTTTAGATGTATTTTCTTGTCGATTTGTTTTTTATTGGATCTAGGGAGACCTTTATTTTCTGTCACTTTGAGCCCAAATGGACATTGTTGTTGAGCTCAAAGTGCCCAAAAAACCCCATTTCCATATACAATATGTCCAATTTCGACATTGTTGCATTTTGAGGCAAAATAAATTTGGGGACACATCTCAAGGTGGAGATTTCTTATGTATTTTTCGAAAAAAAAAAGATTTTATGAAGAAAAAGATGTGCTACATGCATTTTTTTAGAGAAAGGGGGTGAATAGAAAAAAGCCTTTAAGTTGGATTTACCCAATTCCCTACCCTACACAGGTATCATATAGGTATGATAGGTGGGCCTAGCCTATCCAAAGCGTAGGCCTTGTATAGCCTAGGCCCCTGCACTCATTTTTGGTGTTGCCTACATGGATGCCTTTGAGGCCCGCGTACTGCCTATGTGGATGCCTTTGAAGCATGTATGTTGTTTGTAGGTACAATCAATCACCTTGGAAAGTGGATCCACTACACCACTTTGATAAATGTGCTTGGTGATGATGTACCCTGCAGACCCTTTTTGGGGACACCTAACATTGTCAACGCCCTTTTTAACTTATGTGTTAGCTCACATCTAACATCCAATCCATCTTCACTGCATGGAATGACTATTTGCCATATTTTTTTGGCTTTTTTGACCTTTTATCAATGCAATTTCATAGGCATATGTCAACGATTTTGTATTTTTTTTATAGTTTTACTGACTACAGGTGGTGCAGGTGGTTTTTTCCCAAAGAACAATGAAATTTATAGGCAATTTTTGATGTAAATGAGAGGTTTACCATTTTTGACATGCATTGATAGTTTTGCATTTTTATTAAAATGGTTCCCACTTTTCTTGGGTGGTTTCAAAGATTCCTAGGTGGTTTTGAGGCCTTGATTGGTAGTTTTTAACTTCTACCAATGGTTTATTGACAAAGGGCATTTTTCCTGGTAAAAGAGGTTTTTTTGGGCTATTGGTATTTTCTCCAATTGCCTATTTTTTTTAGTGATTTTTCTGGGAATTGGCATTTTTTTTGCCTTGGCAACCATTTAACTATCAAATTTGGGCTCATCCTTCTGTCGACATTAGCATTGCATGTTAACCCTTCTGGCTTAATTTGGACTCGCCTTCAATTTTTTGCTCATATCTCAACAATATAATATTTGTCTTTTGTATATGAGATATTGCCAGTATGTTAATTCCAAGCCCATCACAATGGTATAGGTATTTTTCAATTTTGATTTTTTCATAGCTTTTTATTTGTCAAAGTTGAGGGTTCTATTTTAACTTTGGGAGACATATATTGAACATCCGATCTCCATTTTGGAAACCTTTATATCATTAGAAATCTTGTTCTATGCTCTTTCTAGAGACACTAATTTATTTTTTTTCTTTTTTTCTCCAGGCGCATTTTATTCTTTCTTTTTTTTGCATTTTTGCACTCTGGTGGATATCTTAGTTGTTATAGGTTTGAAGATAATTTTTGTTTCATGGTATGACTCATCTTGGATTGTACTTTTTGTTGTGCTATGCTTATGTCTCTTTAGATCTTTGTGACATCTATTGTAGCATGTTTATACAAATGCACTGAGATTAAGTGCTATATTTCATATGTATCTTTACTTTTGTTACTTGTCTTGTTTTTCCTTCTAATTTGAGTAGTGTCATTTGAAGGCACTCATATAGATTGCTATATCTTGGGATCTACCATTTTTTTGTCTTATTATACATGTACTACTGTAATTATGTGTCATGGGGAGTTGATGTTTGCCTTTGTTTTCCATCTACAATTATCTAGTAATGTCCTTTCTGTGACATTAGCCTCATGAAGTGTCTGAGATTGATCATCTCATGATACTATTATATATTTTTCTATGCATCTTGATTGTGGTTCCTTGATAGGAAATTCTCATTGACTACTTTTGTTGTTGTTTGTCACCTCACCCTTGTCTACATTAGGGTGGTGGGAGAAGGGGGTGTTCTCCCATTGGTTCTTATACTTTCTTGGTTTGATGGAGTGATCTATGTATTCTATCTTTGTTCCTATGTACTAGGTGGATGTAGTGGATGGGTACCTATGTACTTTGATAAGATGGATCATTTACCATATGTGCACTTTTCTTTGTGTTCCTACTTTAGATGTAGCCTTCTACATTCGATTGATAAACTCTTTAGGCTGATTTTATGTCATGTGTATCTTTGAGTTCAGTTGTTTTCTTCTTGATTTGAGTAGGGAACTCATACAAATTATAGTCTTGTCTACTTGGTTAGGTTCTATTTCAACAGAGGTTCTTTAGATCAACAATTACCTTTAATAGTGTTTTGCAACTTTTGTATGATTCAATGGTGTTCTTCATGATCATCATTTTGTTCCTATCTTCTGGGACGTTCTCTAGTTTGGAGGTTTCTGCAGCTCTTCACTAGTCTTTCAACATTCTTTCCATCTCCTCTTGGAATAGAGTTTTTCCCATGTATTTTATTCTATTTCTCCACTTTATAAAGATTTGGTTGTGATTGGGTTCTTCATCAGGCCTTATTTTATGGAACCAATTTTACTTTCAGTAGTAGTTTCTAGGTTTTTAGCTACTCCCTAAGTTTGTCTAAAGAAGGGGGGGGGAGTTGTCAAAGTAATAAAGTATTTTCTTGTTAATTAAATCATTTTGATTTATTTTTTAAGTCACTTCTTATCTTTAGTTTACTTAGGCTAAAATTTAGGCATATAATACTTAATTCTTTTATTAATTATTATAATGTAACCTAGGTTAGTTACCTTTTAGGGTTTTCATCTCCTTTTATAAGGATTTATATCTCTTTGTAATTCACCATAACCTTCAATACAGTTGCAATTTGTCTTTTGCACATCAAAAACATCTACTCTTCTATGAATTTGTGAATTGAAGCCTCGATAACTTTGTTTCTATCTTTTGGTGATGGGTTTTTGCATGCAAGTGATTCTTGGGAGTTGGGGTTGACCTTTCCCCAACTTAAAAAATGCAAAGAATTTCTCACAAGATCACAACAAATTGAGCAGGGGTACTATTATTTGTGGGAACACAATCTTGCAAAGGATTTATCATGAGATTGTTTTCCTAGAGAAAAAGGATAGGTAGCAAGGGAAATTATACAATCTCACAAGGGATCATGGGGGTTATGCTACTTGATCATGGGAATACATTCTCACAATTAAAATGGAGTAGGCTAGGGTTTTGTGTTCACATACTAGTTGGAAATCTGGGACAATCATTAGTTGTGGAATTATTGTCCAATGAGATCACTAGGGGTTTAACTTGAGTTTAAATGATACTAGGGTCACATGATTGAAGGGGAAAGCTAAATATTTCTTATTAACTAACCAAAGGATTACACAACTTGGATTGACTTAGATGCAGTGGTCTATAGATTAACTTATATTGTGGGAGAGGTCGAAAACAATACTTATAGCAACTGAGGAGTTTATAGAAATGGACTAGGAACAAGTCGATGCTATCAACCTTAGATAATTAGTGAGGATGAAATGTAGGAAGACTTATGTGGAAACGGTGACAACACTGTGAACATTAACACTCTAAGGTTGTGACATTCTATCTTCCTACATAGGAGATGATTGTGATGTAGGAGGATGATTACTAAATTTTCTAACTATCGATCTAGGGAGATAATGTGATTGCTACAGAGGTGACACACCATTAGGTAATGCAAGCACTGGTGGGACTTGGGTTTACACCTGTGTTGAGACATGGGAAACTTGTATTAGATCATCATTTGGAGGTTGTACCAGGGAGGTGGCTAGTGTCAAGGTATATTTCCCCCTAACATGGGAGAGGCTATTTTTACACTAGCCTTGATATAGACTATTATCTAAATCATCAATGTTGGAGTACCCATGCCATAAGGGACTCTTATGTTAAAAAAAAAAAATTTTTGATTTACATCAAATTACTTATCATGATGCTTAGAGTTAGGGTCATGGTATCAAATATACAACACTATTACATGTGTAGGCTTAGGAGCATATTGCAGTGCTCTAGCCTATATAGAGACATGTTAGATAAATGAATCAACCTATTAGTTTCAACTAGGGGTATCCATTGACACACCATGACATTGATGATCTAGATTGTTGGTGTAAAGTAATTGGTGGTATTTGTGATGGGATTACATTGCAACCATACCTCATTGTGGGTCCCTAACCAAAGGACCAACTATAGTTGTCATTTTCTATTACTCTTAGTCATATCACTAAATGATGAGAGTATGTAGTAGAGTCTAATTATCCTAATAGGGTGACAAGATAGTTTAAATTTACAAAAGGTGTACCAAATGCAAGGGGTTTTGTATAAGGGACCTCTCAGGAGTGGTGAATAGAGTTAAGATCACAAATGGCCAAACAAAAATTATAGTAGGTTGGAAAAACTTCAAGTCATGCACCAAAATTGGAAGTGAGTGTCATTGAACCAGTAATGACCTAGGAGTGCCCATCTTAGTTTTGGAGACCACTAGTAGTTGGTATAGAAGGGTTTTCAACTATGATAAAGAGGTTGAGTTCAATCTTATAGGGAGCTAGGGGAGGATGGGATGGGAGGGTTTCTTGAGTGGTGCAGTAGATACATTAGGATGCAAAGGTGGTGCCAAATAGGAAAATACTCAGGAGGGGAAAATAGGAGGCTGTGAGGTAGGAGGAGAGATAAGATGCCTAGGAGAAATAGATGGAGGTGGATGAGAGGAAGGAGGTGAATGAGACATAAGGGAGGAGGGGAAGGGCCCTTAAATACCACCTGTTGGCTAGGTATCTAGGGTTTTATCAAGAGTTGGAAGTGGAGGACCTTCTTTTGGGGGTGATGACGAGGGTTTAGCATTGTGACTTACATCTCTTGAGGCTGCACATGAAATAATGAGATAGATTTTGTAGGCTAGAGAAAGAGAGAGATACAATTGTATAGGATCAAAATAGGACCATGACAAAGATATCACATATGATTGTGAGTAGGATGCCCTATAGGCAGATGTGGCACATAAATTTCAAGAGGGATTAGTTATTATTGATGACCATGATAGATTTCAATATGGCAGAGACAACCTCCCGGATAACAAATATTGTCCACATAAGGAGATGGATCAAAATTTATAGGATCTAGTGAAGGCATGAAGACTAACTATGGCTCAGGTTGGGAGGTTAGCGGATGATATTCAAGAGATAACCTAACTTGAAAGGAATATTCTAGATTTCTATAAGAAGGTATATTTTTATAGAGCTTTCTATTACACTATAATCTCATGGGAGAGGAGGGAGAACTTCAAGAGGATCTCTCAATTATAGGCTAAAAGAACAAGGATGGCTATAGAGACTAGTGGGAGTATCACCCACAAGGTAGGGTTCTTACAAAGTATAGGGAAAAGCCACCATTTAGAATATACACCTAGATAATAATATTCAGATGATGGTTCAATGCAAATGGTAAAGGGCGGGAGCTCATAGATGGGTTCCTCAAAGGGAGGACAAGGAGGCCAAGAGGGAGATGTGATAGAGCCAACATTGGCACCATCCTCATTTAGGGTTCCAAGGAGTCACAATTTTATGGAGAAGCCTCATCATAGGGTTATAAGGATCTAGATTCTACCACTACCATTGTTAGATCCTTCTCAGATTGTCCCAAGTATAGATCCAATCACACACACACACACACACACACACACACACACACACCATGTGTGTGGGATGTATGGGGTGCTTATGGTTCATGTGCCCTATTTTTTTATGATGTTTATGATGTATGCACATATATAATATGAATATGCACATATGTGTATGGTTGCAAGATGTGACATCTTACACGATTATGCTATATAATCTAATTTGTTCTTGTAGGATGGGATGAATTTATAACTTTTTATTTGCTTTATACAATGTGTGATGTGATTATTTACGGTAGTTCTATATGGAATTGTTCTGGTTCTACATGCAATGTATATGTATTATTTACGATGAAACTATATGATGTGATGCATGTGATATGATTTATTCTACATGATGTAGTATGCATTGAAGGATATAACACGAGATGTATATGATGACAGTTTATGTCTATATGATTATACACACATGTATTGTCTAGAATGCAATGCAATTTTATGATGTATTCTATATGATTTATAATACTATATATGATGTAAGATGTTATGATTTATGCATTTTATGATACTTATAAAAATGGTTTATATGAACATGTTTATTTAATATGCAACTTAAAAATGACCCTAACATGAAGTCTAAATTCAACCTTCAAATGAATCCAAACTAGTTGAGGTTAAAAAACAAACTAGATGAACTTGATGACAATGATTAATGTAATCAATATGAATATTCATCTAATTGAACTACATGCCTTTTAATGATGACCAATGTGACATACATATGTAAATGGTAATGTACTTAAAAATTTACAATCCACCTAATGGATGAGATTGTAATGCACACTAATGAAAATGAATGCATTTTAAATGCAATTAATATAGATATGGAACTTATTATTAATGAAATGCAATTTAACGTATAGCAAGTACCATATACACTAATTAGGATATGATGTCATATTATGGTGAACAAGTAACATGAATGCACATTAAATGTAATCATTTAATGTATGTAAAACCATATGCAATTTACATGATATGGATGCAAACTAATGAAGATTAGGAAAATGAATGCAAGCTAATGCAACAAAATATGCTAATGCAAACTAAGATAAATGTACTTTAATGCAATGTAAATTGACAATGCAAGTTAATGCAAATTAAAACGAATACACACTATTGCCATAAGAATGCAAATGGAGGAAACAATATATCATTGATCAAGTGTATCCTCACCATGAGATTAGGATGAGGGGAAAATAATTTACATAACCTTATCTATGAGGATTAAGAAATCGAGATTTTGTGGGGGATAATGGGGTAATTTTTCTTTTCGAACTAAACTCATAGGTTTTATGATTTCGAGGGTGATTTTAAACTTTTTGATTGCTTTAGTATGTTGGATTAAAGAATAATTTTGGATTGATTTCTAATTTGTATAGGATTTTAATAATTGATTCTTTTAAAATTCTCAGTATTGTAAAAGGATTATTTATGAGAATTTGAATGGGATGTCCGATATATTTAGGGTTGAGTATGGGGTACTCTAAAATAAAGAACCATCATGTAGTTAAGAACTTAGTTGGATATATAAATGTTAGGGACCTTCCAATATTACCAAGAAAATTAAAGCCTTGTCACCAATATTAGACTGACTAAAAACAAACACACAAGGATAATCCCAACATCACATGTGAGTCTAGAAGGAATTGAGGTAGAACTGAAACTAGGGAACCCATAGATAAACTATATTCCCCAATTGCACCAAGCAACTATAAGTGATCACATGTTTGGATATGCACAGATTACACTCGACTGACTCACAAGTAGAAAATAGGAAAATAAAAATGATCTAGACCTTGCTCTCAGAAAATCCCATTCATAACACACTAATGGACTCTGTCATTTCATCAAAAAAAAAAAAAATAGTAGTTGACACTATTTTATAGAAGTATTTTCAATTGAGATTCCAAAATAGTGACCGACACTATTTTTTAATCAACATTCATAAAGGGTTACAAAATAGTGACATCATCATTTCAAAGGGTACTCTTTTCAAAACCTGCAAAATAATGATATGATTGTATTTTACAGATAGTAGGTAAAGAGATACTACAACACAATAAAGGAGTCATGTCTCTTACAGGTGACATATGATTAAAGGGTAAATCAATGGTTTAAGTTTCATTAAGAGGATGAAAAATCATCTATCAGGTATTTCAAAAGAATATAATCTGTTGATTTTTCTTGATCACTGCAAATTTAATGACATTGCTTATTTTCATATATATTTTCCAAATGACAACGATCTCTTATTTATATTCAGAATAATCCATGAGGAGACATTTCCCTTCATGGGACACATGGGAGATGTCTATTCATTAATTCGATGATTTAATCACACACACACATATATTATATTAATTTCCTCTCATATAATAATATATCTCATACATGATGAATGCATATATATAAATTATATCTCATATATAATTATATAGGTTTATCCGACTGAAGCTATCACACATTAACACTCCCTCTTAGATAGGGAGGATAAACACAAGAAAGATATTACACCATTGGTGATATTAAAAATGATTTTTTAAAGGATATCTTTGATTAGAAGATATCCATCATTTTGATATACATTTGATATCATGAGTATTGGCCTCCAGATTATATAATATTAATCAAATACTATGAGTAATAGTCTAAAAAATATTAACATGTGATATTGACCATTTTGAAATCACATGAGTTGAGTATTGCCTCTAGAATATTGATACATGATATTCATCACATACTCAGAGTAATGGCCTGCAAAATATAAATATATGATATTCACCATGTATTCAATAAGGTTTGAAATTACATATGATATTATGAGCATTGGCCTCCAGAATGATATTCACCAAATACTTTGAGTAATGGCATCCAGAATGTCAAGATGTAAGATACGCACCAAGTACTATGAGTAATGGCCTCTTGAACATCAAGTCACATGATATTCACCAAGTACTCTATATAATGGTCTATAGAACATCAATTTGCATAACATTCAACATGTACTCAAAATGTTTATGAAGTATGTCCACACACATTCTCATAATGTGTACCATATAAACATCCACCATGCAAAGTATAATCTATCATGATCTGCATAGACATTGTAAGATATCCATCATAATAAAAAAAATAAGTTACTTTAAGATCATCACCTTTCAATAACTTCTACAAATATAAGTGATAATCATTTCGAAGTCATCAATTCCTCATGATGTACATATGGAATAGGCCCATTAAGGTCACACAATCACATACAAGGACTTTTGAACTCCCTATGAAAATCAATCATCTGAGCTCATCAACCAAATTTATCTTTGATGAAGTGTCATATTCCCTTCGAATCTGATATGATCAAGATCCTCAAGGATCAATTGACACATATCCCATATCTGCTCCTTTAAACAAATTGATAGTCTCCCTCTGAACATCAATCTTCTAAACTCCTTTACCTTTGAGGAAGTGAAAAACTCCCCTTGAATTTGATATCAATTTCCCTTTTTCTACAATAGCATTCTTAGAGGAAAAAAATCAAGGCAAATATCTCTTATAATATGGATAGAAATGTAAATAAGATATTAACTAAAAATAGTTCTTACAATAATTAGAAAATACTTCTCTTTAGTGAAAGTTAACTTTATTAGTGGTAGGTGAAATCAATGCATCCATACTCATTATATAATCGAATAAGGTCCTTTACCTACCATGGAGGCACATACCATGATACTTTGATATCTCCTTTCTTTTAAATGTGGTATTTTGTCTTATCTTTTTCCCTTTATCAATGGGCCTTCCCACGGTGACATAAGTGCTAGATTAGGTGAAAAACTAATCTCCCAAGAACACTTGCATGCATAAACCTGTCACATGGATGAAGCAAAGAACAGAGGCAAGGAAAAATCAAGGAGGCCAAAAAGCCAGATCCATCTTATGGACATGCAAAGAGCAATATCTCATATAATCCAATAAGTGAATTAATAAAATACAAAGAGGTGAATCCTTATAAAGGAATCACAAAACCCGAAAAGAGAAACTAAAGCCTAAAAAAGCTAGGGTTGCACAATATAATTAATAAAATATTAATTATATGCACCTACAAGATAGCTTAAGAAAACTAGAGTAATAGGCAACTTAATTAATTAAATCAAAGTGATTTAATTAATAAGTTAGAACAAATAATTACTCTAACACCCCCCCTTAAGCGAATCTTGGGAGGAAGCTAACCTAGCACAGCTATGAAAGAGAATTGGGTCCTAGCAACAAGGCCAGATCAGGTACCCAATCACAACAAAATCTCTATAAAGAGGAGAAATAGAGAAAACCACATGGGAAAAACCCTACTCCAAAAAGAGATAGAAAAGAATATTCCAAAAGAAGGAACAAAGAGATCAGAAGAGAATCATTGAAGCATGAAGAACTGCAAAACTCTGTCAAAAAGCTGATCTGTAGAACCTCCATGGAAATAGAAGGCACGAACCGAGCGTGTCTATATGGTAGATGATCCATCTCACCGAAATGCATAGGTATCTAGCCACTGCAATCGCCTAGTATGTAGGATCAGGTACTAAATACATAGCTCACACCAACGAACCATCAACCAAAGATGCATAGAACAACAATATAACCTCCCCTTAAGGCAGGTGAGGTGACAGGCAGCTGAAAAAGTGGGCCAAAAAAATCTCCTACAACACAGGAACCAGACACATCGAGAGTGAGGTACAGACACCAATAAAGGCACGTGTCATCGACACTGCATGAGAAAAAAGAGAAAGAGGGCTTATAAGCGACAAACAACTATCCCCCCCATGGCACTTTATAAAATAGTGCGAGTACAACAAATCACAATGATGAAAAGGATCCCGAAACGCAAGAGTGGCACTTTATCTCAGTGCGTTGCATAAAGATTCTTACAATGAATATCAACAATGATCAGAAAAGACATAAGGCTGAAACAACAGAAGGTAGAGCCCAAAACGAAGCAACTGAAGCAACAAAATCGATCTCTGGACCTGAAACAAACAAGATATCCACCAGAATGCTAAAACACAAAAGACTGAATAGGATGTTCCTGGAATAGAATCTAGAACAACAACCAGCATCACTGGAAAGAGCACAAAAAGAGCTTTCCAGCGATATAAAGAAGTCCAAAATCGGAGATCGGAAGCTCAAGATACGCCTCCCGGAGTGCAAAATAGAACATCCAGCTTTGACTACCAAAATAGGCAACCAAACTGCATCAAAACCCAAAAATACCTATACCAGCATCTCCATCTCGGAACCAGCTTTTTGGCGCATTTTTTGGATTGAAAAAATACGTCCGTATGCTCGAGTTACGGAGAAAAAACCTCCAGGGCCTTTGAAAATGCAAAAAAATATTTTTTTTTAATAAAAAAAATAATAAAAAAAAAAAAATCTTAAAAAAACCTTCCACCGTCGGCGGAGCGGCGGCCGGGCGGCAGGAGGTTGGAGGGCCGCCGCGGGGCGAAGCAGTGGCGGTGGCCGCTAGCGGAGCCGCTGCGGGCCGCTGGCGGACCGCCAGCGGTAACCGCTTGCGGTGGCCGTCAGCGGTGACCGCTAGTTGCTCCGCTGCGGTTAAATAACCGGCGGCGGCTAAGACAGCCGAAAAAAGATTTTTTTTGCAATTTTTTTGATTTTTGATGCCTCGTACTGCGTGCAGGGGGCCGTACGGTCTTGACGGACAAATTTATTTTTTTTGCCTCCCAGACCAACGGTGTCCAAAATGGACAAATTTTATATGGATTCTGACTGCAAACGGCCTTTCAGATCCAATGGAAGTGTCCATTTGAGCCCAAAGTGCCCCAAAATTTTTTTGTCCATACAACCTCCCACTGCT
The DNA here is from genome assembly GCA_028749045.1 of Cupressus sempervirens. Lineage (NCBI taxonomy): Eukaryota > Viridiplantae > Streptophyta > Pinopsida > Cupressales > Cupressaceae > Cupressus > Cupressus sempervirens. The sequence continues at coordinate 403,046,317 of CM053790.1, forward strand.
CCGAAAAACGCAGCTTCTGAAATGCTTCAACAAACCACGAACAGCAAGCAGCAAGCTGGCTCTGATACCATGTTAGATTAGGTGAAAAACTAATCTCCCAAGAACACTTGCATGCATAAACCTGTCACATGGATGAAGCAAAGAACAGAGGCAAGGAAAAATCAAGGAGGCTAAAAAGCCAGATCCATCTTATGGACATGCAAAGAGCAATATCTCATATAATCCAATAAGTGAATTAATAAAATACAAAGAGGTGAATCCTTATAAAGGAATCACAAAACCCGAAAAGGGAAACTAAAGCCTAAAAAAGCTAGGGTTGCACAATATAATTAATAAAATATTAATTATATGCACCTACAAGATAGCTTAAGAAAACTAGAGTAATAGGCAACTTAATTAATTAAATCAAAGTGATTTAATTAATAAGTTAGAACAAATAATTACTCTAACAATAAGTATAATCTCCCCCTTTGTCATATTGCTATGAAATATCATCTCTCTCCAAAAATAGTGTTAATTAATATCTTATGTGTTATCAAATCATGGCTTGCAATGTATTTGACACAAATAGGATTTATAGTCCCACATCTTTAATAAAGCTTGATAGTCATTGAGTAGCATAGCATTTTATGATTTCTCCATAATGCTCTGACAAAATTACATTATCTTTTAGGTGTCCATGCATATGTTACATCCTTGTTTCCATTTTATGCTAGGCTCGGTATGCTGTGGGACCACTTTTATCAATTCACCTGTTACTCATCTTTGCAAGAACTTATAATACCTTCCTAATATTATTTAGTATGTCTTCTTCATCTATTTTCTCTACTTGTGTGCATGATATTGTGTGATGCTCTCTTTATATTGTATGATTGTGTATCTCTAATTTGATAAGAGACACCTTTGTAGCTTTTTTCTTTGAATCACAATCTTAATTGTTTCCTATTGATCTTAATTAAAATAATTTTTTATTTGTTGACTATTATTGATCTGCAAAGATAATTATTATTTGTTGACTATTATTAATTTGTAGAATATCTATAGGAATGAATATTTGTCCCCAATCTCTTTTTATCTTTATCACTGATTTTGTTGCCTTCCCCATTCTCATTGATATTTTACTTCTCATCCTATTCAATGTTGCCTATAAATGTTATTACAGCTACAAGCACTGACTGTTCTATAAATTCTAGCCACTCAATCTATTTTAATCTTCCCTTATCCCTTATCTTAATTTGATATCAAATATTTTTGTTTGCATTTTCTATTCTATCATTACTTGTATGCAGACTACACATGATTTACTTTCTGGCATTATATCATATAATTCTTTTACTATGCACACATGTATCCTTTTTCCATCATATTTTCATTCATAGATTTGATATTACTGCTTATAGATGTCAAAGACATCACTAATTCTTTGAATCTAAATGGGAATTATCTCTACATTTGTCAAGGCTTATTGTTTATCGTTGATGGGGGTTTGATTTTATGTTCTCCTCTATATGGTGTGATTGGACTTGACTAGAAATTATATGAAATCCCAAGCTCTATCCACTCTTTTCCATTATTACTTCTACATATGCCTATAATCTCAAGATCTTTCCAATATTGTTTGGACTATCAAGATCCTTGAATCCTATGATTCCATATATTACAATTTATCTAGATGTGTAGTAACAACCAACCCAACTTTGAATCTTCAGACATATTCTTCCATTTTTACTTTCAATCGATGCTTTTCTTGATTTCCTTATATTCACAGTTTGACTCTGATACCATGTTGATTTTTCTAGATCGATGCAAATATAATGGCATTCCCTATTTTGGTATATGTTATCCAAATGACAATGATATCTTGTTTATATTGAGAATAAACCATGAAGAGACACATCCCTTGATGGGACACATGGGATATGTCTATTTGTTAATTAGATAATTTAATATAATAACATATTTAATCATCTATATATATTATATTAATTTATCTCATATAACAATAACATATATCTCATATATGATGAACACACACACACATCTATCTCATATATAAATTATATATAGGTTTTGTTAGAATGATTTGGAATAACTGAGAGAGGGGGGGGGGGGGTGTGAATCAATTATCCTCATGTCCAATTGTAACAATTAAACTTTTGAACTCATCAAACAACTTAGATCTATATTTTATATAGCTCGATCTCTATAGAAACTTATTAGTAACATAAACTTGCAGTCCACTGTCCTAATAATAACTAACTTCCAAAATGTAAAACATTAAACATTAAACATCTCAAATAACATCCACACAAGTAAGATACCAAATTTAACATGGAAACCCAATTTGGAAAAAAACCACTAGTAACATGTCACCAATTTTTTCATTCTTTTGAAGTGAGCTCTATTAGGAGCCAACCCTATTAAAGGTTACAATACATAATATTAGGTGTGATCCTATTAGAGGATTTAATCACACTATTAAGAGTGGCCTTGTTAAAGGACTTAAGAAAATTCTATTAGAATGTCACCTTGATTAATGATTTACAAATGACTGTTAGGTCAACCTTGATTAAAGCATTTTAACTGACACAATGGTTGGAAAGTACCAACATGTTGATTTGATAAATACAACTCACTTTGCAAATGCAAATCACAATTTAGCTCATTTACTAACTCAGTAATTGAACTCCATTCATCTCTCCATTATTGTCTCTAATCTATTTGGAAAATCATTCAAGAAATCACTCTTCACCTTAGCTCCTCTTCTTCTTCTCAACCTTCTTCTTAAGTTTTCTAGTCAACAAATTAACAACTACTAACCTCTTGTAGGTTAACCCTTATGCCTCCTTAAATAGGTAGCTTTAATATTTTGTTACTTAAACACCAACATTGATTTACATTCTTCAAGATTTCAACTATGTTGGCTAGAAATCTCAATTCCTTCACAAAATAAAAAATGTTGACACTCAACCAATACTATGTTCCTCAACCTTGATCATCACTAGATAACTCAGTCATCACAAACTATCTTTCTCGGCTTACACTATCTTCACTCTGTCCTTTTACTAGCACTCAGTCTTATTTTTCTGATACTCTATCTTCATAGGTGCTTGGTCGACACTATATTTGATTGACTTCTACTATTCACTTGGTTGACACTAACACAACTCAATTTCAACTATAAGTTCCTGATGCAGGAGCATCCAGAGGTATAAGGGCAATCCTATGTCACCCAAAAAAAATGTAATTAGACTTAGTTTCTGTTTCATGTGTTTTCATTTTTGGATACCCATTTGGGTCAAATAAAGGTTCCAACTCTCACAGTTCTACTATCACTGTTCTAGGATAGAGTATTTGAACACCTTGGGATACGTGTAAATGCCAAAAAATAGGAGTATGTAATTGAGCCATCATTTTGGTGAACTTGGAGGTGTAAATTGGCTAGATGAATGTGATTGTAATTTAGAGCATTCCAGAAAAAGAATCAGGTCAAAAGACCCGACGGTTTGAAAGTTATCGCAGTTTTTTGAGTTTTGGAGACCTCCTAAGAATGCTTCAAAGTCAAGTTAGGGACATTAAATGACCTAAAAAAGGCCCAAAAAATGGGGGACCAGTGAAGCTGTCTAATGGGCTATGGAGCACTTCGAGAGCTTTCCAAAAATGTAAACGGTTCATCAATCGGAGTTATGGTTCAAAAGTTATGCCTCCCGAAAGTTTGGTTACCATTTTTGGATTCTTCTAGATTTGCACCAACTTCTAACGTGGCTTCTGGAGCCTTCTACTTGGTCAGTGGATGCCTAGTAGCACTTTCTAGAATGTACTCTTAGTCCTTAACCCTCCGGGGTCTATTTAAGGACATTTTTGGCATTGTAAAAGGCAGTTCGGAGTGGAAATTGAGAGGAGGTACCAAAGGGAGAAATTATCTCCAGTTTTGTGTTATTGTTAGCCCTTAGGGCATGTTTTGAAGTCTATTTTCTCTGTATTGAATGTACTAGCCTATTTTCACAGTTAATAAAATTTCCCTTTTCATGTTGTGTCCATTCTGTGCGTGGGTTGTGTCCCCATCAAGTGGTATCAAAGAATACCTTTGTCAGTGGTAGCAAAGCGTTCCTCCATCAGTTCCTTAGTCTTCTACTTTGATTCTTAGTTAAGCCTATGTGTTTGGTCCTTCATTGATCATTGTTTCTAGATTTTAATTCAATTATCTGCTCCACTTAGTGTTATGATTAAACAACACATTATCTTGTCAAAGTCCAACTGATCAAGTGCCCATTGTAATTCCACATAACACCTTTCCACTAGGTCTTCTTATTATCTCTTCTTCTCAAATCCTTTTCATCAATCATCTTGATACTTTACTCTACTCATGTAGCAATTATCTCAGAAATAAGGTTTGACATCAATGACAACATAACAATTGTTCTAATTTTAGTTTTGAACAATCTTCCTCTTTGGCATTGATGGCAACACATCTAGTTCCCATACAATCCAAAAAGTCATGCGACTATCCACTTGATTTTCTTTTGTCAACTCTGTATGTGTTTAGTAACATATCTTCATTACTACACTTAGTTTCATTATGTTTCTCATCTCAGTATCCAACAATCTCTCTAATATTATCTTTTAGTTTCATTCTGATTCTCATTCATGTAGCTCTAATATTCAACACCTCTAGTAACAATTCTAATAACTCCCTCTATCATATCAGAACATAGTCTCTATCTTTGATATACATCTTTTGAACTTCTCCACAATGACTCTTGATGGAAATACATCTTCCTTTGAATACCGCATAGGTAACTAATAATATCCCTCTTTCATTGTTTAGAAAATATTTCCCTCTTTCATATGGTAACTTCTAAAATTCTCCCTCTTGACTTTTGTATTCATGGTAACTGATATGCAATTCTCTTCCTCTAATTATTGATGGTAACATATATGGTAACTATTTTCAATCAAGATTGCACCTATAGTGAGATACAAAATCTAGCTATCTTGTTGAAACATGGAAACTCTCTCGGGTGGTAGGTTGTCCTAAACAAGAGATGAATCTTTAGATTTGGTCGGTTCCTAAATAGTGATCACCTAAAGAACTTAATTGTATGCAGAAAAAGGGACAAGAGGTGAATGAAAATAATGAATATTAAACCTAAATGAGGTGATACACCAATGATTTGTATGTAACTTTAATTAAATCAACACAAATTACCCACAATATAAATGATTCACAATACCCAAACAAGTGTGCAATTACAAAAGTATTTCTATGCAAGGACCTAGAATATTTTGCTTTGAAAGGAAAACCTAAGCTTTACCAATTTTTTGCAAAAGAATAAGGACACAAATAAAGACTTGCAATTTCAAGAATCAAGATTCGAACATGCAATAAAGAATATAACTTAAATGAAGACTAAACATACATAAAAGAAAAGAACCCACAATATTGCACGAGAATCAATGAGAAGGAACCATTGAATTTGCATAATTAATGCTGAAAAAATCTCTACTAAAAAGTGCTCCTACAATCAACTCAAACATTTGCAATGTGCAAAAAATCTAAACAAGAAAGAAGAGAGATCATAATGAGGTGAAAATACAATTTAAAAAAGCTCAAAACCCTAATTTGGATATGAGAAAAATGCATGAAAAATAAGGCTCAAAATTGCTCCAATATGTGAATAACCCATCAAATTTTCCCTCAAGTACTTGTCCAGTTGATACCTCACTGAAATATATTTCTATCTTCTCAAAAAGCATGCAAAAACCCTAGGTCGGATGTGAAAAATAAGCCAAAAATATCATATGTCAATCTACTCAAAAACATGTAAAACATGCCTAAAAGGGCCTCCCAAAGTGAACTGCATGTAAAACTAGCCCGAACTGCCTCATAACTAGCTAAAAATAACACTTAAGTGCTCCATTAATGCATGAGAAAAACAAACTCTCCCTTCTTTGAAAATAAACTCCTTGTGATGACTAGTTGACTAATATACTATTCCTTTACTAAAAATAGAATTCTAGTCAAACTAGAAAATACTCCAAACTCAAAAATAGATTGCCAGTTGAACTAACCATAGCTACACCTTTCATTTAAAATATTTAATTAATATCAAATGCTTTATAAATCTAGCTCTTTGATAAAATTAATTTTACAATCATATTTTAAAAAGAATCATTTAGTTTAATATTTTATTTATCAATATTAATTTATTTAGTATCTATTAAATAATAAGATATTATTTAGTTTGTATTAAATATCTTAATATTGATAAATAAAATAAAATTTATATACATATCAAACTGAATATAATTCTTAAACCTTGAAAGATCATATTGCATATCCAAAATAATAGAAATCTTAAAATTGTGGAAGAATAAGAATTGCACTCCTAATGCAAGCGGACCCAACAATCTTTTATCAACTGGATTTAATGATTCAGAGTTAAAAATCCAAAAAGCCAAAACATAATAACTTATCTCATTTCTTTGGTTGATAATTTGCTCTCAAGGGTTAGAAGAACCCTAGCCAATAATGCTAGAGATTTGTGGAGATTTTCTTGGTCTTGATTGGAGACCTGTATTCATACCACGATTCCTTTTTATCTGTTGTATGTGATGGCTTAAAGTTTTGTTATCCTAGGCACCATGATTTATAATAATCAGGCTTTTCTCTTGTATTTCCATATGATATAATGATCTTCTCATTTTAACTCAATTATGGAGTACTTGTATAGCTCCAACAGGGTATGCTAGTGCCATTTTGGATCTCTTTTGAAGAAATATGGCTATTCTCTTGCACCCGTAAGTTATCTATTTGATGAACTTGGGACTTTGAATTTTTTTGTTAAATCTTCTACCTCATTGTTGAGAGCTAACAGTCTCGTATTTAAGTTTTATAAAGCTCTACTAGTTCAAATCCCTTGATATGCTTTATTATTGTTCCATAAAGGGTTTGAGCTATTTGTTGCTCCAACACTTTTTTTTGCATTCTGGGTGTCATCCATGAAAGTGATTGCTATTCTAGGAATGCCTACAACTCTTTTTCATTTTCATATCATTCTTCTTTTCCTTGAGGATTATAATTGTGCTATAATGTTGTGCTCTAATTACTTCTCTACCTTTTTTTGTCTTACACATTACTTAAAGTTTCTCTACCCTTCCTATAGCTTATCTATAATCAACTTGTTGATATCTTGTTTTGCATTAAAACAATGTTTTTTTAAGTATTTGCAGCTGTAACATTCATTTTTGCTACAAATTTTTTCACTTCTACTATTGCATTGCATTTTTTGTCTAGACAAATTGTCTATTGATGACAAAGTGTTTACTGACACCAAATATTCAATTGTACCAATAACCATGTTGCTCTTTACTCATGCATGGTTTATCACATTTTCTTTAGCATTACTTAAATATTTATGTAATAACATGATACTTATGCTCTTTTTGACTCTAATACTTCTCTGGTAAATTTAGTTAGGCTTTCCTTATTTTATTTCCATGCACTTCAAGATTGTCATCATATGGCAAAGATATTTAAGTTTGAAGATTTTATCAATGCTAGAAAATACTTCAAAAATATGTGACAATATTCAAATTCCCCTTTACTTGTGATGAAGTTGTACTCTTTATATCCACAAATTCTTTTATGAATGGAAATTTGTATACATACTGCTAGCTCCATTCTTTTTCATGATTCTTGCAAAGAAATATATTGTTGGAAAACTAATGTTGCACATAGATAGCCATACAACCTGCTTATGGTTGATGTATGTTGTTTTTGTTCAACTGGAATAGATAACATTGATTGATATGCCTTTGTTTCCTATGCTTAGCCATTTCATGTGACTAGCATCAACCATTTCATGTGACTAACATCATTCTTCTTTTCTCTATAGGTTGCAACATGGATGCAGGAACCAAGGGTCTCCATTGAGTTCAACATGGTTGCCTCTATACTAAGCAATGACGAAACCATTGATCTCTTTCAATGTTTTTTGTTCTTTGCTAAATGATCAACATTCATTGCGTATTTGCAGATTTTATACTTGCTTGAGAATGTATTGAAAATAATTTAAAGTTTAAGAACAACTTGCTTATTTTTAAAAAGTTACCGTGACTTCTGTAGAACAAATATTATGTGATTTTCTTTTAATGAAATAAAAAATGTTATTTGTACATGTATTCTTTTTTATTTTCTACAATCTTTAGACCTTTTGAATACCTTCAAATCAGCAAAGTTCAAAACCATTTAATAATTTAACTCTATATGCAATCATGATTTGTTAATCTGTTACTTAACTAGCAATGATGTATGAAATTAATTTGAACTTATTTTCACATAGGCAATAAAATTAGGCAAACTTTAGAATTTTTTGTATATATAGTTAAAATAGTTAACATTTTTGGTGAAGGGGTGTTTGCTTGCTAAACAGAATCTAACCAATTGCCTTAAGCATATCCATTGGGCATAGAGTTATATTCAACATTAGAAAATTGAACCATCTCAAACTTTTAGATAACTATCAAACTTTAAAATCTGAAATACTCTTGTTTAAAGAAACACACCACACCACACCAAACTAAAATTGAAACTAAAACTAAAAACTTCAACCATATTTGTAGGCTACCATAGGATTCCATAGCTATTTGTTTTGATAATCATGATACAATTGTATCACAGTAAAGACATTAATATAATTTCCTTTTTATGATCTTTTTTCTATGGAATAATAGTTATATCCTAGTTGTGAAGGCTACTAGCTACTAGCTATTATGAAAACTTTCAAATTTGGTTGAAAACATTGTGAAAATAACTATAAAACTCAACTGTAGAACTTGAAACTGTACCTTATATCATAACAACAACAATCTGGTGTGTTGTTTCTTGTTATATTGAGGTGATATACAAGCTATCTTTGAATGAACACACCTCTTATTTTTTGGTATCTTTATGTTTTTATAGTGGCATATCAATCAAATATGATGATGAATAATACATCATATTGTTGTTGTGCCTCTAGATACTATTTCAAGTTAACTATAACTCAAAAACCATAACTAGCACTTGTTGTTTTTATGAGATTGATTCAAAAGAATTTGTACCAGCAATGTGCATGAGTGTTTTATGATTTCTATACAACTAAATGATTGAAAACTATATCATGTCATTGTGAACTTGTTATGAACTCATGGAGTATGTATGGTTCAAGTCATTAGAATCTATTCCATGTTTTGTGTGATGTGTATCTCATGTATTGATGACAAATTTATAATGATGTGTTGTAGTCTTCAACTTTATAACTAACAACTAACAACTAACACATTAAGTACTTGAATCTAAATGTCCTGAAACAACACTTATTAAAATCTAAAAACTTAATCACATCTCTATTCTATTGTGCCAAGACACTTATTCAAATTTGAAAATACCTCAAAAACATTGCTTGAGGTGGATTCCATTCACTGGGATTCCCAACTCTTCTCCTTCAAGTGTAGAAAAATTGAAAGCATTGTGTTGTGTACTACTCATTATGATATACAGACCAACCCACATGGCATCAAACTTTGTATGCTTTCCGAGACTACTTTTCAATTCATCCCATTTTAATACAATGTCTCCTAGCTGGAAATTCTTGGGAGATGCCTTGTTATCAAATTTTCTCTTCATTTGAGCTTGATGAAGCTCAATGTTTTGCAAGGCCTCTCTCCTTTTGTCTTCTAATTCATTGAGTGGATCCAACCTTACTATCATAGGCTCATCATTAATCATATCCAATTGATGCATACAATCAAATGCTAGAAACTCAATTGAAATAGGTAATCTAGCTTCTTTACCATAAACCAACATATAAGGAGACATACCAGTTGAGCTTTTAGGAGTTATTCTATCAACTCACAGTGTTGATTTTAACTTTTCATGCCAAGCACATTGATTTCCTTCCAACTTGTTTTTTATAATATGAATTAGGTTCTTGTTAGTGGATTCAACTTGCTCATTACCATGTGGGTAGTAATTTGATGAAGTATTAAGATACAAATTCTTTTTAACAACCCATTCTGCAATTTTGTTTTCTATGAATGCAAGTGCATTATCTGAAATAATTGAATCTAGTATGCCAAATCTCCAAACTAAATTATCTTACAGATTTAAAATAGTAGCCTCATTTGCATCTCTAAGAGCTACTGCTTCAATCCACTTTGTAAAATAATTAGTGGTTGTCAATACCCACTTATGACTTGCACTTGAAGGTAGGTTAATGATGCCAATAAAATCTAGACCCCATTTCATACATGGTTGGTCCACTTGAATAGGCTACAAGGGTAGCACTGCTAATTTCTATTTACTAGAAAAAATTGAACATTATCTACAATTTCTTTCCCAAGAATGTGCATCTTTAAACACAATTGGCCAATAATAGTCTGCCTTCATCACTTTTAGAGTTGTAGCTCTTGGTGAAAAGAGGCCTCCATTTGTCCCTTCATGAAGTTCATGTCAAATATGCCTAATATGATTTCATTTAAACCCTAGCAAAATAAATTTCAAATCCTTCTTAAATAGAATACGATTCATTAAATAGTAAGAAACAACCTGCAATATATAATAGCTTCATTTTGACCTTTCCAAACCTTCAGGACAATATCTTGATTGCAAGAAAATGATCATATAATCCACCCAATAATTTTGAATATTAGAAATAATAGGTTGTTCATTATCAAGTAAAGCTAAAACAACACCAACATCATTAGTTAAATCATTATTTCCATTTATAGCAAGTTGTTCACACAAACTTGTGCCTCTTACCAACTTAGTAACTTTAATTTCAATATCATATTTCATTTCTTTAGTGATTGAACCAGCTCTCTTTGTATTCAAATCCTTATTCAATAAAAAAATCTTTAACAAAAGGATGCATAACCATTAGTTTAATTTTATTATTTGAAAGCATATGCCTGAACTTTTTCAGACTTCTTATAACAGCAAGGACATGCTTTTCCACAAATCTATAATGCAGTTCATAATCCTTAAGTCCTTGATTGAAAAATGTTAATGGCTGTTCAAAACCTTCATCTTTTTGTTGTAATAAAATAACAACAATACTGTCAACGTTTCCATAAGAATATAATATGAAATCTTTTTAAAAAATAGATTTAACAATGTAGGAGCAGCAACTAATGCTTTTTTTTATCAGCTCAAAACTACATTTACCTTCTTTTGTCCAACTGAAAACCATACCCTTTCTTAACATAGTTGTTAATGACATTAATAATTCAACCATATTTGGAATGAATCTTCTCACAAAGTTAATTCTACCCAAGAAACTTTGAAGTCCTTTCTTACGAGCTGGAACTGGCAAGGCAAGAATGACACTTACTCTTTAAGGTTCAATCATAATGCCTTCTTTAGAAAAAATAAATCCAAGCAACTTACCTTCATGGATAGAAAACACACTTGTCTTTGGATTTGAGGAAATACAATATTCCATGCATCTCTCAAATATCACTCTTAAGTGCTGAAAGTGGTATGTTGTATTCTTTAAAAAAATAGTAATGTCATCAAGATAAACAAGTACAAACCTATACATTAAGTTTAAGAAATTCATATCCATTACTTTTTAAAAGGTTGCACCTACATTTGATAAAATAAATGACATATTCTGATAAGCCATAGTTCCCCATTTGGTAGTAAATTTTGTTTTATATCTATCCTCTTCCTTGACAAAAATTTGGTTATAACCAGAGAAAGCATCCAATAATGAAAATCATTATGAACTTGAAACAACTTGGAAAATTTGTTCTATTGAAGGCAAATGACGTCTATTCTTCAATGAAGCTCTATTTAAATCACGGAAATCAACACACAATCTGATTTCTCCATTGTTTTTCCTTACTGGAACCATATTTGATACCCAAGAAGTATGCTTAATAGGGAATATAATATTTCTCTCAATTACCTTATTCAATTCTTTGATCATAAGAGACTATAACTTTGGATTAACTGGTCTCTATTTTTGTCTTATGGGTTTTGCTCTCGGTTCTAACTCAATAGTATGTTGAGCAATATTAAAATAAAATCCCTTTAAATATGAATAATTCCAAGCAATAATATCATGTTCATTGCATAAGTTAACAAAAGTTTGACACTCTTTAGGAGTACATACCTTTCCAAGTTTTAGCATTTTATCTTTTGCAACTTCAATCTCTTCATAATGTTCCTCTTTAATCTACAAGCTGGATTTATCCTTTTTAAGCTAATCAACAGTATTAATAATAGATTCTAAGGTAACTAAACCTTTGGGAATCTTGTTTGTCCTTAATTGAATGATCTGGTCATCATATTGATCCTATACTTAATGTTGGTTTGGTTGAGTAGATTTAGATTCTTCTCTTAAAAAGTTAACAATATGTTGATCACATTCAATAACTTGCCATCTTTCAACATTATTTGGTACAAAAGGTCTTATAATAACTTTTACCTAATTTTTTCCTTTATCTTTACTGATTTGAGTTGGAATATCATATTGTGCACCAATTGCAACAAGTCTATTTGTATGTTTATTCTGATTTGTAGGCATATATTGCAAATTAAAAGCTTCTAATCCTTCAATTAAATCCTACACAACATGCTTATAACTTTTCAATAGATTGTTTTTAGTTGTATGAATGCCTCTAACATGGTTAACAATCAATTTAGAATCACAAAAACTTACAAACAATTGATATGTCTTTGTATAGCCCATTTTAATCCATGCACAAGTTCTTCATATTCAACAACATTAATGGTACAACTGAATGTAAATCTAAATGATGTGTAATACATTTCATTTGTTGGTGAAATCAACATAAAACCTCCTCCTACACCTATTTTATTATGTGAACCATCAAAGAACAATTTCCAAACAACATTATCTTGTTGTTCTAAAATTAAACCTGCACCTTTCATGACATTGGGCAAGAATTTAGTGGTTTCATGAATGACATAATTGCCCAAACTTGGCTCCTCAATTTTTCCTTTATAATTTCAACATTTTTAGTAGCCCAACCATCTATTAATATATTAGGGACAATGTCTATCTATGTATTGGGCTCATGAACAATAATAATTTCTTCTTGATCAAATAAAATAGTTATTTCATTGTCAATACTAACAATATTTTGTTCAATGCAATCCTTTGCAATAGGTTTAGATGGGATTGTGACCTTAGTTCCATATATAGTGCAGAAAAGCATATGAGACAAATCTGTACATAGATAACCTCTTATTTTGTCTATGAAATCATGTGATAGGGAAATAAAAAAATAGAGAGGTAAGTCAATGATGTAAATATCCATAGGGATTGAAAATCTAGGACAAGAATGCAAGGTCAAATCTAGGTTCTTTATACCTCCAACAGTCTTAACAACTATCCCATCTAGTTGAACTACCCCTTTCTCAAGTGGCTCATACTTGAGGCCTAGCCGGTCTACAATTTCTTTGGCATAACTGAGCTAGTACCACCCAAATCTATCATGCAATTGTGAACAAGGTACTTGCCTATTATAACAATAACATAAAAAGGTGGTGGTTTGACTAGCTTAGATGGTTGTTGGGTTATATTAGCATTTGTAGCCATTAGGACTTTAGGAGTTTACTTTGCTAAAGCATTATCAAACGAGGTAAGTGACTGCAATGCTTTCTGTAGCATATATTTTTGACCTGGGAGTGCTAAAACATTCCACATAGAAATAGGAACACGAGTCTTCTTCAAATGCTCAACAATATTAAAATTTTGTGTACTAACCTTGGACTGATGTTTTGGTACAACAAGCTCATTCTGTTGTTCTGATGGTTGTAAAATTGTCTTTAAAGCTTGCATTTGTTGTCTAGCTTATCCTTTAGGTACATATTACATCCTTTGAGTATTTGAGGGTCTAGGTTGACTATTAGCATCATTAACCTACTATTGTTTTCCCTTATCTACTTTCTTTTGTAGCTTAATCACAAATTGTCGTACCTTATGAGTCTACTATTGATCATTTGCAGCCTGGGCCTTTGACCTTGTGTTTGTTGCTCCAGGTCTCCAAACTTGGTTTAAATCAAAATTCATTGCTATAACAACTTCATTTTCATTAAAATTCAATAGAGTAGCATCAAAGGTACCTTGTTGCTACATTTGATCATGATGAAATTCTCCTTAAACAATTTGTCCTTTAGGAACATCTTGTCTTATAGCCTCAAGCACATGTGCACAGTCAAGCCAAAAATGACTAGCATTACAAGTATTGCACCACTCCTCATCATGTGCATAGTTGTTTTGAGGAACAACTACCAACTCTTTAGAAGTACTAGGAGTTGCATAGTTGTAGGGTTGACCAACTCTTTGACCATAGTTTCTTTGTTGTCCTTGAGCTTGCCTTGGTTGGTTTGATCTTGAAGCTTGATTTGATTGCCTATTTTGTTGATAGGAAGCTTGAGGAGGCCTATTTTATTGACCTTGTTGTTTCTTCAATTTTGTTATTTCATTTCCATAGCTTTGCAACATTTGCATCATATTGTCACTTTTCTCCATTAACTCCAATTTTTTCTTTTTTAACTCTCACATAGGAGCTATAGCAACATGTTCTTCTGCTGCAACTTGCATGTTAAATGTTGGTAATGCTGGCATAGGTGGAATAATAACTAATGGTGGTATAATAGCTGGTACAACTAGCTGTATTTCTATAAAGTAAGACATTGGAGGCCTAGGAGGTAACTTACAAGCTTGTATCAATCTATTTTTAAGCTCTAACAACTATATCAAATGCATTAGGCAAAGTACACCCTCCCATAGATCATATCATAACTAAAATATCACTGTTAAAAGCCTTCAAATAAAATAAGAATGCATCATCATTAGAAGGTTTAACAGATGTTGGAATTCTATCCCAAGTTTGTTGAAAACAAAAATTAAAATCAGAAATATGCTCATTAGGATGCCTTTTAATAGTGGTTAGCTGTTGAACCAGTGAAAGATTATCATATTTATGCTCAAACTTGCTGATCAAAAGGGTTCCCAATGCATCCCATGTGCCAATTAAATTTACTGCTAAGCATCAAAACAAAATTAATGTTTTACCTTTAAGAGAACTTGCTAACAAATTTAAGGCTACATCCTCATGTTGAATTTGATGCAATCCACAAAGAGTAGCTATATCTCTAATACATTCAACTGCTGAAACATGATTTTTAGTAATAAAACATGGTAGACTTTTTAAAGCTACTGGCAGAATATCATGATGAGTAGGAATTTGTAAAGGGCTCCCACATTGAAGCTACAAATGGAAAATTTTGGGCTATTTGGTGAACTAGTGGTTCTTTTTGCTACACTAAAAGTGGTAAAAAAGGTTGCTTAGGCTAATTTACCTTTTGTTGATATGTTTTAGACCTTGAATAACAGCTAGAGTATCACTTGTATATGCTACTAAAGTAAATTTATCCCTTGGTAGTTCCTAAAAATGGGTAATTCAGATCTAGAATTATCAAGAACACTCAAATCTCCAAGAAAACTAATATCTTCAATAATTACCCTAGGTTCCTCAAAATTTGTAGACTAATCCTCAAATAAAGGATTTTTAAACATAGAGAAATTCGATTCAAATAATGAAGTAGACCTTCCTCTTGCAACCCATGGTGTTCTTCCTCATCTTGTTGATTGGTTTCCTCTTCTACTTGACTACAATTCTTGATATATAAATCCTTCTATGTTTGATATTGTGGGAGTTCTTCTCATTAAAAGATTCACTAAAACTACAATTGTATATGCATTAAACCTTCAAAATAGAGTCACTAGGTGCTGATAAAATACCTTCAAAAAGGTTGGAATATTGATGTTCACACCAAAACAATGGTAAAATCTTGCAATTCAAAGAATTGTGAACAGTTAGAATCCCATTGGGCATGCCAAAAACTATTGTCAATCAGGATTGTGTCTATAGCGAGATGCAAAATCTAGCCATCCTATTGAAACATGAAAACTCTCTTGGTTGGTGGGTTGTCCAAAAATGAGAGATGAATCTCCCGATCCTATTGGTTCCTAAATATTGATCACCTAAAAAACTTAATTGTATGTGAAAAAAGGGATAAGAGGTAAATGAAAATAATTAATATTAAGCCTAAATGAGGTGATACACCAATGATTTTTATGTAACTTTAATTAAATCAACACATATTACCCACAATACAAATGATTCACAATACCAAGACGAGCATGTAATTACAAAAGTATTTCTATGCAAGGACTCGAAATCTTTTGATTTGAAAGAAAAACCTAAGCTTTACCGATTTTATGCAAAAGAATAAGGACACAAACAAAGACCTACAATTAAAAGTATCAAGATTCAAACATGCATTAAGGAATATAACTTAAATGAAGGCTAAATAAAAAATAAAAGAAAAAAACTCCCAATATTGCATGAGAATCAATAAGAAAAAACCATTGAATCTACATAATATGCTAAAAAATGTCTGCTACAAAGTGCTCCTACAATCAACTCAAAAATTTGCAATGTGCAAAAAATTTGAGCAAGAAAGAAAAGAGATCATAATGAGGTGAAAATACAATAAATAGAGCTCAAAACTCTAATTCAGATATGAGAAAATGCATGAAAAATATGGCTGAAAACTGCTCCAATCTATGAAAAACCCATCAAATCTACCCTCAAGTACCTGTCCAACTGATAGCTCACTAAAATATGTTTCTATCTTCTCAAAAAATGTGAAAAACCCTAGGTCAGATGTGAAAAATAAGCCAAAAATATCATATGTCAATTTGCTCAAAAACATTTAAAACATGCCTTAAAAGGCCTCTCAAAGTGAACTGCATGTAAAACTAGCCTGAAATATCTTATAATTGGCTAAAAATAGCCCTTAAGTGCTCTATAAATGCATGAGAAAAACAAACTCTCCCTTCTTTGAAAATAAACTCCTCACAATGACTAGTTGACTAAAATAGTCTTCCTTTACTGAAAATAGAACTCTAGTCGAATTGGAAGATACTCCAAGTCTAAAAAATAGACTACCAACTGAATTGACCATAGCTACACCTTGCATTTAAAATAATTAATTAATATCAAACGCTTTATAAATCTAACACTTTATTAATTTTACAATCATATTTTGAAAAGAATTATTTAGTTTAATATTTTTATTAATCAATATTAATTTATTTAATATCTATTAAATAATAATATATTATTTAATCTATATTAGATATCTTAATATTGATAAATAAAATAAAACTTATATACATATTAAACTGCATATAGTTCTTAAACCTTGAAAGATCATATTACATGTCCAAAATAATAGAAATCTTAAAATTGTGGAAGAATAAGAATTGCACTCCTTAAGTGAGCGAACTCGACAATCTTTTATCAATTGGATTTAATAATTCAAAGGCAAAAAGAAAGAAAGCCAAAGCATATTAACTTATTTCATTTCTTTGGTCAATAATTTTCTCTCAAGGGTTAGAAGAACCCTAGCTAACCATGACAGAGATTTTTGGAGATTTTCTTGGTCTTGACTAGAGACTTGTATTCATACTGCAACTCCTTTTTATCTGTTGTATGTGATGGCTTGAACTGTTGTTATTTTGGGCACCATGATTGAAAGAAATCATGCATTTTTCTCTTGCATTTCCATTTATATAATGATCTTATGCTTTTAGTGCCATTATAAAGTACTTGTATAGTTGCAACTGGGTATGATAGCACCATTTTGGATCTCATTTGAAGAAATTTGACTATTCTTTTGTAACCATAAGTTGACTATCTAATGAAATTGGGACTTTGTTTGTACTTTTTTGTTAAATTTTCTACCTCATTGCTAAGAGCTAATAGTCATGTATTTAAGTTTTATAAAACTCTACTAGTTCAAATCCCTTGATATGCTTTATTGTTGTTCCATAAAGGGTTTGAGCTATTTGTTGCCCCAACACTTTTTTTTGGCATTCTAGGTTTCATCCATGAAAATTGCTTCTATTCTAGGACTACCTAGAACTCTTTGCCTTTCCCATTTTTTACTACTTTTCCTCAAGGATTAGATTTGTTCTATAATGTTGTGTTGTTATTACTTCTCTACCTTATTTCTCTTACACATTACTTAAAGTTTCTCTGCCCTTCTTGCAGCTTATCTATAATCAGCTTGTTGATATATTATTTTGCATTAAAATAATGTTTTTTAAAGTATTTACAGTTGTACATTCATTTTTATTGCAATTTGTTTCACTTCTACTATTGAATTGCATTTTTGGTCCAAACAAACTGTTTATTGATGGAAAAATGTTTACGGACACCAAATATTGAATTGTATCAATAACCGTGGTGCTATTTACTCATGCATGGTTTATCACCGTCTCTTTAATAATACTTAAATATTTCTATAATAACTTGATACTTATGCTCTTTTTGACTCTAATACTTCTCTGGTAAATTTAATGAGGCTTTTCTTATTATATCTACATGCACTTCAAGATTGTCATCATGTGGTAATGATATTTAAGTTTGAAGATTTTATTAGTGTTGAAAAATACTTCAAAATTATGTCAAAGGACAAAGCCAAAGAAGAAATATAAGAAAAGGACAATGAAATTAATCAACTATCTCCTCAACAAATAGATCTAATTGATCATCTCAATGATGCAAATCAAGAGCTTATCAACTTGAGGACAAAAAATGAAAGATTGAAGAATGATCTCAAGATAGAGAAGCAAACCAATGAGAGGATAATGGATTTACAAGAAAGCATGAATTAGCTCAATAAGAAAACTCAATTCAGACACAAAAGCAAAGTTGGATTAGGGTATTTAGAAGAAGGTGAATCTTCTCAGCAAGGAGCTCAAAAGAAAAAAGTCTATATGTAGTCAGTGTGGAAAAATGGGTCATACATCAAACAAGTGTTGGAGCAATGGAAAGTCAAATTTCAGTGGAAAATGTTATAGTTGCTACAAACTAGGACATAGAGAAAGTGAATACACATAGAAACCGAAGTTTGAAGGAAAATGTCACAACTGCAAAAAACAAGGACGCAAATCTTTAGAGTGCAAGACCAAGAAATGGAACCCAACAAAACAAATTTTCAAAGCTATATTTGGTTGGTATTACAATTCATGGTGCAGATGTCACTATTGTGGTGAGTTTGGGAACATTGGAGCAAATTGCGTAAAACATCACACAAGGAAGATAGATACTACAAAGAGATGTTTTGTATGTGAAGAACTTGGACATCTTGCCAAGAACTATATGAATTGAGGAAGAGTAGAAGATTAAAAGAAAACTAAGGTTGACAATATCAAAAGTCAGATGAGGCAACAATGGGTAAGGAAATCTCCTAAGAATGTAAATTAGAGTATGTTGACACCCAAGTCAATGAGTTGGGTGACTCAACCACTTCAACCTAGTTCTACATGGAGATTATTGGAACTATGATTCAAAAGTAGACATCTAACATCAATTCCAGTTAGCAAGCAAAAGATCCATATCAACATTCAAGATCCACAAGGATCACCAAGCTATGATGATAGTTGAAGACCTTACTAAGAAAGGTTGGGTTGCATATCCTAACCAAGTTCTAGATGTAGATGTCAAGTTAGTGACTCCACCAAGTACCAAGTTTAGATCGAGTGGTGGTAACTTTACGAAGTTTGAAGTTCTCTATGAGGTAGTAGTTCCTACTGAGTCAAGAGACTTTACCAAGTTCTTCCAAGAAATAAAGACCAAACTAAGTGGAGGAAAACCTATCACTAAGAAAACATTTGTATGAAGCATTAATGTCAATTGTAAAGACTCAATTTTATTAAAAAGAGGAAATCCTATGTATTGTTTCACTGCAAGTTTTCAGAGCTTAGAGCAAAGAGTGATTTTAGAGCCCCCAAGCAATTTGAGTAGTTATTATTGGATATTTCTCCTGTATTCAAAACATTACTGAGTGAATGACATCTTCCAAGAGCAAGGTGAAAAAGGGTTCAGAAATGTTGGTTTGTGGAGTTTATTGCAAGACTCCCACATTCAAGTTGAGTCCAATAGTAGTAGAGGCACTTGACCCTACTGGAGTGCAATCTCAGATTCCACCAAAGGTACTTTTCATTGATGAAATTAGGTCATTTTATCACTACTCAATTCAAGAACTAGGAACCCTAGGGATGAACTAGGCATACAATGAGATATGTGTGGATGGTGTTTTGAAACCCAAGCATAAACATTTGATGATGAAGGGTTTGATGCATATGCTACATATGTCAAGGGATTTCCAAGGAAAATGAATCAGATTTATCTTGAGATGAGTCCACAAAATTCATTTTTGGTTGGATCACACTATCTAGATTATAAAAAAGATAATCCATAGGATAACTAGGTTTCCAATGATTAACAAGGTGAAGACCACAAAAACCCTAGGTTAGGTTGAACTAGCTAAAAGAATTCATACCAAATGGGATGGAAGAGGAATGAAGTTGAATGGTGTTATAGACATGGAGCTAAAGTTTGGCATCCATGTGATAGCACATAAGATATATAACTCGAGCCATCTGAACAATGTATCATGCAAAGCTGTTGACCTAGCGCTAAAGGTGATGAAGAATAACCTATCTTTTGACCTTGCCGAGCTAATTTTGAACCAATTCAACAAGAACATGGAGAGCATCTGAGTCTCAAAGAACAACCCATGTAAGTTTGGTTATTCTTCTATGTACAAAAGTTTTTCCCTTAAAAAGGAACTGTGGTGTGGAAAAAGGATACACTAGTGTTATATCAAATCAATGAGTTTATAGCGAAGATGGGTGAACATTTTGAAAGTATAATGGATAACTACTTTGAGACCTTCAAAAGAAAAATGAAAAATAGATTCAGAATACCAAGGAAGTTGGTATAGGACTATGAGCAGGACATCTATTTTCTGATTGATTGTGACAAGGTCTATATCCAGGCAATAAGGCCTCAAGTGGCATGAATTAAACCTATGGGATATGAGGTTAACATAGATGACACCAAGGAAATCATTGAGGCTCTCTTGAATGAGCCAGTAGACCCCAAGGCATCTTATTTTGGCACCTATGAGGAAGCTAAGGCCAAAATAGAACTTGAAATCAAGTTACCTCAGGCAGTGAAAAGAGGAAGGAAGAAGGCAGAGAAAATATTAAAGAACACCAAGTCATCAAGTTCTCCTCTCATGCTAAATGAAGGAAAAGGTGATGACCTTGAAGAAGAAAAAGGAAAGGAAGAAGATGCAAAGGAAGAGGAACCTAAAGAGGAAGAGCTCCCTAAGAAGAAAGGGAAGGTAATTATAACAAAACCTACAAAACCATCCCCTACAATATTCACCAAGCGAACCAAGCCAAGAAGGAAACTTACGTTTGGAGAGGATGAAGATGAAGCTGAACAAATAATATTTCAAAAGACCGCCCCTACATTTGCAGAGAGATTTAAAAGATTAGAAGAAATAGTTAGCATGGCATACTTCAAGTCTCTTAAGTATGACACTAGAAGTGCAAAGGAGAAGAAATAGATTAAGGATGCCCTAGTGACAAAAATGGCAAAAAGGAAATACTCTCTTGATGAGATAAAAAAACAAGTTCTTGATGTAATTCTCAAGGTAGTTGCACCAGTATGGGAAAATGTAGTAAATGTTGTAAGAGACATCAGAGAATAGATCTTAAGACAACTCATGATGAGTCTCATTGATAAAGAGGTAAAGAAATCATTAAAAGAAAATGAAACAAAGCTAACACCAAAATTCAATGCATTACTGATCCTATCAAAGGATATCGAGTCAATTGTAAAGTCCAACATCATAGCATGGAAGAACATCTATGGGCTGCACAAACCCAGTGATCAAGTTGTGCAAATTGATGATAAGGATGATGAAAAAGAAGATGTGGTGAAGGATAATGAAGATGTGGAAATAGAAGATGAAGAAATGAAAATGTAGAAGGAGATGATGCTGAAGAAGAAGAAGATCAAGAAGCTATAGGAGGAGATCTTTCTGAGATTCAAAGTATTCAAGAATTTGATACAGTGAAGATAGCAACAGAGATTATGGACTCCTTTCCTCATTCTCTGAGAAAAGCCTTAGTGCAACCTAGCTCTGAGAAGGCTTCTAACAAGTTGGTTGAGGTAAAAATTACATCACCAAGCACCCAACCAATCTCTGGAGCAACATTACCGAGTATGATGATGAATGAAGCTTTCTTCACTTCATCTATTGAGTACTAGGCTCCAATCATTCTAGCATCAGACATTACTAAGCTTGCAAAGTATTCCCACTATAAGTATTATTTCTTCTACTTTTGTTGTTTTACTCTATTGATTTAACTATTTTTTCTATACTAAGTGCATCCACAATAAGTGCAATGACAGTTGAGGTCAATCCTTAGCCAAGCACAAATGTTTTGAGCAAAGGAAAATAAATTGTTCCTTTTGTTATCTAAAAGGAAAAGGGAAAAGATACTGTAGAAGCATTTACTGAAGAAATTGATCTAGAGGAGGACATTGTAATACCAGATTAGGATCTTTCCAATTAGACTCCTAATCAAATGGATACCCTAGGTGAGTTATGGAAGAAAAGGGCTAAATAAAAAAAGCTTAGAGAAGAGAAGAAAAAGAAAAATCAAGTTCTTGAAGATATTAAGGGCATATTCATTGATGCACTAAGTATTGAGGTTGATGAGAAACAACCAATTTTGGACCAACTTGTTGAAATTGTTCATAAATATAATGAGGAGTTGAATGGACAAGAAAAAATTCTATAAAGGGCAAAGAGAAAATTTGAAAACAAAGTTTTGGAGCAGGTAGCACAGAAGATAACTATTGACCAAGTAGAATTATCTACTATTATTGCTACACATGAAACTTATGTAAATAATGTCGTTTCTTTATTTTTCAAGTTAAGTGATACATCTATCTTCACTAAGGAAATAAAAGGTAAACTATCCAAGATAGATGAGGACGTGATGGCAAGTGCACAACAATTGTCACTTGAGACCAATTGCAGCTCTACACATTTTGTGAAGATCAAGTACTTGACAGATCTTCAGGCTGAATTATTAAAGGAAAAAGCTAGGATTAGGGCCACACTTGTAGATATTTAAAGCACGATCCTTCCCAACATGGATGCACTGCAAAAGCATATTGCACATGTAAAGAAATTGTTCCATGCCAATAATTTCTCCATTGCTAACCACATGATGGAACTTTTAGCAGAAGTAGAGATAACCTTGCATGTATGTAAGGTATTGCAAGAGAATTGGGACAAGACCATGGCAATCATTTTGAAGGCACATAATAATTTATTGTCACATTTTGGTATTAACTTGTACATATTTTGTACCTTTGACATTTATGTCAAAATGGGGGAGAAGATTATTTTGGTATAGAAGGAGAATATTATCTTACTCTAGATATATGTATGGGGGAGTAGTAATATGAAAGGAAACACATGTACAGATAGTAGAAAATATGTTTACAAAAGCAATTTTGAAAAATAAAAAAAATAGACTAAGAGGTTGCCAAGCTACGACAATAGACATTAGTCAAACCAAGTTGAAGATTTAGATTGTTGATAAGGGGAGTTTTGACTTGTAATTGAGAATTTAGACTTTTGGTATGATAAGTGTTTTTGTCACTAATGCCAAAGGGGGAGATTGTTGAAATTAAGGTTAATTTGTCTATTAGTGACTTAAAACTTAGTTAGTTGGTTTCATTGCTACTGAGCTCTATAGTTGCTACCGAGCTTACCATACTTCTAGTAGTGTTAACCAAGTGTTTCAATTGCTACCGAGATAATCAATCAGACTACAGTTCATAACAAGCTTTATAGTATCTACCGAGCATTTGAGTTAGTTTATAGTATTGCCCAAGAATAGCAGAGTCTACCGAGCTTTCCAGTATAAGTGATGAAGCTATTAGTGTTAACCAAGCTCTGTAATGTTAACCAAGTATGTTAGTGTCTACCAAGCTCGTAGTGTTCACAAAGTGAATTTAGTGTTGACTGAGCCATGTAGTTCCAATCAAGTAATTCTGTATCTATTGAGTTTCTCAATATTTACCAAGTCATACAGTGCTGAACAAGTTCCTAATACTCAAAGTGATTAGCATGGACCGAGCTTCAACATTAATCGAGTGTCAAAGTCTGCTAAGTGTTGATAATGTTTTTCAAGTGTTCACAGTGTTTGTCAAGTGTTGACAATGTTTATTGAGTGTTGACAATGTTTGTCAAGTGTTAGAACATCACTGAGTTGTCTTCAAAACCTGAGTTACAACAATGGGCCAACTTTGTGAATTATGATGAATTTGGTATTGTAGCAAACTCCAAAAGGTAATTAAGTGGATTGATATATATGTAATACATTATATCATATCCAAATGTAATAAGTATGTGAACACGTAAGAAGTAGATGAGTACGAATTGAAGAAGGATACAAGTAGTATAAGGAAAAGAAGAGACTTATCTATCATAGTCAGGTGATTGTTCTAATTCAAAGAATCTCATTCAACAATTCAAAGTTGTAGATCAAAGATCAATCACTAGTTCATCTTAATAGGTGCATGAGTCAATTCCTCTAATAAGGTGGACTTAACAGTCTTATTCCAAATCTCCTAATAGAGTGCATACTTCATTGTATGTTTTTAATTCCTTTAACAAGGTGGACGTAATAGTCCTTATTGCTCCTAACAGGGAAGGTCATCAAAAGTGACCAATTATAAGCCTTAACAGGAAAAATTTATACTACAGTCATAAAGCTTGTGGGTATCATCCCCACCCTAGTTTTACTTTCTATTGTTAAGGTTTATGGGTTACCAATATTGTGTCAAAGTGTTATGAATATTTTATTGCTTTCAATCTTTCATGCATGCAACTAGATCAAATTATATGGTGAATGTCTAATTGGTGAATTAAGTTTTAAGTTTTATTGGTTCTTGATTCACCCCCCCTCTTAGTAACCTAGTCTATATTACATTTCCAACAATTTATTGGGTTTTTCATCTTCAAGCCTTTAAAATCATGTTAAAATTTCAGATTAATACAATTCGTTGATTGGGAGAAAATGCTAAAACATTATCAACTGTCCTATACATTGCTGAAATTGATTTGTAGTACTATGATTTTATTTCTTCTTGTAGATCATAGGGTTGATCCGCATCTAGATTTGACATTATATTTGATCTTTTATTTAATTTTTAGAACATATGTTCTATTGGCTTTTTATTTATTGAAGACAAATTTGATAATTGCTCCATATGGCCACTTTTTGTTGATTGCAATGAGGCTGGAAATTGTGTTGCTATCATTAAAATGCATTTTGAATCTTGATAACTACCTATCATATTTATTTGGGCATCAGGGTGATACAACATGTGAGGCTTCTGGCACAACATGTAAAGTTATAGATTTATTATAAAATTCATTGATGATTGTTATACACTTCTATAATACTTTACCAACATATGTATTTTCCTCATCTTTATATATTCTGATATTTGAATAACCTCATGTTGCTACCTAAAAGTTGAACCTCTCTTATTGCAAGCCATTTATTGATTTCTCCATGGTACTTAATGGTGACCTTGATGCCCTTGTATGTTTAAACTATTGGAAAGCACTATAAAAATCATATGAATCAAGAAAAATACCTTATGTAGCTATCAAAAAAAATGAAAAAAATCATCATGATCCTCTGAATATCTAAAAATTAAAAGTGTACTTGTGGCCTTCTTAAACATATTAAACCCTTTTATGCTTGAAATTTGAAACACCTCTGTCTAAAATCTGTAATAACCTCCTCATGTTGTTAAACCTTCAACCTTGGCTCCTCTTGTAACATTATGCTAAAACCATATGTCTGAAATCTAAAATGTGGTATGCTAAAAGGTTTCATAGTTGTAATGCTACATCCCTTCAACAACATTGTGTCCAACTGTGTGTCTTCAACAGCTCCATGACTCAATTGAAAGGTTTCATAACTGAACTTCTGTATGTCCCTTTGACAATATCCTCATTATCTTCAATCTTTGCCCCTTCCTGATTTGACTAGAAGGTTTCATTCTTGTAATTTATACATGTCCCTTCTATGATCTCCCCAAAATATTTAGTCCTCACCTCTACATTGAATGATATGTCTTTGTTTCTTGAGCTTAGTCATTTTATGTAACTAACATCATTCTTCTTTTCTCTACAAGTTGTAGCAAGGATGCAGAGCCCGGGGTCTCCATAAAATTCAACATGGCTACCTCTATACTAAGTAATGACATAACCATTGATCTCTTTCAATGTTGTTTGTTCTTTGTTGAATGATCAATGTTCATTGCTAATTTGCAGATTTTATACTTACTTGAGAATGTATTCAAATGAATCTAAAGTTTAAGAATAACTTGTTTGTTTTCAAAAAGTTACCACAACTTGTATGGAACAAAGATTATGTGCTTTTCCTTTAATAAAATAAAATATCTTTTGTACATGTATTCTTTTTTATTTTCTGCAATCTTTAGACCTTCTAAATATCTTCAAATTAACAATGTTCAAAACCATTTAATAATTCAACTCTGTATGTAACCGTGATTTTTTAATATGTTTCTTAACCAACAATGATGTATGAAATAATTCTAAACTTATTTTCACATAGACAATACAATTAGGAAAAATTTATAATTTTTTTGCATACGTAGTGAAAATAGTTAACATTTTTGGCAACCTCTTAGGGGTGTTTTCCTACTAAACAAAATCTAACTAGCTACCTTAAGCATATCCATTGAGCATAGAGTTATATTCAGCATATGAAAATTGAACCTTCTCAAACTTTCAGATAACTTTCAAACTTTAAAATTTGAAACATATACTGAAAGAAACACACCACACCACACCAAATTGAAACTAAAACTAAAACTGAAAACTTCAACTAGATCAAACTAAAACTAAAAACTTCAACTAGATTCGTAGGCTTCCATAGGATTCCATAGCTGTTTGTTTTGATAATCATGATACAATTGTGTCACAATAAAGAGATTAATATAATTTCTTTTTATGATTTTTTTCTATGGCATAACAGTTGTATCCTGGTTGTGAACGCTAGCAGCTACTAGCTATTATGATAGCTTGCAAATTTGGTTGAAAAGATACTAAAAACAACTATAAAACCCAACTGCAAAACTTGAAACCATACCTTGTGTCATAACAACAACCTAGTGTGCTATTTCTGGTTATATTGGGGTGATATACCAGTTGTCTTGGAGTGACCAAACCTCCTATTTTTTGTTACCTTTATGTTTTTATAGTGGTATATTGGTCAAATATGATGATGAATAATGCATCATATTGTTGTTGTGCCTTAAGATACTATTTCAAGTTAACTATAACTCAGAAATTAGAATTGGTACTTGTTGTTTTTCTAAGATTGATTCAAAAGAATTTGTACAAGCAATATGCATGAATGTCTTCTAATTTTTGTACAATTTAATGATTGAAAACTATATCATGTCATTGTGAACCTCTTATGAACTCATGGAGTATGTATGACTCAAGGCATCCGAATTTGTTCCATGCTTTGTGTGATATGTATCTCATGTATTGATGAAAAATTTATAATGATGTGTTATAGTCTTTAACTTTATAACTATCAAGTAACAACTAACAAACTGAATACTTGAATCTAAATGTCCTGAAACAACACTTATTCAGATATACACCTTTTTTAACTACCCATTTTGCAATTTTGTTTTCTATGAATGCAAGTGCATTATCTGAAATAATTGAATCTAGTATGCAACATCTGCAAACTAAATTAGTTAATAAATAGTAGCCTCATTTGCATCTCTAAGAGTCATTGCTTCAATCCACCTGCACTTGAAGGTGGGTTAATGACATCAATAAAGTTTAGACCCCATTTCCTAAATGGTTGGTCCACTTGAATAGGCTACAAGGGTAGTGCTGCTAATTTCTCTTTACCACAAAAATTAAACATTGTTTACATTTCGTTACCCAAGAATTTGTATCTTTAAACACAGTTGGCCAATAATAGTCTGCCTTCATCAATTTGAGAGCTGTAGCTCTTGGTGAAAAGTGGCCTCTAGCTGGCCTTTCATGAAACTCATGTAAAATATGCCTAATATAATATGGTTTAATACACCTTAGCAAAATTCATTGCAAATCCTTCTTAAATTAAATACCATTCATTAAATAGTAAGGAATAGCCTGTAATCTATAATACTTTTATTTTGACCTTTCCAAACCTTCTAGACAATGTACTGATTGGAATAAAATGTTCATATCATTGACCCAATCATTTTGAATATTAGGAACAATGGGATGTTCATCATCAAGTAAAGCTAAAGCAATGTTAACATCATTAGTTAAATCATTATTTCCATTTCTAGCAAGTTGTTGACACAAACCTTTGCCTCTTACCAACTTAGTAACTTTATTTTCAATATCATATTTCATTTCTTTAGTGATCCAACTAGCTTTCTTAGTATTCAAATCCTTATTTAGTAAAAATTCTTTAACAAATGGATACACAACTATTAGCTTAATCTTATTATTTGAAAGCATATGCCTAAACATTTTCAGACTTCTTACAACAAGAAGGACATGCTTTTCCACAAATGTATAATGTAGTTCATAATCCTTAAGTCATTGATTGAAAAATGTTAATGGTTGTTAAAAACCTTCATCATTTTGTTATACTAAAATAACATTAATACTGTCAATGTTTTTGATTAGATAAACGGTTTTACAGGGATCTTGAAACCCGAGAGTTAATACAAATCAGGCTAAAAATAAGCGTTAGAAGCCCAACCACAAAAGAAACAAGTCTAAAGGTTGAAGTAGCACAAGGCCCAGCCAAATAAACAAAGGCCAAACCAAAAAGACAAAAAAAAACAACCAAAAGCTAGAACGAAAAGCTAGCCAAAAAGGAAAAAAATAGGAACTACTCCTCGATCTTTCTTTCTAGCTCCTGCATGACCTGTGCAGCCTCTTGTGCCATCTTGTTCTCCTCGGCCTCTTGCTGGTGAGTCCTAAGATCTTCCTGGTCCAGAGTAGAAAAAGTGATACCAGTGGTAATGTCTTCATCGAATCTAGCTTTACCCCTATCTTTTCCTTCCACATCCCCTTGCATACCTCTATCTTTGAGCCACTCAATTAAAGATAAAATGTTGTTATTGATTGAGTTGAGCAGTGAGATTATTTGGCTCGACAAATTGTGATTATAATTTTCTAGATTATGGATCCTCCTTTTTGCTAGGCTATGCCTATCATCATAATCTATCCCTTTCTCCAGGCCCTTAAGATTCCTGGCTCCTTCCATTTGAACCACCTTCTTCTTAACCTCCTCTAGCTCGTGAAAAAGCCACTTGATTGACTTGAAATTATCAACCATGTTGTTGTAGGCATTGTTCAAGAGGTTCATCCCAGATTCCCTAGCATTATCAGAGATAGCCACTATCGCAAGGTTAATGAGCTCTTCAAGATGTTGTTCCTCCTGATTGTCCACTAGGATCTGGGGGTTCATCACTTCCCTAAAAATGCCCATTTTTGAGGTCCTCACATTAAAATTTGTCCATGCTTTCCTCTTATTTTTGGCCAACATCTCCCCACACTCAGCACCAAAACTATCCTGAGTCTGCTCCTTCAGATGGGCCTGGGGATGGACTAGGGAGAGAGGGATTGGGGAAGAGTATAGGTCCTGCTACAACCTCTCATCCTCCGTACCCACCCTGGGAATCCATTTTTTCCTCTTGCCTTTCCTTTTCCTCATCTTTAGACTCCATCACCTCCTCTTCATCATAGGTGTCCTGTTCCTCCTTCTCAGTCTTCATCTTACCATGATCTCTAGTGCTAATTCTTCTAGGGATGATGGGGGAGGGAGACTTCTTAACATTTGGCGAAGCTTTTTTACCCATGAAGGTAAGCCCTCCTTCCTTAGAACTAATGCTCTTAATATCATTCGAGTCAGAGGAATAGCTAGAGCTATTGATTTCCTCATTCCCAGCCTACGACAAGATTTTACTAATCATCTAAGCCTTGAAGTGCTCATAGATGAGCAGTAACAGCCCCTCATGCAGAGCAGGGTTAGCAAAGGGTTTCTTTTTGAAGCTTGACACCACCTTGCTCATAGAATTCAACAAATAGAAAGGGAAAGAAACCTTGCTATCATGACAAAAATGATTAAGAAGAACAAAATGGTGGGTGTAAACATGATCGAACCTAGGGTCAAGAGTAATGTACTCAATAACAACGCGCAAAACATACCTCCAAATCCTCATTATAGACTTCGGATCATAAAATGTATCACTTTTTTTAGGGCATTTAGCTCCTTAAGATTGTCAGCAAAGTCCATAGCACTGGCTGAAATATTTTTATCCCTAAAGAACTTAAAGCCCACCATTGGAATCTCAGTCACAGCCGAGATCACCTCCTCTGTTATCAAAAAAGAAATCCCATTCATGTTGACTCTACCATCCTTCCACAAATTGACCATGTTGTTAGTCACATTTTGGTTGTAGCCATGTAGCTTCGTGATATACCTTGAAATCCCACCTTGAACCAGCTGCTCCCAAACTTTCTCCCCACTTCTCCATTTCTCCATTTTTCCTAGCGGTTCTTTTCTGCACCTTTCTCCCACCATTTTGGTACTTTGCTCTCCCACAATTCTCATAAGCACAGCTCTTTAAAACCTCACGACCTGATAGGGTTCTCTGTGTTTTTGAGGGCGGTTGAAGAAATAGTTCTTGTCTTTGCTCAGATTACAAATGCAACAAAAGACCCATGAAGCGTGCCAAATAAAATGTAATAATTCCCACTTCTTGCATTTACCAATGCAACCTTTATGAATTGTACCCTTTCCCCATAAGCCTTTCCTATTCATAATAGCAGTTTGATCTCCTTCGTACTCCCTTGGATCTTATCCAGCTTGATTAGAATCTTAACATTCATTGAAAAACTCTTTCCTAGTTGCCAAGTCATTTTTTGGTCAGATTGGACACCATTATTTGCAAACCAATCTGCCACTGGGTTTGCTTCTCAAAAAACATGAGTGACATGGACTCTTTCAAATTTAGCAAGAGTCTCACGTGTCTCATTAATAAGATTTTCAATCGACCAAGAATAATGAGATTTTCCATTTAAAATTTCAATAATATTATTCGAGTCCCCTTCAAGCCATAAATTGGTAACTCTAACTTCAAAAGCTAGTTTCACCACATGACAGGTCGCACTTGCTTCCGTGAAGTGATTAGTTTAGAATCCAAGCAGGAGAGAGAAGGCCACAACTCCATCCCCAAATTTATTCCTAATAATGCCTCCACATCTCAAGGAGCCAGGATTTCCCTTCAAGGCTGTCAAAATTGGTTTTATGCCATCCTTCTGGGGGGAAAAGCCACTTGGCTTCCTGTCTTTTTAACAATCTTTCTTTTCCTTCTCCATTTTCCTACCGTCCATTTTGATATCTCCCCCCTTCCTTACTAGGTAGTTTTCCTTTATATTTATGTTAATCTTTTTCTTGAGGACAATGGTAGGTTCCTCTCTATCTTTGAAGATTCTATTATTTCTCTCCTTCCATATGCTCTAGTAGAAGTTGGGTAAGATCCAGGTACCTAAATCCTGCAAAATAGGGGAATAGAACAAGGATTTCTATTGGCAGAAAAAATCCAGGAGATTATTTGGCATGCACTAGCTAATCCCTAAGTCTTGGGTCAGGAAGTCCCAGACTTCCCTAGAGAAGGTACAGTGAAAGAACAAGTGATTGCCAGTTTCCAGCTAGTTCTTACATAAACTACATCTGCTTGGTAGAATCTAAGCTCTTTTTAATAGGTTTTCTTGAGTGAGAATTTTGTTCTATAAGGCTAGCCAATAAAATATATTGATTTTTGGAGTGAGGCCTGGGATCCAAGCTTTCGACCAAGGAGGTCTCTCTTTAGAGCTCCAAAGAGCCATATACCTAGAAGCAATAGAGTAATTACCACTGGAGTTGTCCCCCCAGATCATTTCATCCCTCTCATTGTTGAGAACCATTGAATTTAACATTAACATGATTGAACTTAGATCTTTAGAGATTATAGATAGATCTATCCAACCCTGGTTGTTCGTATAATTACCGACTTTCAGCCCAAAAAGTTGGATACAATGGTTCACCCAAACATCATAGACCAGATTGTTCATTAGGGGGCCTTGAAAAAGCCAGTTATTAGACTAGAACTAGATATTCTCCCCATTTCCCAATTTCTAAGAAACTTTGGCCTTTGCTAGGTCCCTAGCTTTAAGTAAACCATTCCAGATAGCAGAACCTTTAGGAATGTCCTCACTAAAGAGGGAGAACTAGATAAAAGGCCTCTTAATGTACTTGTTGACCAATGTGTCTCTCCATTCCCCAGTACTGTTAAAGATACACCATAATTGCTTTGCCAAAAGAGCCTTATTAAGGCGAGAAAGCTTCCTTATGCCAAGACCTCCATAGTGCTTAGGAAGGTAGACTTTGTCCCAGGAAACTAGTGGGTATCTTTTTTTCCCTCCAACACCTGACGATAAGAAATCCCTCTAAATTTTCTCCATCCTCTCTACGAATTTAATTGGGATCACAAAGAGGCTTAAGGCATACATTGGCAAATTCTAAAGGGTGGATTTAACTAGCTAACATTTACTAGCTTGATTGAGGATAGCTCCTTTCCAGCCTACAAGCTTTTTACTGAACCTGTCCATAATGCCATTCCAGAAGGAGTCAAGAGGAGTTAGACCCAAAGGAAGCCCAAGATAGGTAGAGGGAAAATTTCCCACATTACAACCCAAAATCCTAGAGATTTTCCTCTGTCTTTCCTCTGGAATGTTAGTAAAATATAAGGAGCTCTTATCCCAATTAATTAGTTGGCCCAACCCTCTGGAGTAGATATCCAAAAAATCCTTCATGGATTTTGTCTCCTACATAGAAGCCTCTCCCCCCATGATAGTATCATCAACAAAGTGCTAATGCAAAAAAGGATCACTTTTGGATAAAGGTTTTAACCCTTTGATTCTGCCTTCTTTCTTTTTTCTCTCAATAACCTTCCCATACATTTAGCCAAGATAATGAAGAGAATAGGTGAAAGGGGATACCTTGGCCGTAGCCCTCTTGAGGGTTTGAATTTTTTTGAAGGTGCTCCATTAACTAATACAACAAGAGAGGAAGTAGTGACAAGCTGAGAAATCAATTTACAAACTTTGACATCAAAACCAAAAGCCTTGAGCACCATATCAAGAAAAGTCCAGTCAACTTGATCATAGGCTTTAGAAAAGTCTAGTTTAAGTAGCATCCCTTCTCATTTTCCAGCTTCCAAAGAGTGGATCACTTCACACACCATCATGACCGAGTCTAAAATCTGTCTGCCCAGGACAAAACCCATTTGTTGCTATAAAATGATCAAAGGGAGGAGCTTGAGAAACTTAGAGGTAAGAAATTTTGAGATAATCTTATAAAAGGAATTGCACAAGCTAATAGGTATGAACTTGTCAAAAGAGTTAGCCCCAGGCACTATAGGGATGAGGAGCAGAAAAGTGGAGTTAATCTCTTTAAGAATTCTCTTGGCTCGAAAGAATTCCTGAACCACCTTCACCACATCTTCCATCACCACCTACCAATAAATATAAAAAAAGAAGGTAGGGAACCTGTCAGGGCTAGGAGATTTATCCGTAGGCAAGGAAAAGAGAGCTTCACAAACTTCAATAGCAGAAGGAACGACACGGAGCATAAAGTTATGATGAGGTTGGATAATCTGAGGAATAGAAACAACCAAGTCTTCCTGGTCCACCTTAGATAGAAGAGGATCCCAAGACAAGAGAGATGAGAAGAAGGAGATGAATTCACCTAAAATTTCCTTTTCCTTAGTCATCAGATCCTAACCTTTCATGATACCATCAATTCTATTATTAGCTCTATGCTTGATGGTGGTTAGATGAAAGAACTTTGAATTTTGATCACCATCTTTAAGCCAGTTAACCCTAGATCTTTGCCTCTAGAACTTCTCCTCTTTGTTGATGATGTTATGTAGGTCTATAAGAATAGACAACTCAGGCTCCTCACTAAGCTCATCATACCCGTCCTGCTGAATAGAGGCTTGAACAGAAATAAGTTTGTTAGACAATACATCTTTCTCATGGAAGATATGGCCAAAATCAGTCTTATTCCAAACCTTAACCATTCTCTTAACATTGCTCAGTTTCTTGGCAACTCTGAACATAGCAGTGCCTTCCATATCTAAAATCCACCAAAATTTGACTTTTTCCAAAAGATTAGGATGAGAGGTCCACATTTTTTTGAATCTAAAGGGGGGGTTCCTTCTAGGCTCTATAGAAGCAATCGAGAGGGATATAGGAGAATGATCAGAACCCACTCTAGGAAAAAGAGCTAACCTACAAGAGAAAGACTTCAGCCAATTCAGGGAGATTAGAGCTCTATCCAATCTAACCTAGATGCAATCCTTCCCCAAGCATTTGTTAGACCAAGTAAAGGCACCTCCCATAAGATCCAGGTCCATAAAAGCCATACTATTGATGAAGTTTGAGAGGTCTAGTTTACTTTCCCAGTCTGGGATCAGACTACCCATCTTCTCCCCATCCACAAGAGGAGTGTTGAAATCTCCCATAATGATGCTTTTCTTTAGATTACTACTATGCACTAGGTTACCTACTTTAGTCCAGTGATTCTTTCTATCTCTTTTATTGTTTGGAGCATATAAATTCAACAAATACCAATTTTAATTAGATTGAATATGATGAACATGATAGAG
This sequence comes from Cupressus sempervirens, assembly GCA_028749045.1. Taxonomy (NCBI): domain Eukaryota; kingdom Viridiplantae; phylum Streptophyta; class Pinopsida; order Cupressales; family Cupressaceae; genus Cupressus; species Cupressus sempervirens. The sequence continues at coordinate 403,081,075 of CM053790.1, forward strand.
AAGAATATTACCCTCATTAAACATAGCTTTAACTCTAAAATGCTTGGTATTAAATAGGGTCAGCAAGCCACTAGAGGCACCCTCTACATCCGAAGCCTCCCCACTCATCATGCTACTAAACTTTGTTTTCCTTAGAGAATCACTTTTCATCTTAGTTTCTTGGATCATCAAGATATCAGGTCTTTGATCTTTGATCAAATTCCTAATAATTTTCTATTTGTTGGCTCCATTTAAGCCCCTTATATTCCATGATATGATCTTCATTTTCTAATCTTGGAATACTCCTGAATAGTTCTCTAGTGCCCACTTGCCATGCATCTTCTGGTCTCCTCCTCTTTGGAATGCTTCTCTGGTCTTCTACCTTTTTAGCCTCTGATCCCACATCCGATTTGTAGCTACTTCTTGTCTCCATCGAAGATGCCAAAGAGGGTTCTCTAATATATTTCTTCCTAGGCTTAGGGGAAAGAAAAGCTTCTCTTTCCAAGATAGTTTCCAAAGACCTAGATACAATTTGATCTTTCTTTGGAGTTTTAGGAGGATCCACCCTATCATCAAGCACCCTCACCAAAACTTTATTCTCAATCTCCACAAAGCCTTTAGCTTCTTCTCTAGAGGAAAAAAAATTATCCTCTGGGCCTTGATAGATAATTATATCCTTATTGGCTCTATCCATTTCTTCATCTTTGGCAGCCAAAATAATTCTCCTTTCCAACTCAGGGACTCCTTCCAAATTTGCTTCCTTCATAATCTATTGGGCAGTTCCCTTGCAATCTTTAACTACAGGTTTTACCTGTTGCAAATATGCTGCTCCATCCACAATTCGAGAGTTGTTTGACTCATGAAAGACAACTTGGTTTCCTTCTAGGGCTTTTGCCTTTGGCTTTTCCTTCAAATATGCAAAAAATTTGACATTTGAAGATTTCTGGGAAAGCTCTTCAGAATGGGACAATCCTTCTTGTCTTTGGTTTGAGCTATTGCAACAGAAGGTGCTGGCACGTGAGTAACGTCCTTCTTTACTTTTCCAGCCTTCTGACTATCCATAATAGAGTTAGCCTTGTGGCCTATGCTGGTAGTCTTCCTCTTCCAAATTTTCATGTCCCTATTGAGAGAAGGGAGAGGCTTCTTGTTGTTGTCCATCTTCACTTTCGGGCATTGAAAAGCCTTATGCCCAATCTTAAAATAATGATAGCAACCAAAAGGTATGCTCTCATAGTCCAACTGCTGAATGTGAGTACCAAGCTTAGACTTAAAGCACACCACTTATGGCATATCATCCCCCTCCCTTACTCCTATACATATCCTCGCATAGGTAAGTCTGCTCTTAGATGCTGTAATAGGATCAATAGATAATAATTCTCCAAAGAAACTAGCCACACCCATAAAAACATCCTCGTTCTAGAATTCCAAGGGCATCTCAGGGAGTCTAACCCATACTGGAGCTTGCTGAAAAAAGGATTCATTTAGGTCCAGTTTAGCAGACCACTTCTGCAACACCAGAGTTGCCCGTCCTATACTCCAGGGCCCTTCACACAGAATATTGGCCATGTCCTCATTACAGGTAAAGTCAAAAGAGAGAAACCTCTTAGCCATCATAGTAATGCTGACTTGACCTTTTAGATGCCATTTCTTCAAGGTGAAGGAACGCACCACATCTATGTTTGGTCTCTGACTAAGAAACTTTCCAACCAACGTGGAAGCCATCGAAGCTATGCTATGATCAACTAATTCATCTAGAATAGCAATTGTGCACAATCCCTTTTCCAAGCTTGAAAAAATCTTAACCAGAGGGAAAGATGACTTATCGGATGGTTTGACACCAAAGAGTGAGGCCCATTTCACTGGAAGATTCCCTGGCCTGACCACATTGGGTCACATTTTTGGCTTGATCTGGACTTCACCATCAGCACGTGGGTCCTCATCTCCATTTTCTACTTCTCCACACTCTACCTAAAGGCCCTCCTTTGTACCTGGTTCCATAGCTCCTCCTCCCTGAGGATTCTCGCCCGAAACCAGGTTTGAATTTTGAACAGATGCTTCCCGATCGCTCCCTCTCCCTCTCCCCCTCCCTCTCCCTCTCTCTATTTGAATAGTTTCAAAAAATGTTAATTCTTAATACTGTCAATTTTTCCATAAGCATATAATATGAAATATTTTGAAAAATTTGGATTTAACAATGTAGGAGCAATGGTTAATGCTTCTTTTATTAGCTCAAAACTATGTTTACCATCTTTTGTCCAACTAAAAACTATACCCTTTCTTAACATAGTTGTTAATGACATTAATAATTCAATAATATTTGAATGATTCTTCTCACAATTAATTCTACCCAAGAAACTTTGAAGTCCTTTGTTATGAGTTGGAAGCAGTAGGGCAAGAATGGCACTTACTCTTTTAGGTTCAATCATAATGCCTTCTTTAGAAATAATAAATCCAAGCAACTTATCATCATGGATAGAAAACACACTTTTCTTTGGATTTGAGGAAATACCACATTCCTTGCATCTCTCAAATATCACTCTTAAGTGCTAAAAGTTATCTGCAATGTTCTTTGAAAAAATAGTAATGTCATCAAGATAAACAAGTACAAACCTATACACTAAGTTTAAGAGAGCCTTATCCATTACTTTCTGAAAGGTTGCACCTGCATTTGATAAACCAAATGACATCTTTTGATAAGCCATAGTTTCCTATTTGGTAGTAAATGCTATTTTATATCTATCCTCTTCCTTGACCAAAATCTAGTTATGACTAGAGAAACCATGCAACAATGAAAACCATTCTAAACCTAAAATAACTTGGAAAATTTGTTCCATTGAAGGAAAAGGATGTCTATCCTTCAATCAAGGTCTATTTAAATGACATAAATCAATACACAATCTGATTTCTTCATTCTTTTTCCTTACTGGAACCATATTTGATACATAAGAAGTATGCTTAATAGGAAATATAATATTACTCTCGATTAACTGATTCAATTCTTTGATCATAAGAGGCTCTAACTTTGGATTAATTGGTCTCTATTTTTGCCTTACAGGTTTTTCTATCAGTTCTAACTCAATAGTATGTTGAGCAATATTATGATCAAATACCTTTAAATCTAAATAATTTCAAGCAATAATATCATGGATTTCATTGCATAAGTTAACATAGGTTTGACTCTCTTCAGTTGAAAGGCTTCATGTGTGTAATTTATGCGTGATTTTTTAACAATCTCAAGTCTTCGTACTTGAATCTACACTTGAAGCAAAAAACATTACCATAAAACTATTTCTTCCTTCTCCTTTGCATCTTTTAATGCTTATTATTGATGTACATTAATTTTGTTCAACTGGAAATAGATAATATTGATTGATATGTCTTTATTTCCTAAGCTCAGTCATTTCATGTGACTGATATCATCCTTATTTTCTCTATAGGTTATAGCAAGGATGCGGGAACCTAGGGTCTATGTCAAGTTCAACATAGCTCCCTCTATACTAGGCAATGAGAGAACCATTGATCCCTTTCAACATTTTATGTTCTTTGCTAAATTATCAATTTTCATTGCTTACTTGTGGATTTTATACTTGCTTGAGAATGTATTTAGAGGAATCTAAAATTTAAGAAGAACTTGTCTGTTTTAAAAAAGTTAGCATGGCTTGAGTGAAACAAACATTATGTGCTTTTCATTTAATGAAATAAAAATATCTTTTGTTAATGTATTCTATTTTATTTTTTGCAATTTTTAGACCTTATGAATACCTTGAAATTAACAATTTTCAAAACCATTCAATAATTTAACTTTTTATGCAATGATGCGTGAAATCAATTTGAACTTGTTTTCACATAGGAAATAAAATTAGGCAAACTTTAGAAAATTTTGCATTTAGAGTGAAAATAGTTAAAATTTTCCTTAAGCATATCCATTGGGCACACAATTATCTTCAACATTAGAAAAGTAAACCTTCTCAAGCTTTTAGATAACCATCAAAATTTAAAATATGAAACACACTTGCTTAAAGAAACACACCACACCACACCAAACTAAAATTAAAACTAAAACTAAAAACTTCAGTTAGATCTATACTCTACCATAAGATTTCCTAGCTATTTGTTTTGATAATAATTATACAATTGTATCACAATAAAGAGATGATTTTAATTTCCTTTCTATGACATAACAACTGTATCTTGGTTGTGAAGGCTAATAGCTACTAGCTGTTATGAAAACTTACAAATTTGGTTGAAAACCTATTAAAAATAAGTATAAAACTCAATTGTAGAACTTAAAATTGTACCTTGTGTCATAATAGTGACCTGGTGTGTTGTTTTGTGTTATATTAGGGTGATATACTAGTTGTCTTGGAGTGACCACACCTCCTATATTTTTGTATCTTTATGTTTTTACAGTGGTATATCAGTCAAATGTGATGATGGATAACACATCATATTACTGTTGTGCCTTAAGATACTATTTCAAGTTACCTATGACTCAAAAATTAAAATTAGTACTTGCAATTTTTCTGAGATTGATTCAAAAGAATTTTTACCAGCAATATGCATGAATGTTTTCATTTCTGTACAACTGAATGACTCAAAACTATACCATGTCATTGTGAACCTACTATGAACTCATTGAGTATGTATGATTCAAGGCATCAATATCTATTCCATGCATTGTGTGATATGTATATCATGTATTGATGGCATTTATAATGATGTGTTGTAGTCTTCAACTTTATAACTAAAAATTGACAACTACCACATTGAATAATTGAATCTAAATGTGCTGAAACAACACTTATTGAAACCTAAAAACCTAATCATGCCTCTATTCTATTGTGCGAAGACACTTATTCAAATTTGAAAATACCTAAAAAACATCACTTGAGGTGGATCCCATTCATTAGGATTCCCAACTCTTCTACTTCAAGTGTAGACAAATGGAAAACATTGTGTTGTGTTCTACCTATTATGATACACATACCAGCCCACATGGCATCAAACTTTGTATGCTTTCTAGTCCTACTTTTCAATTCATCACATTTCAATACAATGTCTCCAAGCTGAAAATTCTTGGGAGATGCCTTCTTATCAAATGTTCTCTGCATTTGATCTTGATGAAGCTTAATTTTTTGCAAGGCCTCTCTCCTTTTCTCCTCTAATTCATTGAGTTGAGCCAACCTTACTATCATAGGATCCTTACCAATCATATCTAATTGATGCATAAAATCTAATGTTGGAAACTCAATTGAAATAGGTAACCTAACTTCTTTACCATAAACTAGCATATAAGGAGACATACTAGTTGACCTTTTAGGATTTACTCTATCAGCCCATAGTGCTGATTTTAAATTTTTATGCGAAGCACATTGATTCCTTTCCAATGCCTTTTTTATAATATGAATCAGGTTCTTGTTACTGGATTCAACTTGTCGATTACCTTGTAGGTAGTATTTTGATGAAGTATTTAGATACACACCCCTTTTAACAACCCATTCTACCATTTTGTTTTTTGTGAATGCAAGTGCATTATCTAAAATAATTGAATTTGGTATGAAAAATATACAAACTAAATCATCTTAGAAATTTAAAATGGCAGTCTCATTTGCATCTTGAGGAGCCACTGCTTCAATCCACTTTGTAAAATAATTAGTGGCTATCAATACACACTTATGTCCTACACTTGAAGGTGGGTTAATGACACCAATAGTGTCTAGATCTCATTTCATAAATGATTGGTCCACTTGAATAGGTAGCAAGGGTGACACTGCTAATTTATTGTTACTAGCAAAAATTGAACATTGTTTATATTTCTTTACCCAAGAATGTGTGTCTTTAAACACACTTGGCTAATAATAGCCTACCTTCATCACTTTGAGAGCTATAGCTCTTGGTGAAAAGTGGCCTTCAATTGGCCCTTCATGAAACTCATGTAAAATATGCTCAATCTAATATGGTTTAATACACCTCTACAAAACATCTTGCAAATTATTCTTAAATAAAATACCATTCATTAAATAGTAAGGAATAGCCTACAATCTATAATACCTTCATTTTGATCTTTCTAAACCTTCAAGACACAATCCTAATTGCAAGAAAATGACCATACCATCCACCCAATCATTTTGAATATTAGGTACAATAGGTTTTTCATCATCAAGTAAAGCTAAAACAATACAAACATCATTAGTTAAATCATTATTTCCATTTCCATAAAGTTGTTCACACAAACCTTTGCCTCTTATCAACTTAGTAACTTTAATTTCAATATTATATTCCAGTGCTTTAGTGATCCAACCAAATCTCTTAGTATTCAAATCCTATTCAGTAAAAAATATTTAACATAATGATGCACAACCATTAGCTTAATCTTATTATTTGAAAGCATATGCCTAAATTTTTTTAGACTTCCTATAACAGAAAGGACATGCTTTTCCACAAATGTATAATGCACTTCATAATCCTTAAATCCTTGACTGAAAAATGCTAATGGATATTCAAAACCTTCATTATTTTGCTGTAATAACATAACAACAATACTATGGCAACAATGGCACGTGATGAGGGAGTGAGATTAGGAACGGGAATAGGCGAGATCAAAAATTTGAATTCTGCTTCAGGTGGTTCTATCCAAGATGGAGTAGAGGAGGGTTCAGTAGTCTACCTAAAGGAGGATGACCAAGGGAATAAAGTTTCCTCTAGGAATGAGGCCCCACAAGAATCAAGGTAGGTCTCAAGGAAGGAGGCTATGAAATTTGGTTGGACTATGCTAGGCTCGTAATCAACTCATAATGTCCTAGATGCAAGTTTAAATGGATGATGGTTTTCTCTCTTTGGTATCAAGCCCACAGGTAAGTCTTCCTTCCCAAAGATAAAAGACATATTGGACAAAGAAAAGGGGAAGTATGTTACTAAATTCCCTAGTAATCTTGTAGATCATAACATTGCTTCTATGGTGTCCTCTTTGGTTGGGAAGTTCATAGGTCCAAGGCTGAACATTGATATTGTGAGGACCTATGTTAGAAATAAATGGGACCTAAAAGGGCATATGGAGATAGCGGCTATGGCTAAGGGTTTCCTCTCCTTTGAGTTCTCTTTCTGTAAGGATCTCACTAGAATTCTGTGTGCTGGGTCCTAATCTTTTGGACGTTCAACTCTAGCCTTGCAAAAATGGACTTCAAATTTTGATCTTAATGACTCTTTCTTTGTTCAAGCTCCTATTTGGGTTCGTCTTCCTAAACTTCCAATGGAGTTTTGGTATGAAGATGTTTTTTATGGCATAGCTAAATCATTTGGGGGCTTCTTTCCATAGACCTTATCATGGTGTCAAGGAGACAATTAACATATGCTAGGATATGCATAGGGGTGAGTGAGGGTAGAGATATGCTGGAGCTTGTGTATCTCCACTTTAAGCTGGGTACCCATATCTAGAAGCTAGATTTTGAAAATTTCCCCTTTGTTTGCTTTCATTGTTAGGCAAGCCACGTCGCTAAGCTTTTCCCTAGGCTCAAGCAGGAAAAAGTGAAGAAACAACTCTAGAATAAAAGTAAGGCCAAGGGAATTACAAAGAACAAAATCAATACCTCCAAAGAGGGAGAGAAATTTTGGAGACAAAAGGAAAAAACTAACCACAAAGATACTCCAAAGTAGTAGTAGGAGGGTATGGTGGCAGCCCATCTATTGGCTATTGTTGGAGTCCTAGGGGTAGAGTCCACTGGCACTAAAACTGAGGTAGACAAATCACAAAATCCTATGGCTGAGAAGTAACAGTTAGATTTCAAACCAGAGGATTTAGTAACAAGGTGAAATCATGTCCTATGGGGGAAATCTTCTAGGGGGATCTATTATTACAAATAGCAAGTACATACCCAAAAAAAAAAGGGGAAATATGAAATGTCCCCAATTCCCAAGATCTAGTATGGAGTGTGGAGGTAGCTCAATCCTACAGGCCTAACCCCACAGAAGCTAGCCGTCTCAGCTAGGGGATTACCTCTCCTAGGAAGATGTCAAGAGTGGTGGAATTGGTTAGATCCTCTTTGTTTGGTCAACTAACTAGAATGGAGGCTCTATTTGAGAGCTGTATTAATGAATGACAAGGGGAATGGACTACTATTAGAAAAAAAAGAAGAGCTGAGACCTTTCTCCAGTCTCCTTAACTACAAGAAGAAGTGGAGTGAAAGCTGATGTTGGAGCAAAACCTAAGACTCCTAGGAGAAATAGTCATAGTCAAAACATGAAAGAGGAGACTAGAAGGAATCTAGTGGATGGAAGCCAAAAGCCCATCCAAGAGGCCTGCCTTGCAAAGAAGAAATGAAGGTCATATCCTAGAACATTCATGGGCTAAATGGAGCCCAAAAGAAAGAGGTAATAAGAAATATGCTAAGGGACCATAGACCATATTTCATCCTAATTCAAGACACAAAAATGAGAAAGGAGTTAGTGGAGAGAATCTCTTTCAATAGGAGTTTGGAGGGCTTTGCTACGATTTTGGATGGGGCTGTGGGAGGTTTGCTTACTCTCTACAACTCTAATATTTTCAAGTCACTTATTTTATATAGTGAAGATAATATTCTCCTCATTCAAGTTGAAAATATCAAAAATAATAAATTCTAGTATCTTTTGAATGTGTATGCTCCCAACACAAAGCATGGAAGGAGGAACTATTGGGTTAAAATTAAGAATGTTTTATCTAGATTCCAAGTGGGAAGCTATATAATCATGTGGGAATTCAACACCCCCTTAAAGGATGATGAAAAATAGGGGGATCTGGCTCTAGATCTGGATAGTAGGCAAGACCTTTCTAACTTTATCAATGAAATGACATTGTTGGATGTTGATCTTCAGGGAGGTCTCTTCACTTGGTCCAATAGGAGAGTGGGTAGAGATTGCATTCAAGTTCGACTAGATAGGGCTCTCATTTCTTTAGACTGGATGAATTCAAATTGCAATCTATTTCTAATGGTCTAGATAGGATCAAATCACTCCCCTATTTCTCTCACTTTGGACCCCATTTCTATCAAACATAACTTCCCCTTTAGATTTGAGAGAATTTGGACTTCCCACTTAGATATTTCTCTTCATTTCTCAAAGTGGTGGAACATTCACATAGAGGGAACTACCATGTTCAAGGTGGCAAAGAAGCTGAAAAACATAAAGATGAGTAGTAGGAAGTAGAATAAGTCTAATTTTGGTAACATATTTCACTCCAAAGAACATATCTCAGAGGATCTCAATATTATTCAAGATGTCATTCAGATGGAGGGGTATAATGAAGAGAGGCTGGAGGAAGAAAAAACTATTCTAATTGAGCTTCAAAATATAATTGGTCAAGAGGAGGCCTACTAGAAACAGAGATTGAGGGCTATCTAATTAAAATAGGGGGACCAAAATACCAAGTTCTTCCATACCTCTACTCTGAAACATAGAGTTTATAATAGAATCAACAAAATGAAGCTCGAGGAAGTTGTTCTAGTAGAGGAAAATGATATAGCTACCGAGGCTATATCTTTCTTCCTTAATCTTATTTTGAGAGATCCTAAACTTCTGGATCAAGATTAGTTGGAAATTATTTTGAATATCTCAGATCTGATCCAACTAGAGGAGAATGTGATGATTGAGGCTATCCCTTCCCCTTTGGAACTTGAGTAGGCTATCTTTTCCCTTGCAACTGACAAGTCTCTGGGCCCAGATGGTTTCCCAACTTTTTTCTTTCAAATGTTTTGGAATGTGGTCCATCTGGATATCACCAAAGAGGTTCAAGAGTTTGTTGGAGCCAAGAGTCCACTCAAGGAGGTAAATTCCACTTTCCTTGTGCTTACTCTGAAAGTGGCTGCGGTGGATTCTTTGGACCAATTTAGACCTATCAACCTTTCAACTCATACTACAAGATTATTTCTAAAGTGTTGGCTTCAAGGATTACCAAGGTCCTTCCATCCATTATAGCTCCTCAATAATTTGGCTTTGTCTCAAGGTGACAAATTCTGGATTCAATTATGACTGTCTATGAAGTTATCCATTGTTTGGAAGAAGGAAAGAGAGAAGGTTTCCTCCTCAAGCTTGACTTGTCCAAGGCTTATGATTAGGTGAACTAGTCCTTTCTTTTCAAAGTTCTTAGAGCATTTGGGTTTAACTTTAGGGTCATTAAAATTATTAACCAGTTGGTGACAACTACCTCTTTGGCCATTTTGGTCAATGGCTCCCCCTCAGCTTTCTTCAAACCCTCAAGAGGGCTCAGGCAAGGAGATCCAATCTTGCCCATTCTTTTCATTATTTTGACTGAATGTCTTGGAAGGATGATTTTTACTAGCAAAAAATTTGGTGCTCTGTCTAGAATCAGACCTTCTTCTGGTCCCTTGGTTTTCTCTCATCAAAAATTTGTTGATGACACTATTATGGGGGGAAATCCATGGTTCATGAAGCTAGGGTGGTGAAAAAGATCTTGAGCTCTTACTCTAGGGGCTCAAGATAGCTAATCAACTGGAACAAGAGCTTTGTTTTCTTCATTAACACTCTAGTTGAGAGACAGAGGAAGATTGCTAATATTTTAGGTTGTGAATTGGGAAGCCTCCCTTCTATCTATTTGGGTCTCCCCATGGGCCTTAAACCCCTCAATTCTTTTTGGAATATCCCTATTGACAAGTTTAATAAGAAATTGGCTAGTTGGAAAGGAGTCACTCTTAGCCGAGTTGGTAGGATTTAGTTGGTCAAATCCACTTTTTAAAATCTCCCAACTTATGCTTTGAGTCTCTTTGGTATTGCCAAAAAATATGTTGATCATTTGGAGAAGATCAAGAGGAATTTTCTTTGGCCTAGATCAGAAGACTACAAGAGATTTCCCCTAGTGTGGTGTGGGACAATGCATGACTCCATAAAATGGAGGGTTGGGAATAAGATTACCAAGACCTTTCTATAGGACCAGAAAATAAGCTAATGTCTAACAGACCATGAGCAAATCAAAAAATCAATAAATGTACATCAAAACCCTCTAGTCCACCATGAAAGCCAAATAAACAAAAGGAAGAAACATAATGTTAAAAACCCCCTCTTTCATTTGTAGCTCCCAAGTCCTTTCTTCTCCATATGATGTAGCTCCAAATTGCCTATAGTTCACACAATTTTGAAGCAAAAGCCTTATATAGTGATAATGCTATGAGAATACTTATATCATCTCTACTGGGGCATGTTGTAGCTTTCTCATCAGTTATTCTTTGACACAATTCTCTAAACCACATTGTATCAAAGAGGGGCAAAATGTAGATGCTCAAAAATGGTTCACACCTACGATTTCATCACATTTTCATACTAACTCATTCTATTTTCTCATTCCACTAACTCTGATCTTTTGGCCAACTTGATCATATCTCAACAATGTCTTGCATCATTTGCATCCTCTTTTACATCAATTTCATATCATTTTGAAACCATTTCAAATCAGCTTGAAATCATATCGAATCAACTCAAAATCATCCCAAATCAACCTAGAATAACCTAGAATCAGTCTTAATTAACCCAAAACATGTCAAACATCCCAAATCTATCATCATTTGTCCAATCCTAGGCATTTTTTTGGCTTTTAGTGCCTTGGAAACCTATCAATCTATCAAATCTTATCAATTTGACCTTAGTACTGTCATGGCTCTGAGTGCTAGGTCAAACTATCATTCTCGTCATCTAATCTTTGATATTGTCAAGTCTCTTAGTGTTAAAATCATGGCATTATCAACCATTTAATAACATTTACAATGTCCATCGATGTTATTATGATCAACCCTATCAACCAATCTTGATCTTGTAGCATTTTACAATGTCAATTAAATGTTACGTGTCTTTAGTTCATGTCATGTGTCCTTGGCATGTTATCATTTCAATCAATCAATCAATTTGACCATGGCCTTGGTCTATCCATCATCATCCTAGTTGACCTACATTATCATCACATTTCATCAAAGGATATTGTCACATATTTAATCAAAGTGGCCAATCATCTACTAATTTTCTCTATAGGATTAAATAACCCACAATTTAATCCTATGTCAGTTTACTAATTATTCTTCCTAATTATCATCCTTAATTAATTAATTGATTCATCGTTCACAAACTATGAGAATTCTTAATTTCCTAAGTCATATTTTCCTCCATTAATTCCATTTGCACTAATTTCTATTTGTGTGGAATAATGCATTTTTAATTCAAATATTCCACATAATATTGACATCATCATGACACATGGGCATGACACATTGTGGATTCTCCATTTACACTTGGCTAAGATATGTCATAATCCATATATTCTTATTCTCTTATGCACACCCATATTTGGCTTTCATTGTCATGGATATTGGCTTTAAGCGAGTTTGAGGTGTCATATGACGTGTCATAGATCCTCTTCCATCTTTAACCAAGTTTGACTTCCAAGCATCATACAATCCTACACTTGGAATCTTGTGTCATATGTTTCATGGATTCTCAAAGGAATATCTTGCCAAGTTGCATATCCAAGGTGACAATTCCAATGCTCTTATCTTGCAAATTAATTATAAAATGAGTAGTCTTCCTCTCATTTCTGGTCCTAATTCTTAAGTTTTTTCAAGTCCCTAACTTCTTAGTATTTTCACTCTTTCTCTCACACTAAAATCAAATCTTCTAGTATTCTCATATTATTATCACTATATTAGGCTTTTGCTTCAAAATTGTGTACACCATAGGCAATTTGGGGCTACATCATATGGAGAAGAAAGAAGGACATGGGAGCTACAAATGAAAGAGGGAGTTTTTAACATTATGTTTCTTCCTTTTGTTTATTTGGCTTTCATGGTAGACTAGAGGGTGTTGATGTACATTTATTGAGTTTTTGATTTTCTCATAGTATGTTAGACATTAGCCCATTTTTTGGTCCTATAATTGGTGAACCTGACATGAACATGCTTAACTAACTTGGGTTTCTTGTGTTTGTGCTTGTAGGTGCAAGGAAGGAGCTCACTTGGAGGGGTATAATGCTTATTCTCTCTCCTTTATTACACCTAGTCTAATTAGGGGGTCAAGTAATATGATTTTATGCTCTTATTTGTGCATTATGTTAGCTTGCTATCCTAGGGTGCAATCTGCTCTGTTAGGGCGCACTTGGGGCCTCTAGGAGTCAATTTGAGGGACCTAGGAGACACCATAAACACCATCTACTACTCTTAGCTTACCAACTATGTTTAGAAACCACCAAGTGTGCCCTTATGGGCCCCAACTACACCATGGGTGCATTGTATACTATTTGAGTGCACTTGATAAAGTAGTTTTCAAAATTTTAGTTTCTAGGTCTTGTTTGGGCATCATTTCCCCACACTGTACAACTAGCCTCCCAACTACACCCAAAAATTATCAACTACTCCCTTCTGGGCCCTAAGTACACCATGGGCACAATTAGCATTGTATGAGTGCACTTGGGGGAGGCTAGAAGTCTACTTTCTCAGAGTACACTTGGTTCACAAAAAGCACATACATAACTCAAAATTTGCATTTAGGGTTTCTATTTCTTTCTAAAACCTAGAGTAGATGTTTTTGTGTTACTAATGGTCTATTTGTAGCATGTGGTGATCATTGGATGAAGAATAATCATTAAAAAGCTACTAATGCTTGTTTGCAGGACATTGCTGAAAATCCTATGTGTTTGTCAAAATTATGTGTGTGGATTTCCTAGAAATAACACTTTGTTTGGTGCATAAAATGAAATTTTTATTTTTTGCTTAGCATGTCTATGGTGTTTAAAACCCTAGGGGTTACATGGATGTATCCTCTCCCCTCATCATTTTTAGATCATGGTTGTAAGAGAAATTCATGTAACTACTATAGGAAGCCTGCCTTGGAGCAAGATACCTGATATTGGGTATGCTAGGGGACAACTTCAGAGTGATAACGGGCCAAAACCTAGGTCAACATTCTAGCTGCTATAGAAAACTTGATTACGATGAAAGTCATGTTAGCTATATTATTGTGTGATAGCTCTCCTCTAGTACCCTTGTGGTGCATCAAACCCTGGTTCTTGGGGGTGGGAGACTTTCTATGAAAGTTTATCATTCACTTGCCAAACGAAATGCCCTTACTAAAAACCTTGTTTTAGTGGCCAAAATCCTTTCTATCCACTAGCTCAAGGGGTCACCCATGCTTGTGAAGACATCCTACATTCTTGTGGTCCTTCGTAGAGACAATAGTCCCTTGGGAAGTGAATCTTGGTAGCCCTGAGAAGTGAGTGCACTATAAGGGAGAGCCTATGGTTCCAAGCTCCTAAGTTGCCCACTTTGGATAAGCACGATCGAACTTTGGTTCAAGTAGGAATTCAACGGATACAATCCTAAAGCCTAGGTTGTGGTGTGTATGTTCACTTTTAACAACAACTATTCTTATCTTATTGTGTCTTGCATGCGTGTAAAACATTAATCAAGATAAAAACCAACTTTCAAATTTATAACTTGGATATCATTTGAACTTTGTCAAAACATTACAGCCTTTGTCAAAACTTTGCAAACTTTGGTCCAATACATTCAAGACTTGGAAAACATAGCAACATGTGATCCTAGATGTGCTTGGCACAACATAGATTTCATCTTTACATAGAATCCACTTGAATTCACCATAGTTTGAGCCCTCATTACTACATCCCCTAGGTTTCATATTACATCCTATTATTCCTTACTTTTCATCAATCCTCATTCATAGTGCATTCCTCAAGCCTTCACTTTGCATTCTTTAGCATTTGCATTTCAACCCCAAAATCTGTAGCTTGCATATCCCATTTGCATTTTGTATTACCTAACCCTCATCTTGCACACTTTAACCATCATTTTGGGTGTCTTAACCTTCATTTTTGACATTCCTCCTAGTCTTAGCATTGTCCTTTTCCATTTGGCTCTCTGCAACATCAATATGGAAATCCCATCACCTAAAACCATCTTAGTTTTAGCCTAGTTGACCAACAATGCTCAAACTGGCCCCAACTACACCATAGGCATAGTTGGTACTATCTAAGTGCACTTGTTAGTTTGAGAACCTAGTTTGGGCTTCCAGACATCATTTTAAGGCTTCAACAATGTCCTTAGGTACTTGGATAGGACCCCTTGTCCCAACATGCCTTGATTTGCATTCTACATGCCCTAGCCTTCATTATCTTCACTTAGGACATCATTACTTAGGTCATAGCCTTCATTCTACATCTCCTATCCAATCATAATATCAACCCTAGCATCCTGTCTCTCTGGTATAACAACTTGGCATTCACCTACCTTAGAAACAACAACCATTTAATCTAGTCTCCCAACTGCACCCAAACTGGCCCCAACTACACCATAGGTGGAGTTGGTACTATTCAAGCACACTTGGTGCTATTAGAGTGTAGTTGGGTACCTGTATGATCATTTTGGGCCTCCAAACCACATTTTGGGACCATAAAATTGTATTTAGAAGACATTGTAGGTCCTCATTCTACATCTGACCCAAAATGACATCCTGCACCCAAAACATCATTTTGCATCTTAGGACCTTTGCATATCTCATATCTTCTTAGCATCACTAGCATTTTGACCACCCTAAACATCATTTTGAACCCAAAACCTTTGAATTTAGTCAAAAAAATGAACAAAGTATGAGTCCTAGAGTATCTCCTAGTATTGATGGATGATGGATCTTGACTAGTCATTTGTCTTTTTTTTTTTATCATTTTTCTTTGGTCAAACTCTATCTATGTCTTGATGGATTTGACCGTTTCATCTTTATCAACTTTATCTTTTTTTCTTTTATCACTTTTTGGTCAAGATCTGGAGTCCATATTCAGAAGGTTAAACTCTTAGACAAAATACTTTCCAAAGATTTCACCTAAGTTCAAAACCTTTCATATACCATTATCTTTAGCATCATCATATTCCTAGTCTCCCTAAACATCATTTTGACTTACCCTAGTGATATATCCCCTTCATCTTGCATTGCTCAAAATCCTAGCATCATTTCCACTGTCAAACTCTATCAACTCACATATCAACGAAATTGTCTTCTTGATCACTTACCCTCATTTTGCATATCCCAAACATCATTATCAACCCTAGCACACCATCCCTTGCATAGCCACCTTACATAAACCAACCTTTGGCATCATTACCAAGTCTTAGATCCAACCCTAATCACCATTTTGCATATCATAGGGTTATTTTCATCCCCTTTAGTCAAACTTCAAAGTATCATTCACATTTGCATTTTCATAGCTTTCCTAAGACATTTGCATCTTGCATATTAAAACCCTAGTTCATTTGGCACTTCCTTATATTGCATAACATACCTAAACATCTAAAAATTTGTAAAACACTCATATCTTGCATACCCACATCCTAATTATCAAATTTTGACCTATTTTACCAACTACACCCCTGTTTTACCAATTGCACACTTCAAGTGCATAGTTGGTAGTTTCAATGCACAATTGGTAGTTTCAGAGTGCACTTGGTAATCAAGTATTTCATCTTAGATTATAGAACCCTAATCTACACTTCCATAGCCTTCATTGCATCCCAAAGCCCTAGAAAACACTCAAAATCACTCAAATCATTCATAATCTAAATTTTCGTGACCCTAGCACCTCTGTTTACCAACTGCATACCTTTTTCTCACCAACTACTTACCTTCAGGGCCCCAAGTGCACCAAGGGCACACTTGGTACTATTTGAGTGTAGTTGGTAGTTTAGGTGTGCACTTGGGAGGTAGGGAGTCCATTTAGATTTTCTTCCACTGCATCTACATCCTTAGGTATCATGCCAGCACTCACTAAGGCACAATCAACTTAGTAACCTGAAGAACTTTACCAATCCTTATTTTTTGAGGCACCAACAAAACCAAAACATCATTCAAGACAAAAGAAGAGAAAAAAAACCCAAAAAACATTTGATGAATACTAAATTGAGGCATCACAACTATTACTTGTGGACCCCTTAAACATGTATCCTCAATATCACCATAATCAAGAGATGACACAACAAACCCTAGGCAATGCACCTACTATGAGGTCTCCTTCAAATGTAATGCCCTACCAAGGGATCCAAAGAATAAACCTAAAGTTTTTACTAAGTTTGATGACATTTTTTTTTTTTTTTTAAAAACATGAAAGTAAATCCATTTACAACTTATACATAATAATAGAAGAAATAGCAATGTCCATCTAAAAGTAAACATAACAGGTTACATTCTTTAAGGATCCCTTAACGTTGAATTACATCTAAATCAACCAACATTATTGAATCCATCTAATACAACAACTACATGAAATAATAATGATAAGTCCAATGTTTATACATTACATTTCTAAATGCTCAATCATCCACTGTACATGTCATAGGGTATGAAAAGCTTAAAAGAATATAAATATGTGGAATAAGGTACATCATCCTATTCTAATCCATGATGCAACAAGGTAAAGGTAATCACATGTCATACATGATACATCATCATAGAAGATATAGACATCCATCATAAAAGATCAAACATAATAAACTAAGTGCACGGTTCCTCCCAACCGTTAATAGCATCATTAGACCATCGTGGATCCTAGCCATCCCTCTGTGCGTAAAATTCCAAATCATCGAGGAGATCATCGGTGTTAACATAGTAGGAATGTCACTCCTAATATGCACTACAAATATAAGCATAAAATAACATCATCTAACATATGCTAATCATCAGTGAAAGGATACATATCCACCATCATGAAGGATGCATCAGCCATGATGTCTTAATGGATCTCAAATGATAAGAGTGGAAAAAAACTACCACTCGATCGTGTGGTACCTAAGTGGTCCACTCCCACCGTGCTGAGGAGATAATCTCAAGTCCCAAACAGGCTATCAAAATCACATAGCACAAGAATACTCTCTACTCTAGGAATCCTAAAAGTATACTAACTCAAAGGTTCCAATCACAAAAACTAACATCTAATCCCAAAGGCACACAAAAACATGTAGGAAACCTACTATGCAAGTGGGAAAGTGTCATCACATATATCATGTAGAAGTTACCTTGGTAGTTAGCTAAACTCCACGGGTCCCTACTGATCCTCATGGGGCCACTAGTATCCTCTCATACTGACAAGCCATACTATGGAATGCAAGGTTGCAACCATGCATTCTCTCTACTCCCGTCCTAGTCTGTACTAGCACTCGAGGCATGAGCGAGAACAAAACAATTATCTTTTTAGGTTCATTTAGTTAGTATTAGGTGTGAATGTTTTTACTTATTAAACAACTTACAATGAGTTACCCTGGCAGACTCTTAGGGCCTTGGCCCCCATTGCAAGCCACTTCCTGATATTACAAGCAAATAACCTACCCTAAGCTCATGGAATCATAAAGCACCCCAGTCCTATACAAGCGACTGGAAAGAAAAATAAAAAGATAATCCATAATAAGAACATCAAATATCCACAATAAAAGCATCAAATCTCTATGAGCAACTGAAAAGCATCCATAGAAATCATGACCACAATAGCTCTCTATTGGCAACTGAAGCATCATTGATAATCAAAAGTATCCATTGGTTTTCAATAACCAAAATATATCTCAAATCATACTGATCAAAGACTCCAAAATGGTTGAGTCAAAACATGTCATAATATGACATCATAAACCAACATTTCAGTCCCATCATGGCGACTGAAAAATATACCAAGGATAACTGATCAATGACTCAAAAATGGTTAAGTCAAATGTCTCATACATATGAATCTCAACTTCTCGCAAGAAGACTAGAAAACAATAACAATCAGCAATTACAAACATTTCATAGAGCATTCCATCACATAACCATGGTTGGGTTTATAAAGATCGAAATAAGACATCATCATGACATCACAATCATAACCCCCGAGCCTCTAGTAGATGTCCTATAACTGGTCAACACTAGTCAACCCAAAAACCCAAAACAAGAAGCATAGAGAAAACACAATGCAAACATATGTTTTGGTTTGCTAAAATTACATAACTGAATTAAGTGTAGAGGTTTTCTATTTTCTGTTTGCAAGTATACTTCAAGAGTACAAGATTCTTCATTTAATCTCTAAGTCAACATAGAACTATCCTTCCATTATTCTAAAATAATCATAAGATAATTATATACTTGTATAAATCATTGCACTAGCACCCATTGACTTTTAGATAAAATCACTCACGCTATTCAAAACATTAGAATCAACTTTTCAATTAATTAGTTTACAATTTCCTTTAAACACTTCAAGGACAATCATTTATTTAAAATAATGCTAATTGATTTTAAGTAAAATCAATCTCATTAATAATTCAATTATTTAATTCCACTAAACACTTATTAATATCTCTTTTCTTTTAAATCGACCTCATTAAAAAATCCATTTACTTAAATTAATAATTAATTACACTTCATCTACTATTAACTAATCTTAATTAAATTAAATTAAATTAGATTAGTTAATAAACCATATAAAACTAATGCATAGTAATAAGATTCTATTCAAACCTGCTGCAGTGGCAGAACAGAAAGCTTATGTGATAGGAAGTCTAGTGGTGATAGGAAGATAACATACAAAACTATAAATCCAGAATTGCATTGTGATAGGAAGTCTAGTGGCGACAGGAAAATAGCATACAGAATTATAAATCTAGAATTGCATCGTGATAAGAAGTCTAGCGGCGATAGGAAAATAACATACATAACTATAAATCTAGAATTGCATCGCGATAGGAAGTCTAGTGGCGACAGGAAAATAGCATACAAAATTATAAATCTAGAATTGCATTGCGATAGGAAGTCTAGCGGTGACAGGAAAATAGCATACAAAATTATAAATCCAAAATTGCAATGCGATAGGAAATCTAGCTGCGACAGAAAAATAACATACAGAACTATAAATCCATAATTGCATCATGACAGGAAGTCTAGCGACGACAGGAAAATAGCATACAAAATTATAAATCCAAAATTGCATTGCGATAGGAAGTCTAGTGGCAACAGAAAAATAGCATATAGAATTATAAATCCAGAATTGCATTGCGACAAAAAGTCTAGTGGGGACAGGAAAATAGCATACAAAATTATAAATCCAGAATTGCATTGCGATAGGAAGTCTAGTGGCAACAGTAAAATAGCATACAGAATTATAAATCTAGATTTGCATTATGACAGGAAGTCTAGTAGCGACAGGGAAAATAAAGAGTGCAAATGAAATATGCGAAAATCATGAGTGCACCTGGATACTGATGCTAATTTGCTATGCCTTAGAATCTACAGAGCAAGATCCTTCCTTCTCCAATGTTGCCAGGTCCCCCAAAGCTCCAAAAATGCTCTCCCAAAATGCTCTCCCTAAGCCTCTAGGAGTGCCTGAATATAAAGAACTCTCAGGAAATACCTAGAATGTCTCTAGAAACAACTAGAAGGTGTTGACAACTAAGCATGAGTCTATTCCAACCTTCTAGATGTGTCATAAGGTTGTAGACACCATGTGCTTAATTGGTGCACTAATTCCTGTGTTGTTGACATAAGTGAAACAAAGAGGTGTGTTAACTCCTAGACAAGCTTATAACTTTTATTTTCATTTTTATAATTTTTATTTTAATTTTTATAACTTTTATTATTATTATTTATTTATTACTTTATTATTATTTTATAATTATTATTAATTTTAATTTCTAATTTCTTTTATTTAATTCTTTTTCTCAATTAATTCTCATTAATTAATTATAATCAAAATATCAAAGATCATGATATGATATTGATTTTCTCCAAATAATTAATTAATTTATTAAATCTATTTATTAAGACTTTAATTAATAGAAAATTCACCATAGACCTCCAAGATAAAATATAAAAATCCATCATAGAACAATTCACACAAAATCAGTCTAAAGGGTTAAAAATCACGAAATATGTCATCTGACACATTTGATGGGTAAAATATCTAGATACTTGTCCTACCTCATTAGGACAAATGGTTTAAGGGTTTGGGATTTGGACTTGAGAATTTATCTCCCTTCTCTTATCATTGAGATAGTGTAATAGGGTACGCTCATCCTGGCAATTCAGGAAAGTCGATACCCAGTACTTGCAACCTACATAAAAACCATGCATGTACATACAATATATTTAATACTAAGCTAAATAGGCAATGACAGGAAGTGGTGCATCGTGTAGATCTTGACTAGTAGGTCACTACGACTCCCTTCCTTAACCACATCAGAAACACCATACAATAAGAACAAACACGCACACCATACACAAGCAAGTATGGGGTAAGTATCCATAATAAAACACATGAGATAATAAAACATCTAACTAATCATCATCAATAACTGAAAGCAATGTAATGATCATCATGTATACATGAAATGTAAAGTCTAAATGATCTCATCATATATCAACTGAATCCATAACATAATGTCTGATAGTCTCAAAACAATACCACCAATCCATCAACACAAAACTAGTCTAACATAGTCTGATAATAATAGCAACAATGTGTCCAGAAACAATGTGAACGAGGGCAAGCACTACATCAAACACTTCCCCTACACATGGGTGGTTCAATGGAGTCCTAACTTTGAACTTATATTTGTGTCAATACCACCCAGAGGTGGAAGTGTACCAACTACACCCGAGGATGAATAGACACACTCCTTTGAATTCAACAAACCCAACACAAGTACCTTCAACTCTAATACATCAAACAAACAACAAGGTACTATACACCTAAGTGATGACTTTGACACTAATTATGGCATCACTAATGAAGAAATGACTACGGCATGTGAAGACAAATTTTTTTGCAAGAACTTCAAACTCTTGGTAGCCCAAGAAATTGTCAAGTTTAATCCACACTTGGAGGGATCTAATTCCAAACATCAAACCAACACAATAATTGAAAACATACAACCCATGATCAATTTGGACTTAGATAAGGGAAAACAACCTTTGGAATTTTTAAACACAATAATGGAACCTCTAAGGTCCCATCAAGAATCAACCATCGAAATCCTCCAAATTAAATTTGAACACATCAACATTAATCCCTTGTTTGATGAACCAACACCAATAAAGGAAAACAAGACTCTTCCTAAATATCCCAAAAGGAAATTAAGACTTGATCATAGTCACATGATGCAACAAGAAGAAGTGCATAAAGAGACTTGTACTCTAGGGATGCCAAACATACCTCCTTTGGAGGAAAATCAACAAAGCTCACCTTTGCTCCTAACTCTACCAAATGTTATGACATCAAATGTTATGGAGCCTCCCATGAGTACACCATGTGAAACATCAATTACAACAATCCCTATTGATGTACAAAGGAAAATTCTTATTGGCATTACACCCATTCCTAAAAGGAACACATCACATTTTCAAGTCACTATGATGTCCCAAGGAGAAATCTCTAACACACAAAGGTACCAAAGCAACAACCCAAACATGATGATCAATTCTCAAAGACATAACCAACTCCCCCAATAACATCAACCTATAGTAGTCCAAGGACTTGATGTTTCCAACACACATTCGACATATCAACAACAACATCAACCCCAACAACAACAACATCAAGTGGTGCAAGCATCTAACATCCCTAACACACAATCCAACGTAAACCCAATTGACTTACACATAATATACCAATAACAATTCCAACAACAACAAGCCATGTTTTCTAAACAACAAGAGCAATTCAAACAACATTTGGAATACCAAAGATGCCTTGAGCAATGAATTACCTATCAAAAACACTTGTTACAACAATAACACATGCCATAAAAACCTCAATAGATACCTCCACAACAATAGTCACATACATGGTCTCACATGCAACCAAAAGAGGTATTACAACAAAAACCTTAACAAGTGATGTAACAACAACACATGCTACAAAAATCATAGTTATATCAACACAAGTATCCCAACATCTATCAAAATAGGGACCCTTTTGTCTTCAAGGTACTAACATACCTCCCCCACCTAGTGACACATCACTAGACTCATCAGACACAAAAATTTTAGAACCAAGTAGATATAGTTCTCACTGTAGAAAATGGTCTACTCATAGACACAAAAGACTTGAAGAGAAAACTATTATGCAAAACCCTAACAAAGAATTAATGCAACAATGCAAACAACTTTCCAAAAAATTTGAGGCATTGGGAGTCTAGAAGAAACAAGCTCTATATACAGAATGGGACCTATGTCCTAATCCATTTGATAAAAGTCTGTACATGCCTCCATTCTTAAAACACTTCGAGGCTCCAAGATTTGAAAAATATCAAGGAAAAGACAACCTTGTTGATCACATTCAAGAATTCTATGCCTCTTGTACTAAACTCAGTGATGATCCCACCTACCTCATGAGATTATTCCCTCATTCTCTAGGTGGGCCTACACTTGAATAGTACTCCAAACTTCTCGATACTATCAAATCTTGGTCAGAGTTGGTAGAAAAATTTATCTCCCACTTTTCCTTTAACATTACAAATGAGGTGACACTCTTTGATTTGTGCTCAACCAAAAAAAAGATGGGAGAACCATTTATCACATTCTTACTATGCTGGAGAAGCCTACTCAGTCAATGTTCACTAGACATTCTTGAAGAACAAGTTAGCATGTACATTGAAAACCTAGTCCTTGACTTAATGTATGAACTTAAAATCAAAAGTCCAAGCACCATTTCTAAACTAATTAAAAAAGGGGCTAGTATTGAAGATGCTATTATCCATAAGTGAATCCTCAAGATGAACAAGGAAAAAAAAAAACACAACTTGTCTAATGACAAGGAAATTTTTTTCTCCAAAAATAAGAATGCAACCAATGATGGCATTGTGGATGTATGGATAATTAGCACAACACAACCTCAATTGACTTTGAACGGTGTGAACCCTACAAATTCACAAACTCCCAACCAAACATCACCTCCGCAACATAAAACTAAGACTTCCACACAAGATGGACCTCAGAGGCATCCTAGAACCAAAGATAAAAAAATCACATCATTGGGCATACCTCTTGAGACTGCACTTCAACAATTACTCAGTAATAACTTCCTACAGTTACCCCTAATCAAAGACAAGCCACTAACTAAAGCTTCTTGGTGGGATGACAAAAAAATTTGTGATTGCCATCACACCAAAGGACACAAGACCTCATCATGCTTCCAACTAAAGCATGCTATACAAGGCCTTATTGATGATGGTGTAATCATAGTCAATCCATCACTGCTAGCATCCAACTTTGATCACACTATCTTCAAAGATCCTTTGGGTAATCATGACAAAGAGAAGGCCTCCAATTAAAACTCAAACTCACAAGGTAATGTTAATTACACACACACTAGATATGAGTACACCATCAACTATTTCAGTAAGTCTGATTCCCACATATCCATATTCACCTTAAAGGCTAAAGACCCTCATTGTGCTATTACTACATGTCATACCAAGATCACCCTACTTGGAGCTCCATCTAGACCTACTACCTTTGCTAGACCTACACCCCCTAGTAGACCTGCTACTCTTACTTCATCTAATTATAGCCTTGTTGAATAACTCAGCAAGACCCCTGTGCAAATATCCATCTTGGACCTACTATGTGCATCTCTCCAACATCAAAAGATCTTGGATCAAGCCCTTAAAGAGCCAGTAGCCCTAGATAACATCAATGTTTCCCAGTTCCAAGCCATGGTTGGGAACCTATCTGCATCACAACATATCACCTTTTCCCCTTGGGATATCCTAAAGGAAAACCTAACCACAATGACCCTCTTCACCTTGAAGTCTTTGTCCACAATGTTTTTATGTCTTGATAGATGGAGAAGTAGGGCTGAATATCTATATACTTAAAGTTGTCAAGGGTTTGGGTTATTTTGAGGATGATGTGGATCCCTCTTAAAGAATCACCATAAAAGCCTATGATGATAGTGAACACTTCTCCATGGGTGTCATCATCGTACCTATTAGAGTTGGTCCAACTATCAAGAATACTTTGTTCTAGGTCCTAGATATCGAAATGAATTGCAACATGATACTAGGACACCCTTGGATCCATGCTATGAAAGCCATTCCATCTACATATCATCAATGTCTAAAGTTCACTTACAAAAATGTGGAGGTTACTATCCCAGGTGATCTAGATCCTTTCTAGTTTTGTGCTAACCTGAGAGATGCTACTACATACCAAGTCCTAGCAAATAATGAAGCACAACCCACAGATTCCTCTAAGCATGTGGACATAGATATACTTCTCAGTAAGGCCAAGGAAAAGCTAAATATTGAACACAAAGGGTGTGGAGAATAGTTTATGTCTCAAGTATCCCAAATTATGAAGTCACCAATTTCTCCCCAATCTCATGGTAAATCATAACTATTTCAAGCACAAAATTCAAAGATCAGTACACAAAATACCGCTTCTATCAATGAGAATACTTCCATATGCATTGAGAAAGCAAAAGTAGAACACAAACCACTTTGGCATCTCCTAACAAGTATGGACCTGGGTTTATTATCATGCAAAAACAAGGCTATGATGGCTATAATGGTCTTGGATGTCAGAAACAAGGAATAATTGAACCTATCACTGCGAAAGGATGATCTCCTATTTTGGGGCTTGGATTTAAACCATTATGAATAGGTCCTCCTAGTACTATGGTACCTATGTGTAAGACTATGGATGTTTTGTACAATGAAAAGGTATATGAGGATACCCCACCTAAAACCAATAGTCCTCTAGCTTCTGAGCATGACCCCAATTATACCATTGAATTAGATATATATATATATATATATATACCTTCATTCAAAGCCTATTCAACACTGATGATGACATTCCCCCCAAGTTATCCTAAACTATTGGATTGGGACCAGCATGGACCACCAATTTTTGATCGATTAAAAAATGATGATGCTCTCACAATAGACTTTGAAATCTATGAAGGCATTAAAGTTGGTGATCATAAAGAAGCAACTTCTCCTAAAGTGAATACATTGGCATATTTTTTGGAGATAACTCCACCTTCTAGTTTCAAAGAAAAAAGAGAAAAAAATGACAAGAATAGGTCTCTTGTTGAAAACCAAAAGGGGCCATTAGGCCATAACAAATCAAAAGATAAGAAACTCCCAAGGATACAAAATGAAAAAGATGATGCCATGAATATTAGTGTTCTAGTGCTCAACATGCCATTAAGTCTTTTAGAGCTCTCTCGATCAACCTTCATGTGGAAGGTCATTGGTCTCAATCCTCCCAATCCTTCCCTTATATCTAGTTGTTTATCCCCCAATCTTACTACCTAACTTATTCGATAACCAAAATACAACCTCTACCCAACAAACCTTTTAGTACATCATCATTAGTGACATCCCACACAACATATTTGTTGACCCAATTATCCTCAGATGCCTTGATTCACAAGAGGCAGACACTATCTTACATATGGTACACAATGATATATCTCAAGGCCTTTCTAGTAGTTTGATCTTAGCTACAAACTTAGAATGACTCCTACATAGTTATGGTCAGTTGTGGGTCTAGAGATTATCAGCTAGCAACACCAACAAGAGATTTCTTCTTAGTAGTCATCAACAACATTCTTGATTCCATCTAAAAGTCTTGAAAAAATATCAAAAAATGTCAAAAAGTCCTTAAAAATAAAAAAGAAGAAGATAAAAGTCATGAAAAAAGAAAAGAAAAAGTGAAAAAAGTCATGAAAAAATGGATGCCTTGATGAAAACTTGGCAAATAGGTGTCTTGGCATGAAAATTTGAGCCAAGAGAAAAATTTCATCCACAAGTGAAACTTGGCAAATAGGCACTTTGGGCAAGTACCATGGTGAAAACCTGGCAAACAAACACCATGTGTAATCAGTTGTTGCTCCTCCATCTATCAGAATTTCATTTGGTTCTTTCCCCTTTTGCCATTCCTTTATCATATCCTTCATGTTCCAAGACATCCTTGGTCCCTTGTCATGGCCCACAAACTGGTTAATATCCACTGTTATCTTACCTAAAGCATCACTAGTCTATACATACTCTGTCTTTGGCCTTTGTACATAGTTTGCATCTTGTCTGGTGGCATATTACCTACATGGTGCATGAGTTTGAACTTGAATTTGGGCATATCCCTAAGAAATTTTTATCCATTGGACTTATCGCGTAATAGATTGTAGTTAACACTTGTATATGCTTTTATGATCTTGAAAAAATCCTAAAAATTCAAATATGATTTTGAAAAATCCTGCAAATTTGAATATGATCCTAAAATAATAACTAAAAATCATAAAATTCCCTTAAATAACCATACAAATGTAAAATGTCCTAAAAAAAATCCCTAAACATCATAGAACATCATGAAGTAAACACTAAAATTCGTTAACTGTTCTAAAGAAACCAGTTACACAAAAACATCAAATATCCTTAAAAACCCTAAAAAATCACAAAACCCATAAAAAAATTGTAATAAACCTTGCAAGTAGTCACTGTAGATTATCACCCCCTTTTGCATAAATACTTGCACTTTCATAGACTACAACTAAAAGCACTACACTTCAATGACAATCACACCTATCTAAGCAACGTGAACCAACAATCAATTCAACATGTCACTATGAACCTATCAACTGAATCCACAAACATAACTATCATATGATCAACCTATCAAACACTATCTAAAGACTTAAAGCACTAGAAAGAAAGTAATAATGGACAAGGATAACTATTGGCTCACATTTTTTAGTGAGTGATTTATTTTATCTTTATTTTTCTTCGATCATGTTCCTATGCCACTCAATGATAGAAACTGATCTTTGAGAGTGGCTAGGATGGTTCATGGTCATCTTTTATTTTTTGTCTGTTACAATGTACCTTTAAGAGTCTAGGGCATGTATATATGCCTTATTAGGAAAAGGTCATTTTCTATTTGCATCGTGTTTATTTACACAAAAGGTTTGCATTTTTTCTCTGGCCCTTTATGCCATGATGCATTGCATGTATTCCATTTTCCATATCAAAATAAAGCTCCATTTAACATATAGTGCACTTTCTAAAAGAAAAAGTCTTCACCTCATTCTAATTGGTCCTCATCTTGTCTCCTCAGTCTTCTATCATTCATCTCTTCATCCAACACCATGATCATGTATTTTAATACACCAAATCATCTTCATCTTGCAATCCTACATTCTTGCATCATCCTGCACTATCTGTCAACCTTCTAGGGCTTTCCACCTAGTCCAGCCTTAGTTTGACACTTGACCAAGTTTGACATAATATGACCAAGTTTGACTTATTTTCGCTCATTTTTTGACCTCTTTCTATCATTTTGGGCATGCATACAAAGTTTCAGTCATTCCAAGTCTAGTCGGGCTGATTTTGGCCCTCAGAGCCTTCTGGGGGGCAGTTTGCACTTTCAAAGCATACTTTGGCTTCCCAAGTGCACCTAGAGTGCATTTGGTATTGTCACAGCACACTTGGGCTTACCAAGTGTACACTGGGCACACTTGGGTGTGTTTTGGGCACACTTGGGGCAGTAAAAGGCATATAACTACTCCTAGAGCCCCTATGTAGCACTCTAGAGCCCATAAGTTTTACGTTTCAATTCCGATTTGTAATCCATTAGTTGCATTGGATTCATATCTTCATTATGAAAAATTTAACATATAATTTTCATTATTTATTCACTATCTTTTGTGGTAACCCCTAAAAATACTCTCAGGCTCTAGATCGACCCCCATTCTACACTCTGGACCTCATAACTTTCACATTTTAGCTCCAATTTGCGATCCGTTAGTTGATATGGTTTTGTCTTCTCATTGTCAAGAAATTGACCTATCATATGATTTTCTTATTCAATTTCTTGAGGGGTCACCCATATATATCATCCCTATTGGGGCATGTTGTGGCTTTCTCATCAGTTATTCATTGACACAACGCTCTAAATCACATTGTATCAAAGAGGGGCAAAATGTAGATGCTCAAAAATGGTTTGCATCTATGGTTTCATCACATTTTCATACTAACACATTTCATTTTCTCATTCCACTAACTCTGATCTTTTGGCCAACTTGATCATATCTCAACAGTGTCTGGCATCATTTGTATCCTCTTTTACATCAATTTCATATCATTTTGAACCCATTTCAAATCATCTTGAAATCATATCAAATCAACTCAAAATCATCCCAAATCAATCTAGAATCACTTGAAATCAATCTTAATCAACTTGAAACATGTAAAACAGCCCAAATCTATCATCATTTGTCCAATCCTAGGCACTATTGTGGCTTTCAGTACCTTGGAAACCTTTAAGTCTATCAAATCTTATCAATCTGACCTTAGTACTATCATGGCTCTTAGTGCTAGGTCAAACTATCATTCATGTCATTTGATCTTTGACATTGACTAGTCTCTCAGTATCAAAATCATGGCATTATCAACCATTTAATAACATTTACAATGTCCATCAGTGTTATTATGATCAACCCTATCAACCAATCTTGATCTTGTAGCATTTTACAATGTCAGTTAAGTGTTATGTGTCTTTAGTTCATGTCATGTTTCCTTGGCATGTTATCATTTCTATCAATTGATCAATTTGACCATGGCTTTGGTCTATCCATCATCATCCCAATTCACTTGCATTATCATCACATTTCATCAAAGGATGTTGTCACACTTATTTAATCAAAGTGGTCAATCATCTACTAATTTTCTCTATAGGAATAAATAACCCATAATTTAACCCTATGTCAGTTTACTAATTATTCTTTCTAATTATCATCCTCAATTAATTAATTGATTCATCATTCACAAACTATGGGAATTCTTAATTTCCTAAGTCATATTTTCCTCCATTAATTCCATTTTCACTAATTTCTACTTGTGTGGAATAATGGATTTTTAATTAAAATATTCCACATAATATTGACATCATCATGACACACAAGCATTACACATTGTGGATTCTTCATTTACACTTGGCTAAGATATGTCATACTCCATATATTTTTATTCTCTTATGCACATCCATATTTGGCTTCCACTGTCATGGATTGTTGGCTTTAAGTGGGTTTGAGGTGTCATATGATGCATCATCGATCCTCTTCCATCTTTAGCCAAGTTTGACTTCTAAGCATCATACATCCGATACTTGGCATCTTGTGTCATATATGTCATGGATTCTCAAAGGAATCTCTTATCAAGTTGCATATCCAAGGTGATGATTCCAATGCTCTCATCTTGCAAATTGATTATAAAATGAACATTCTTCCTCTCATTTCTGGTCCTAATTCTTAAGTCTTTTTAAGTCCCTAGCATCTTAGTAATTTTGCTCTTTCTCTCACACTAAAATAAAATCTTCTAGTATTCTCATAGCATTACCATCACCATTGGGCTTTTGCTTCCTAATTGTATGCATTATAGACAATTAGAGCTACATCACATGGAGAAGAAAGAAGGACATAGGAGCTACAAGTGAAAGAGGGGGTTTCTAACTTTGTGTTGCTTCCTTTTTGTTTATTTGTATTTCATTGTAGACTAGAGGGTGTCAATATATGTTTATTGAGTTTATGATTTGCTCATAGTATGTTAGACATTAGCCTATTTTGTGGTCCTACACTTTTGATAAAGATCTAGCTAAATAGATTTGGAGAATCTTTTCCAGCAAGGGGGTCTAAAGGCACATCATGGTAGACAAATACCTTCATAGACCTTCAATTAGAAACTTGCACTATGGAGGGTCAATTCCCAATGGATTAAATATATGGAATGACATTCTAAGAGCCAAAGAGATGACAAACAGTAAGGCAAAATAGAGTGTTGGTAATGGGAAGGACACCCTTTTTTGGCAAGACAACTAGCTGATCCAGGGGCCTCTTCACAACATTCTTGAATATGAAAGATGGGCTTGCATTTGTATCTAGAGGTATGATAGATATGTTAGTGATTATAGATAAGGCCAGGGTTGGATGGACCTTTCTTTAATATCTAGGGACCTAAATCCTATGATGACTATTCTCCACTTTATTATTTTGAATGAGGATCAGGACCATCTTATTTGGGAGAACACTTCTAATGGCATCTACTTAGTGGCTTTAGGCTACCAAGCTATTATGAGGCAAGATTTGAGACTAGACTGGGCAAAGGCTTGGTTCCCTAGCCTTATCCCTATAATCAACATTTTCTTCTGGCTTTTACTCCAGAATAGGATCCTAACTATAGACAACTAAGTAAAAGGGGTCTTCAAATTCCTAACAGATGTATCCTTTTCAAAATACCAAAATGAGTCCATAGATCACTTGTATATCCATTTCTCCTTCACTAGAGAGGTGTGGTCTATTTTTAGTCAAGCTTTTAGGATGAGCTGGTGTGCTCCTGTCTCAACCATTGAATTCTCCAAGCAGTGGGATTACTCTTGGAAGGGATTAGGGCTCCAAGAAATAAGTAAATAGACTCTACCTCACTTTAGATGGGGAATTTGGAAGGAACATAATAATCATATCTTCAAGGATGCTAGCCTTCTCGCTAATATTGTGTTTGGTAAAATTCAAAATACCCTTTTGATAAATTATATGTTTAATAAAGGATCTAACCCATTCATAGGTGGAATTGGAAGTAGTAATGATACTTAGAAAAGAAGAAAGAAATGCCACTGGTCTTTACCCTCAGAGGGATGGCACAAAGCCAACTTTGATGGAGCAACTAAAGGTAACTTGGGAGTTGTGGGCAGTGGAGGGGTGACCAACAATTTCCATGGGTATGGTATAGCAACAATTACTTTCCCTCTAGGACACCAAACTAATCACTATGTTGAGGCTTGTGTAGCCCTTCAAACAACTAAGCTAACAAAAGAGGTAGGGGTTAAAAGCCTATGACTTGAGGGGGATTCAAATAATATCATTAAATTCCTAAGGGGTGAACACCCCCTATCTTGGAATATTAAGACTATTATGGAAGAAACTAAACAAATATTATTATCTTTGAGAGGGTCTATGTATCACATGTTTACTGTGATGCTAATGCAATTGCTAACTGGATAACCAATGAGGCAATTAAAATGGAAATGTTATAAAGATTACCAAGTGTTGAGGGGTTTTCAATAGCAGCAAAAAGTTTAATTGAGATTGAGAAAATCTAGGGGAGGATGGGAAACATAAAGTGTAATAATGAAAGTTAATGCTATCAATCCTACTTTAAGGTAATCAAAGCTTGGCACAGGCCAAAAAAAAGTTATCATAATTGGGGGGCTTTATAGGATGTTTTCTAGGCAATTGGTAATTGTTATTACAATTTCTTTATCGAGGAAAAAGGAAAGTATAGTTTTTGTGAGAAAAACTAGTTTTTAGCTCTTCACACTTGGAGAACATAGAGTAGTTGTTCTAAGTTCTATAATAATATGGTGGGGGGAAGGTATCATAGAGAGCTAGAGGGTGAAGCAGAGAAGTGGAAGAGGAGATCAAATTTGTGGGAGAAGCTAAAGGAAGGCAACATCAACAACTTCATAGAGAAATTTCATGGTTGAGATCCTAAGATAATAGACCTTATGCTTAAGTCATGGAAAGATGGGAAGGTAAAGATTGATGATATTGAATTCTAGGTTAGTGAAGGGGTTATAGTGGAGGTCATTGATTCTCCTAATTAAGGCATTAAATTATTTAGGGATAAGAAAATATCCTTGAATTTTGTGAAAGACTTTGCTAAGGATGCCAAGGAGATGAAGGAATTAGTGAAGGCTAATGCATACTATGAAATTGCATCAATAAAGAAAATTTGGAGGTTTTTTCTAAGGGTGATTATCTCTCACATAACGCTTGACACTAGGCATGGCAAAATCCATACCCACCATTTTGTCATCCTAAACCACTTTAGGCATGGAACAAAAATCTCCATCCCCTTCTACCTTTTCTTTTGTGCAAATAAGAATATCATGGGTTTTAAGAACAAATTATATGCTAACCTGACCTTCTATGAGGGTATGTTGTTACTTATATATGAGCACTTTAAGGCTCAAACCTATGGAAGAGATATAACCCATAAGGTAGAGTCCTTAGAGGATATCAAAAGATTGTATCTTGCTTCTGATATAGAGGATAGTGTAGGACTACATTTAGATGATGAGGAGGAGGTGGCAAAAAGTATAAAGGACATGGGCAGGAAAAAGAAGACTAGGAAAGGACTAGAGGGAAGGAATATGAAGCTTGAGGTCAATTCAGTGGAGGATTATAATGAAGAGGAAGAGGGGATGGAAATAAATGAGGAGGGTAATGTGAAAGAGGTGGGAACTAGTAAGGCATAGGAAAGTAGGAAGGATGACAACCTGACCAAAAGGAGGAGAGGTGGAGATAAGGAAGTAGAGAAGGCACATGGTAAGGGAAAGGAGACCAATCTCAAAGCTCAAAAGGAGAGTAAAGAGGAGTATGGTTCGAAAAAAACCACTTGTACTCTTGGTGCAAAGGACAAGAAAACTACATGGAGGAACTTTTAAACAAGCGTAACCAAAATGGGTCTCATGAGAGAACATATCCATCCAAAGGTATTGGAGGGAAAGGATGGAAGAATTTAATTGGAGGAACTCATTGGACCAACTTTGGTGATTCTAAGTGATAATGAAAGGGAAATGGGGTTGAACCTCCTAAACAATGCACACAATAGTATGGTGGACAATTTCTGGTCTATTAAGTGGATTTTCCATGAAATAGAAGAGATAAAGATTAGGATGTAGGGGTAGGAAAGGAAGGAAGGGGGGACATGACCATAAAAATAAGAAAGCTAGATGTGAGGGTTACTGAGATAGAAAAAAGAGTGGAAAGGATAGAGAGCTCTCTTCATAGTTTTACTAACTAGGACCTTAACATTATCAAAGGTTTAAATGATAATATAATTTAGCTACACTCGATGTTGGAGAAAAGAAATAGGGGAAGGAGGAAATGAACAAAGAGGAAATTAGGGTCATACATGAAGATGACTACCAATAGGATGAGAGCTTGAGCAAAAGGTGATCAAACAAGAGGAAGAGGGAAAAGGAGGAGTCTTCAGATGATATTCATTTGAAGACTATTGCGGTAGAGACCATGGAAGAGTTGGAGCTCAAGACTGTAGAGCTAGTCAAAGATACAATGCCTTGATTGGTCCTCCTAGTTTTTTGTCTATCCCCTAGATTTTGGTGGTTTTTCTTTGCCTGTTCCTCTTTGTGGCTTTTTTTTTTTTTGTTCTGGAGGCTTGGTTTGGCCTGTTGCTTTTTGTTGCTTTGTAGCTAGAAGTAGACTATTAGTAGTATTTTGTTATTAACTGGTGGGTTTCAGGAACCCCTATAAAAAACCTATTTTACTTAATTAAAAACATAGCAACAATACTGTCAATGTTTCCATAAGCATATAATATAAAATCTTTTGAAAATTTTGGTTTTAACAATGCAAGAGCAATAACAAATGCTTCTTTTATTAGCTCAAAACTACATTTAGCTTCTTTTGTCTAGCTAAAACAACACACTTTCTTAATGTAGTTTTTAATGACATTAATAATTCAACAATATTTGGAATGAATCTTCTCACAAAGTTAATTGTACCTAAGAAAATTTGAAGTCCTTTCTTATGAGCTGGAAGTAGTAGGGAAAGAATGCCACTTAATCTTTCAGGTTCAATCATAATGCCTTCTTTAGAAATAATAAATCCAAGCAACTTACCCTCATAGACAAAAAACACACTTTTATTTGTTTTCAAGGAAATACCACATTCCCTCCATCTCTCAAATATCACTCTTAATTGCTAAAAGTGATCTACCGCATTCTTTGAAAAAATACTAATGTCATCAAGATAAACAAGTACAAACCTATACATTAAGTTTAAGAAAGCCTTATCCATTGCTTTATGAAAGGTTGCACCTGCATTGGATAAACCAAATGACATCTTTTGATAAGTCATAGTTCTCCATTTGGTGGTAAATGTTGTTTTATTCTATCCTCTTCCTTGACCAAAATCTAATTATAACCAGAGAAACCATCGACTAATGAAAATCGTTCTAAACCTAAAACAACTTGTAAAATTTTTTCCATTGAAGAAAAATGATGTTTATCCTTCAATGTAACTCCATTTAAATCACAAGAATCAATACACAATCTAATTTCTCCATTATATTTGCTTACTGAAACCATATTTGATACCCAAGAAATATGCTTAATAGGGAATATAATATTTCTCTAAATTAACTTATTTAATTATTTGATCATAAGAGGCTCTAACTTTGGATTAGGTGGTATCTATTTTTATCTTTTGGGTTTTTCTCCGAGATCTAACTCAATAGTATGTTGAGAAATATTAGGATCAAATCCCTTTAAATTAGAACAATTCCAAGCAATAATATCATGGAATTCATTGCATAAGTTAACAAAATTTTGACGCTTTTTAGGAGTACATACCTTTCCTAATTTTAGCATTTTATGTTTTGCAACTTCAATCTCTTCATAATGTTCCTCTTTAATCTACAAGCTAGATTTATTGTTTATATGCTGACCATCATTATTAAAATCAATCAATACAAATGTTTTTGAAAATCACATATCATATTAATTTTATTTGGGTCAAAAAATCCTTTGGGCTGTTAAATATAGACTCCCTCTTCCAAAATTCCATTAAAAGATGCAGACTAGACATCCATTTGGTATACTTTGAATCCATTGTAAGAAGAATATGCAAGCAGAGTTCTCACTCCTTCCAATCTTGCAATAGGGGAAAATGTCTCCCTATATACAATACCTTATTCTTGTGTATATCCCTTACAAAGTGGCCTTGCTTTGTTTTTTGTAACTTCACCTTTCTCATTCAGCTTATTTCTAAATACCCACTTTGTTCCAATAACATTCTTCTCTTTTGGTCTAGGTACTAGTGACCAAGTTTTTCTCTTCTCTATCTGTTCAATCTCTTTATTCATTACTTTAATGCAATTTTCAATTTCTAAAGCATTCTTCACTAATTTGGATCCTCAGCCTTTTCCTTGTCATAACTCTAGAGTCTTTATCTCCAATGATTTGATCAGGTGCATGATGTCTTCTCACATATTTTTCTAATGTATGCTCTTTTCTTCTTTCTTCTTCTTCTTCTTCTTCAAATTCATCTTGTAGATTTTCTTTAGGTAGCACTTTATGTATCTTTTCTTGTTCTTTTGGTTGTTTGGCAATCACTTGTTGATGCTCGAAAAGTTCATCCTGACACTCGATATTTGCTACTTGACGCTTGGCATGCTATTATTATAACTCAACATGTATTAGCTAATTCTATTCAACAACTTTCTTCTTAGGTTTAGGTAAAGTGATTAGCTCTCCTTCATTAATGTATATGAAATTTATGTAATCTTTAGGTTCCTTCTTACATTCAACTTCATTATTTTCTACATATTCATCAACTTTCACATTTGCACTTTCCACAACTTTGTTAGTGTTAGAATTTAAACACTTATATGATTTTATCTTAGTGGAATAACCTAAGAATATGCCTTCATCACTTTTTGCATCAAGTTTTTCATTTCTATTGTCTTTTAGTATATAACATTTTCTTCCAAACACTTTGAAGTATTTCACATTGGGTGCATAACCATACCATCTCAAAAGGTGTGATACTTGTTCCTTTCTTGACTTGTAATCTATTCAAGGTATAAAATAATATGCTTACTATTGGAAATATGAGGTAGGAAAGGTTGTTGAGAGGGGGGTGGGGGGGGAATTAGGAACCAATTAAAATTAAACTTATTTCATTAATTAAATCTTGATATAATATTCTAACCTAATTGCATGCATGAAAGAATGAAAGCAATAAAATATTCATAACACTTTGACACAAGATATGGTGACCCAAAAACCTTCCAAATAGAAAGTAAAACTAGGGTGGGGATGATAACCACAAGCTTTAGTACTACAATATAAAGTTGGTCAGCTAAGGCTTACAATTGATCACTTCTGATGATCTGCCCTGTTAGGAGTAATAAGGGTCCTACTAGGTAAAACTTGTTAAATGATTTACAAAACATACAATGAAGTATGCACTCGATAAAGATTTGTTAAAGACTATTAAGTCTACCTTGTTAAAGATTTAGCTGATACATCTATTAAGATGAACCAGTGGCTGATCTCTGATCTGCAACTCTAAATTGCTAGTTTAGATTCCTTTGAAATGTGAAGATCACCTTGCTGTGATAGATAAATCTTTGCTGTCCCTTATACTACTTGTATCCTTCTTAATTCTCACTTTTACTCATTATATTTTCTTTATATATACTTATTTGGATATGATACAATTCACTACATATATACCAATTCAAATTACAATTCATCAAAGTTGGCTACAACATAGATTTCAATTAAGATCACAAAGTTGACCCAACTGCTGGCACTCGAGTTTTGAAGAAAAACTCGACTAGGTTCTGATACTTGGCAACCATTGTCAACACTTGACATCATCATGCACTTGGTAGATGTAGAAGCTTAGTTCATACTAATCACTTTTGAGTAGCTTGAACTTGGTAAACACTTGATGTGAAATATGCATGCAAGAGGAACCATCAAACTCTAAAAGAATGCACAAAAAATCCTAATCCTAACATAAAAGAAATTGAGACAAAGTAAGAAAAATAACAAACTCCCTCAATTCGACAATTGTACCCTTTCTTTATTCTCCAAAAGAGTTGATGTAGCTCTCGTATTGACATAATGAAAGGAAGATGAAGAATGATAATATAATGATGAGAAGGATTGAAAGAAGATGGTTAACCCAAAAAATGAGACAAATGATCACAATTCATAGAATTTGCATCACAATTCATAGAATTTGCAATAGCAAATTAGAAATTTTAGTGCACAAAAAGGTAAATGTCATAAAATATGAAAGTTTACAAATTGAAAGAGGAAATTTGTCATAAAGTATGACAAAAGGATGCATAATTAGAAATTGAAGAGTTAAAAAAAGGAAAGTTGTCATAAACTATGACAAATATGACAAAAGGAAAAAGAGGAAAATTGTCATGAACTATGACAATTATGAAAAAGGAAAATGTCATGAACTATGACAAATTATGAAAAAAGAGAAAAAAAAAATTTGTCATAAACTATGACAATTTATGACAAAAGAAAAGGGAACGTGGAGGCTTAAAAAGAGGAAGTGGAAGCACAATTAGTGGAAAAGTGTAAGAGTGGGAAATTTTGAATTTTAAAAACTCATAATTTCCTCTAAAGTGGAAATTATAAATTATAGAATTGAAAATAGAAAATAGAAAATGAGAAATGAGAAATTAAAATTAGAATTTAGGAAATTAGGAATTCCCATAATTCATGAAAATGGAGTCAATTAATTAATAAATATTAATTTATTGATAGCAGTTAGTAAAGAGGAATAATTAATAAGAGGGGATTAAATTAAATGATCAAGGCATAGGAATAGACTATGGGTTATCTAATCCCATAAGAGAAATTAACAAATTGATTGGCCAAGATGATGAAATAAATGCAATATAATCCTAGTGAAGGATCATGATGAAAACACAAATCAAATGTGATGATATAAAGAAATGATTGAATGAAATAACCAACATTAGATGAATGATAGGAAATGGCAACTTGTCAATGACACATCACAAGGGTTGATGACATATTACATATGACACCACAAGATTGATTGAAATTGATTGATAGAGATTAATCACAATAACATTAATAGACACAGTCAATGTTATCAAATTAATTGAATAAAGACATGATTAGACATTGAAGGACTCAATAATGTCAAGGATCAAATTGATGAATAATGATGATAGCCAAGGACACATGACATATATTAATGAATGTTAAGAAGGCACTAAAGGACATAACAATACATAAAAGATCGATGATGATGAGATGATATTGAAATAGTTTTTGAATTGAGTCTGAGTTGATTTGCATTTTTATTGAATGATGATCAAGTTGACTAAAAGATCAAAGTTAGTGAAATGATAAAATGGGACAAGTTATGATGCGAAGGTGATAAAAGAGTTAGCACAAACCATTTTTGAGCATCTACATTTTTCCCCTCTTTGATACAATGCAATTATGATCATTGTGTCAAAGAATAATAGTGAAAAAGATTAATGCCCCAATGAAATTAAAAGAAGGATGTAGGGTGCCCCCTCAAAAAAAATTGGGCAAGAAATTGACTCAAGGAAAATTAACATAATCAGATTTCCACAATCCATCCTTCACTTTCTCATCCTAATGATGGATCATGTAGTATGATCCGAAATGTTGATGGTAAAAAAACACACACAATCAAATCGAGGATAATTTTTTTTGAAATGAAAAGATGATGAGAGAAAGAGATTAATGAAAGAAACATGAGTAGAAGAAGGAAATGAGACTAACAAGAGTGATGAAACTTGCTTTCATAGGTGAATTTTATGTCATAAAAGCTTTATTTTTATGTAGCAAATATAATGCAACACATTGTGACATAGAGAGCTAGAGCGAAAGTGCAAGCCTTTTGCATAAAAAAACACAATGCAAACAAACAATGACCTTATCCATTCTAAGGCATAGAGTCATGCCCTAGATTATCAAAGAACATTTGAAAAACAAAGATAAAAATGATCATGAACCATCTCGACCACTCTCATAAATCAATTTATATCATCGAGTAGCATAGGAACATGATCAAAAGGAAACAAAGCAAAAAATAAAACACTCACTAAACAACATGAGCCAACAACCATTCTGATATGTTATTACTTGTTTTATTAAGTGTTGGTTGGGATTTCAAAGATTGATGTTTCACAAGTTGATTGTTGAAGGTTGGTTCTAGTAGTTATGTGTGGACCTCATCAAAGTATGATTTCGTTGAAGTGAAAAATTTAAGTCAAAGTTTGCATGTGCAAATGTTTAGCAAAAGAAGTGATTATTTACATTGATTATGTACAAGGCTTATTGCAAATTTTTAGGATTTTTCATTTTTTGAAATAATGTTTGGTTTTTTTTGTGTTGCAGTTTTTTTCAAGATATTTTGCAATTTTTAGGTTTTTTTTTTCAGGTTCATATTTGATTTTTAGTATTTTTTCCAGGACATTTTATGATTTTTTTAGGATCATATTTGATTTTTTTAATTTTTTTTTTTGAAGATCATATGTGATATTTTTTGGATTTTTTTTAGGATCTTTAAGGTATTTGTATAGAAAGAATTGCCCCTAGTGTTTAGCAAGGCAAGTGTATTGTGGATGGATGAAAGGAAAAGTAATGGATGATGGAAAAAGGTTACTTAGAAGGGTTTTGAGGTTGGGTCACCAAGGACTATCCACAAAAATGAGAGGACATATTTTATGACTCAAGGGCTGGATATAACAATGATAGGATATCAACACTTTAGGAACTAGATTGAAAGTGATGCATGGAGATGGACATACTAAGAGGTTTGTTAAAAATTATGTTGTGAATGTTGTGTCATTATTTTCATCAAGACCAAGATAGGGAGAGTGATAGGAAATTGATAGGATATGGATAGGAAAAGCAAGATCATTAATGGACAAGGGGATATGGAGTAGAGGTTATGATAGGATAGGAAAATTTTGAGAAAGGGGATAGGATAGGGTAAAGCATATAGGAAATTAGGAACTTCTAGGGGATTTGTATCCTTGTCAAGATCAAAGGCGAGGAAAACGGAAAGAGGGAGTGCTAATAGGATAAGGGGTATGATGGACATATGATAAAATGAAGGAAATCATAGGGGATAATATGAGTGAAACTGCCCCCAAGCATGGAATGCAAGATGTTCATAGACTACACATGATGCTTGTTTGCCATGTTTTCATCATGGTACTTGCCCAAAGTGCCTGTTTGCCAGGTTTTCACTATTGGACGAAAAGGTTTTTATTTGTTATTTTTAATTTTTTTTTTCCAATTTGATTTTTGATTTTTTTGACTTTTTGACATTTTTAGAAGATAATGGATGCATGACATGACATGGATGAAGGAATCAAGCATCTTATTCTTTGGATAATTCTCCAAAAAAGGTATGCATCAATGGACCGTGACTATGATAATAGGTTCAAAGATGTTGGTAGGGTACCAAAAATGGGGATAAAAGGGATTTAGGCAAGGGATTGGATAGGCTCAATGAAAGGATAGGAAAAGTATGTAGGAGGATGGATGTATTGAAACAATTCTTGATGTTTAGTGTATAGAAGTGGATGCAAGAGAAACATTGGCACACACCTTGAAGGGTGATGGAATGATAGAGGAAAATGAGATTTTGGGATTTGATAGAGGAAGGGATGTGAATTTTGGGACACAAGGACCAAAAATAGACTTTGGAAGGTAGAAGACTTTTTGATGGAGGGATGGCAATTTTGGATGCCAACTTTGATCTTTCTGTAGGACTTTGTGCTTCAAGAAGCTTTTTGGGAATCCAAATGTAATTTGACTTTTAATTCTTTTGTGGGTCCTTTGATTGCATTGTTTGTAAAAGAGATTTAGGAATCCATATTAATTTTGAATTTTCTTTTCTAGTAATGGGCCTTTGTGGCCATTTTTACATTTCTTATCTTTTGGGATCATGACTTTTTTTGTATTCACATGTCGATTAGACTTGACATGTTGATCCTTAACTACATTTGAATTTCTTGTCCTATAGACCTTATGCTTGGCATCCAAATTACTTGGGGATGGAATGGAATTTATGGACGGATAGGAATTATGTGGAATGTTTTTGGATGGGTGGAAGGTTTTCTAGGATGTGTGCCTTTGTTGACTTGCATATGGAATAGGGTAAGTGGATTGTGACCTAGTGGATGGAGGAACATATGGACCTAAAGTAGATGAAAGGGGTGAAGGAGGAGGTATATGTTTGGATCTAGATTTGGAAGGGATACCAACACCTTGAGAGTGAGCTTTTGGACTGAGGTCACGACATTTAGAATGCTCTTTGATATGAAAGGGTTTTGACATACTTTTTTCAACATTGTTGGACCATTTGACTTGATAATGTTTTTGATGTGTGGGTTACTTGCTACTAGATGGGAGTCCATTTTTAGTTGTATATGAGATGGAAGACTTGATAGGACAATGGATTGGACTAGACTTGACAAAACTAGGGGAAACCATTTGAACTGAAGGAGATTAATGAACATCATGAATAAGCATATTTAAACCATTAGGGGGATTAGGAGGGATAATAGGATTGTGTAATGGAATAGAAGCAGTGGTAGGATCATCTAGTAGGATGGGATCTTGTGGAAGAGTTGGAGGGATGGTGGGATCTTATGATAAATCCATAAGGATAATGGGATCATGTTGTGGACATGAATGAATGGTGGGATCTTTTGGATAATCTAAGAGTGAAGGAATACTTTGATCTTGACTTGGATTTATATCATCCAAAAATATGGAAGGGTGATCTTGATCTCTCTTGGAAAGTGAAAGATCAAGAGGAAATGGATCATCTTGGAAAATGGGGTTATTGTAAAGCTTAATGGAAATGAGGCCTTGATCAAAGATTGGATTTGATTGGATATTGTTTTGATCTTGGTCTTGATTATTTTTAGTACTTAGATCATCCTCTTGACATGAGGTATGAAAGTTTGAAAAGGGATTAGTGTTTTGAGATGAGGGACATAATGTTATTGGTTCTAGGAATTGAGAATCATGAAACAGACTTATGTCAAGGATGAGACTAGTTGGAAGTTGTTCAATGGATAGCCCTTGGGAGGTTTCAACATTGAAAGTGAAACTTGCGGGTGATGAAGGGAAATGTTCTTGGGAGTTTTTGGGATATGAAAGGATAGAGGAACACATGATGTTTCTTGAAGGTAAGTGTTTTGAGGGGACATTGGTGTTGCATCAATGTGAATGTTTTGGGATGAGCCATTGCTAGACATTTTGGAAATGTTTTAGAATAACTAAGGGGGGGGGGGTGAATCAGTTATCCAAGGCCTAAATGACCTAATAATACTTTTTCACTAATTATAGTGAGCCCATTAAACTATTCATGCATCCAAGCTTAAAAAAACCATCTTAGCAAGTTGCAACAAATCAACATATAAGAATAAAACATGCAAGATCAACACATGACACAGTGATTTACATGTAAACCTAGTTTGGGAAAAACCACCAGTAACATGCTACTCAATTTTCACTCTTCTAAAGTGATGCCCTGTTAAAGGCTTACAACACACTGTTAAATGTGACCTTGTTAGAGGATTTCACCACACTATTAGGAGTGGGCCTAGTCAAAGGACTTTGGAACATTCACTTGGATCTCACCACACTGTTAGGAAATTTTTCATAAAGTATGACAAAAGGATGCACAATTAGAAATTGAAGAGTTAAAAAAAGGAAATTTTTCATAAACTATGATAATATGAAAAAAGGAAAAAGAGGAAAATTGTCATGAACTATAACAATTATGAAAAAAGGAAAATGTCATGAACTATGACAAATTATGAAAAAAGAGAAAAAAGAAATTTGTCATAAATTATGACAATTTATGACAAAAGAAAAAGGGAAAGTGGAGGCTTAAAAAGAGGAAGTGGAAGCACAATTAGTGGGAAAGTGTAAGAGTGGGAAATTTTGAATTTTAAAAGCTCATAATTCCCTCTAAAGTAGAAATTATAAATTATAGAATTGGAAATAGAAAATGGAAAATGAGAAATGAGAAATTAGAATTAGAATTTAGGAAATTAGGAATTTATAGAATTCATGAAAATGGAGTCAATTAATTAATAAAGATTAATTAATTGATAATGGTTAGTAAAGAGGAATAATTAATAAGAGGGGATGAAATTAAATGATCAAGACATAGGAATAGACTATGGGTTATCTAATCCTATAGA
The DNA here is from genome assembly GCA_028749045.1 of Cupressus sempervirens. NCBI lineage: Eukaryota > Viridiplantae > Streptophyta > Pinopsida > Cupressales > Cupressaceae > Cupressus > Cupressus sempervirens. The sequence continues at coordinate 403,124,895 of CM053790.1, forward strand.
AGAAATTAATGAATTGATTGGCCAAGATGATGAAATAAATGAAATATAATCCTAGGGAAGGATCATGATGAAAATACAAATCAAATGTGATGATATAAAGAAATAATCAAATGAAATAACCGATGCAAGACAAATGATAGGAAATGGTGACTTGTCAAGGACACATGACAAGGGTTGATGAAATATGATATACAACACCACAAGATTGATTGAAATTTATTGATAGGGATTAATCACAATAACATCAATAGACACAGTCAATGCTATCAAATTAATTGAATAAATACATGATTAAAGGACTCAACAATGTCAAGGATCAAATTGATTAATAATGATGATATGCCAAGGACACATGACATATATTAATGAATGTTGATAAGGCACCAAAAGACGTAATAATTCCTAAAGGATCGATAATGATGAGATGATATTGAAATGGTTTTTGAATTGATTCTAAGATGATTTGCATTTTTATTGAATGATGATCAAGTTGGCCAAAAGATCAAAGTTAGTGAAATGATAAAATGGGACAAGTTATGATGCGAAGGTGATAAAAGAATTGGCATGAACCATTTTTGAGAATCTATAGTTCTAAGACATTTCATGTTATATTTCAAGTCTTATAGCCATGACAAAATAATACGGTCTTTGATCTTACGATAACCCAAGTATCAGAGGATAGTCGGGAGAATCAAGCAGTGATAAGATGCTACAAGGCTTCTATTGGTCGATTGGTCAGGTTGTCATAGCATTGCAAATAGTCAAAGGATTGTAAGTCAAAGAAAAGTCTTGCATAATGTTACAATAGTAAATGGTCATGAGATCATAGGTGCTGCAAGGATGTCTTCCGAGGACATGAGGTAAAGCATTGGCATAACGTTAGATTGTCGTGATATCAGGTTGTTGTGATATCGAGGTAAATTGTTTTAGATTATGGTAAAATTAGGTTTTGAAGGGACCCCAAAACCCTTTCACATCCTCAAAAAGGAAAAAGCAAGACAACCATTAGGAAAAGAGTCCTTAAACCTATTAGAAGCAACACCAAAATCAGGTTTTAGAGGGACCTGAAACACTTACATAGTCTAAATAAAGTAACTAGGTTTTACAAGGACCTGGATCCTCCAATATAGTTTAAAACTAAAAACCAAAAAATAGTACCAAACACGAGAACCAGATGTAACAACTAGTAAAAAGGACCTGAACAGGAACCTAACCAGAAAAGAAGACCCAAAGAAACAATTGCAGTTCTATGATCATCTTAACTACCTCCTTACCAATTTTAGCTATATCCTAGATGGAGTTAGTAGTTGAAGAAGCAATAACAATCAAGGCTTTTTTCCTCAAAATTTTTCTTGTCCTCTTGCTAGGGCCCTCTAAAGACATGGTTCCTTCATTTTCTGTTTTGCCCAGGCTCATCACAGTAGCACAAATGCTTGAAGTTACCTATTCCATTTTTGTTCCACTTTCCTTGATAAGCATTCTAAGATTTTGCTCATAATCCTTAAGTTTTTTTGGGATGTCTCCCATTTGCACCTCCAAGTGTTTGATAATAGCCTGGTCAGCCTCCTGGTTATGTTGCAAGGTTTCCATTTTCTTCTTCAACCCCATTATTTCATTATAAATCCAAGAAACGAATTGGAGGAAAGAATTGACTTTAAGTTTGGCAGAATGCAAAAAGAAGAGCTTGGTTTCCCTCTTCGGGGAGTCACCCGCATCTTCAGTAGTGGTATGTGGCAGGGACCCAACTTTATCAATTTGTTCCTCCCCATCCAATGGCTCCTCCTCTCCAGTCTCCACATGGTCATGTTGACTAGGGACCTCCTTATCTTGTCCCTTAGTCTCCTTTGTAGGAGTGGAAGCCTTCCCCATGTTTTCCTCCTCACTCATAATGGCTGGACCATCAATTAAATTATCTTTATCTTTATCACCTCCCCTAGACACAGTCTAAGTACCCTCATTATCAGACTTGCTCTATTATGAGTTATCCTCAATTGTTTCTTCCTCTCTCCCTTTCTCATTTTTGCCTTTCGTTTCTAGATAACCTTCCAGGTTAGAGCTAAACTCCCTAACATCTGTCCCTTCCTCTTCCTCTAGGAAACCTTTATCTGAGCCTTCAATACTCTCCACCTTAGTATCCTCTTCAATAATTTGTCTTTGAGAGCTATAGGGTTTCAATTTTGCCTTATCTTTCCCTTTAACATTCTCATCAATTTTACATTTTATGGACTGAGAATCCTTATGTTTTTCAATGGAGGGAGACAAAGAAATGGATTTATTTTTACAAAAACCCTCTATGAGCAATATCAAACCTTCATGTAAAATGGGTCGTGACTCTTTATTTCTATGGGCATGCAAGCTTTAAAGCAAAGAGAAATACAAATGGAAAGGGAAGGAAATTCTATCCTTATACCTAAAATGGTTAAGAAAGACAAAGTGGAATTTGTGCACCCTTTTATTCCTTCCATCAAGGATAAAGTACTCACAAATATAGCCAAGCATATCATTCCAAATACCTTTAATCTGTTGCACATCAAAGAAGTCTCCATTCTTCTCCAATTGCATCTCCTCATCATCCATCTTCAATAATTTTTTGTAGGCCACATTGGAAATATTGGTCTATTTCGAGAATTTAATACCTTTCATGGGGAGCCTAATAACCTCGACTATGAATTCCTTAGTAAGCTTTACAGTGACTCCGTGGAGAGTAACTTTGTCATCAACCCAATTTTTGAAGAAGGCGTTGGTGACATGGGGTTTGAATCCATGCAAATACTCCAAAAAATTGACCACCTTCCCTTTCTGGAGAGTCTTCTAAATGTCCTGCCTAGCCTTCCAGTCATCACATTTTTTGGCTCCTGCTTCCTTGGTTCACCCCCCATTTTACAGAGCAAACAAAAGACTAGAGACACCTAGATACTGATAGCAGAGAGGTTGAAATGAGAGCAATTTTTTGTGACGCAAGATCGATGTTACCTTTTTGATGATACGTACAGAGAGCACATAACCTTCACATGAATGTACCTCCTTGAGGAAGGTAATCTGACAGTCATAAGGCCACTCCCACAAATCATTAAATTTCTAATCCAAGAAAATATTTCCCACTTTGGAATGAATAGCATCATAATTAATAATCACTTTAAGATCCACATGCTTTTTAATTCATCAACCCACCTCACCTTATGCACTGTTTAAACTGCATTATTGGCTATCCAGTTAGTAGCCCCGTTGGCTTCTCTATATGTATGGGAAATGACCACTTTTTCAAATTTTTGAAATAAGGTTTTGATTTCCATAATCATAGACTCTATAGACCATGAGATAGAATTTTTATTATTTAGGGTATTAATAATATTCAGAGAATCACCTTCCAACCATAATTTGGAATACCCCAAATCAATAGTTAATTTAATGGTATAGAGAGCTGCAATAGCTTCAAGAATATGGCTATTTGAGTGACCAATAGGGACTGCTATAGCATCAATAACATTTCCCACATGATCTCTAAGAACACCTCCACATCCTACTCTTCCCAGGTTTCCCTTAGCAGCTCCATGAAAGTTCCCTTTGATCCATCCATTAGGAGGAACAAACCATTTTATGATCAATCTAGGATTATCAATTTTCAACTTAGATCCTTGAGATCGTAAAGGGTTATCAAGTTGGAAGGTTTGACTAGACTTCCTTTGGGATTTAAAGTTCTCCTTGAAGGCTCTAATTATATTTTGACCTAGCACCCATCCTAGAAGATCTTTATTTTTGAATATCCTATTATTTCTTTCTTTCCAAATGCCCCACCAAAGGTGAGGGAGGGTTGATTTCCAAAGAAATTGAGCATTAGGATCCTTTGAGGGGTAGCTCCAACTTTTGAAAGAAAGATCCACATTGTTTTGATGGACCCATGTCATACCCCAAAAATTCAAAATCTCAGTCCATACTTCCTGGGTATAGGAACAACTCAAAAACATATGATCTCTATCTTCAAGTCCATTTCTGCATAAAGTACACATATTAACCACATTTATACCTCTTTTTTGCAAGTTGTCAAGGGTCAAATTTTTTTTTTTGGAGAAGAATCCAAAGAATATGTTAATTTTGGGTATGAGACCCTTAATCCAAGCATGTGACCAAAAAGGTTGATTACCCTTATCCTTTGAAGTAAAGATAGAAGAGACTTTAAATCGACCACTAGGATCAGCATGCTAGATAATCTCATCCTCAAGATAAGGGTAAAGAGAGACAACATTTAGGGATAGTTGGATATTACTAAAACCTTGATCAACATCAGTTAAATTCACCCAAGAATCATTCTACCAATAATGACTTACTAGAAAGCCAAATCTCTACTTGCATCAGTCAACTAAAGCCTTGTCATGAAAGTATCCAATCAAAGGATGGTCCTTAAGACAGATATCCTCCCAAAATTTCACCTTTAGCCCATTACCAATTTTTTAGGAGCATCCTTTTTCTAAAGTTTTCTTGGTCCCCTGAACAACTCCCCATATGGAGGAAGAATGGATAACATTAGGAGAGGCAAAGAAATCAGGAAGGGATTCAACATTGAAGAGATACTTAGGTTTCCATATGGTACTCCACTCTTTGCTGTCATGGTAAACTCTCCACCCCTATTTGGCTATCGAGGTAAATTATTATATGTATTTTGATAGTATGAAAGATTGATAATCATAGGATTATGGGGTTGAATTCCTAGGTTACCAATGATATGAAGGGGAAAGTTAGTTGTATGATCTTAGAGTCATAATATTGCAAGGCAAGAAGGGGTGGAGGCTAGTTCCAAATAGACATTGGGCATTTTGATCTTACGATATTCCTCTATTGTAAGATCACAAGTACAAGTAAGGATGTCTTCTAAGGTCACAATAGAAAGATAGTTAACTGTGATCATAGGATTGTAGGGGTTATTGTCGTAACTGTCAATGTTACGATGGATTGCAATTGTAAGATCATGAAGGTCAAATCAACCGTGCCCATAACATTGCAAGGGGAAATTGATGGTAATGTGACCTTATGCTAGGAGTGTTATCATACCATCATTTTGTCATGAGATTTTAGGTCTTGATGCTATTGAAGGATTGTAATGAGAATGGAGGATGGGTTTGATGCTATGAGGTATATGCGATTGTAAGATTGTAGAAATCAGGGATATGAGCAAAAGGTGACATGAAGGGTTTTGACCATAGTTGATGATTGTAGGATCATGAGTTCTAGTGTTGACCATAATATATAAGGAGCTTTACCTATCAAGGTGGAAAAAGAGGGTCCTCGATAGATCAAGAAGCAGGAAAGGTACAAAGTGATAATTGAATATGGTTGACCTATGTTTTTTTAATCTAACTTGGCATACTAGTAACAAGGAATAGTGAACTCTCTAATGGAAAATCTAATATTTCAATCTCCTATAACCACTTTCATCATTCTCCAAGCCTTATAAGTATGAGGAATGGTTCATCACTACCTGTTGATCTATCTACTTAGTTAGAAGATTAATGGCTGATGTTCCTGTCCTCTCAGAGATTGTTTGGTGGATAAGTAATCTTACTACATCTGGATTTGTGCTATGATCAAATATTTTCCAATTTTACAGTAATTATTCTTTGCAAATTTAAATGTAGTTGTTGAGTTTTATCTTAGAGTGGAAGCTATCTTAATTATGCTTACACTATAAAAGCAAATTTTGTAATCTTTTTTAGGGTCAGATCTTCTCTACTTCTTTGGTATTGCTTTGGCATACTACTACAAATTCCCTTTTGTCTCTAAATTATATGACACTCTATCTTATCTCTTTCAACCATTGACATACTGTGCAAGCTTTATTTTCCTCTCTTCGATGTACTATGGATATCTATAACCTACATGTCTCTATCTCTTTTGGCCTATGAATGATAATAAGTGAATCTCTTGTTCCTTGCCTCACTCATTTGGTTGCCTAATCTACATGTGGCTATTGGATTAAAATAAGTTTAAATCTGTATATCTTTAGATTTTTATGATAATTGTACAATATATTTATGGGAAGGGATTGGTATGAACACTCTATTTTGGCGCATCACCTCCTTAGAATAGATTAGGTAGTTGTTTTTTATGGGTTCCTCCCTTTTCCTCTCTAAGTGTAGTTTAGGCACATCCTGATAGCAAAGGAAGCTGGCCTTTTATGGGTTCAAGTCCCAGTGACAATAGTTTTTGGCATGCCCAGTGGGACCCTCATATTAAACATTCTAAGTTCACTGGTGTCAAAGAAAGATTTCATGTTCATGCTGAGGAGATAGTACTTCCTTTAGTATTAAAGCCTTTAAGAGGCTCATTTGTTCAAAGTACTTGGTGACTCCAAGCTTCAAGCACATTTTCTTTCCAGACCAAAGTTGTTGTGATTCATTCCCAAAGCACACACAAAGGCATCTTCTATAGGTAATTTTTAGTATTTAGAGCTCTCATTTTTAAATCCTAGAAGAAAGAAGGGAGGGTTATCATTATCACTAGTTAGGAGTACAGAGGAAGTCAATACACCTGCAAGATCTATCTCTACCCCTCCCATTGATAGATCCCAACCTAGGATACAATTTGCTCATATTAATAGACCACTCATTTATATGGCTAGAGTGCATGCAGTTGCCACTTTCAATCATGGAAACCCTCTCCTTTTGGCTCAAAGATATGATATTCTAGTGTTAGTCCTCAAAATTATACTTGAGTTTACTGGTGAAACCTCCATTTCCCCTATTGAGCATATTCAAGAGGTGTCTAGCATTTGCAATATTCATGGCATCACTGAAGATGATGTAGTAGTTAGGCTCCTAGCCTCATCCTTAAAAGGAAAGGCATTACAATGGTATAGAGGGTTTCCTCATAAATCTATAGTTGATTGGGATGGGTTAGGAATGACCCTATGCAAACATTTTGAGGATAAAAGTGACTATCTTTCACTTTTAAAGCAACTAACAACCATAAAGAGGGCACCCCATGAATGTATGACTGATTTTAATTATAGGTTTCAAAAGACATGGGATAGAATACCTACTAAAGTAAAGCCCTCCTATGGTCATGAATTCTTTTATTACCTTAGGGCCTTCAACAGTGATATTGCTACCACTCTGCAGTCTATGGGAGGGGATATTTTACCAAATGCATATGAGGTAGTTATAAGGGTAGAAAATATCTTGATACATGGAGGGAAGTTAGATCCAAGGCCCCCAATACCCTTCTTTCCTGAAATGACCAATCATTAGCCAGTTGTAGTCCCTATTCCCACCTCCTCTACAAGCTAGCCCCTTGCTATGATCCCAATAGCCTCCACATCCTCTAATGGATTTGATAGGATTAAGGCCATGATGCAAAATATAGACAAGGGGTTGCATGATCAAGAAAAGAAGATGGAGGATAGTAGTTCAGTAATGTAGAAGATGAGTAACAAGTTTGTGACTATGAAGAGGCAACAAGCTCAAACTAATAAGCCTCCCCAACTCCAATATCAAGGTCCCATTCATAATAGATCCCCTAACCAGAGTCATGCCCCCTTACAATAAGAATAGATCTATTGACAATTCCCATGTAATGAATACCAACTTAAATGGGAGCTATAATTAGAATAGACATATCGATCCCCCCCCCCCCCCACATGCTATGAATACCAACCTAAATAGGGCTTTAGTCTCTCAGAACAATTTTGCTCAAGATGAGATTTCTACCTTTCCCATAACTACTCCTATGGATATTGTATTTGTTAGAAGATAGAATCATACTTCACATTAACTATACCAGAGCAAGTAGTTGACCAGAAACACAATGCTAATCAAGCTATTGGTGCTTCTCTAAAAGGTAGTTTCTCCATCATGAACTATCAAGTGGAAGTGCCTTGTAATGTAAACCAGGATTCCTATGCTTACAATACTAGGACTAAAAGAAGAGCTATAGAAGATGCTACCCCTCCTCCTCCTAATCAATCCTCAAAATCAAGTGCAATACCTCATGTATAGGCAATCAAAAAACAACACAATACTACTCAACCTGCTAATGCTTCTCAATAGCATAGGCAAAATGATACCAGGAGACATGTGGTTGTTTCTCAAGCTGTTCCATCTCAACCTTCTACACATGCAGCTTCTAAGGTTTCTACCAAGACACCTAATGCATCTTTTAGTATGGTAGATCAAATGAAGAAGACCAATGTGAAAATTTCTATGTGGAATGTTGTTGCTACCATACCATCATAGAAGAGGCTACTGTAGCAGGAGTTGGAAAGCATTGAACTCAGAGATTAGCTACCTAGAGAAGAGAGTGTGGAAAGCCTCATGCAACCAATAAAATAAGGAGAAACAAGTAAGAAAAATAGACCTCCTTTCTATGTCTCTTTAATTATAGGAGATAAACTAGTCCATAATTTCATGATAGATTTAGGGGATATCGGTTCAATGATGCCTAAGTGTGTTGCTAATATCTTAGGAATGAAATATGAGCCCATTGTTAAGGATGTTATTGCAGCTAGATGGTAGTACTATGAAAAATATAGGTATCCTTAGGAATTTTGAAATGGCCCTACATGCATGCCCTAGTTGTACTATAGTTCTAGATATATCAATTGTTGAGGTCAAACCACACTTTGCTATCTATCTTTCTAAAGACTTTACTACCCAAATAGGTTTCTATATCTCCTCTGATTAGTCATATATGTTTTTTTGAAAAATATATAGAACTAAAGCTTCAGTCAAAGTAGAGCCTCTAGCCTTCCATCATACTAAGCCCTATACCCCTATTCCCATCAATATGAATTTCACCATTTATGAAGAAGAGAAGGGAGACATAGTAGATGAGCTTTCTACTTCCCTAACAAAGATACCTAATTTCCTATTAGATGAATGAGCCAATGCATATCAACTCGACCCTATATTAGAAGCCATTGAGATAGGCCTTGGAACATATTGTATATCAAAAAAGAATGCTCTTGTTCTTGGCCTAATGAAAATCAAAGAAGATACTAGTGGATTATGGAGCATGTAGTTTGTGGATCTAGGAATAATAATGGATCAAGGGCTGGTGTGATGTTGGTTTCTCCTGCACTAGAAAGGTATTAGTTCTCATTTAGGCTTCAATTTAGTTGTATTAATAATGTAGTAGAGTATGAGGCACTAATTCAGGGTCTCCTACTTGCTAAAAAATAAGGAATTCAAGCCTTAAGTATATATGGAGATAGTGAGCTGATTGTTCATCAAGTGAGAAATCAAAATGTCACTAAGAATGGTTTGCTCAAGTCCTATAAACATAGAGTGTGGGATGTTCTTGAAAGTCTTAATGTATTTAAAATTCAAAGCATTCATAGGAAAGAAAATAGACATGCTGATAGACTTGCTACAGTTGGTGCATCTTATGACGTACCAAGCAATGTTGAAGATGAGAAAAGGCAATAGATTAAGATGGTGGTTAGAGCTACTATTCTTGATGACAATGTAAATTGGTAGGTGTTTGAGTATGAAGCAAAAATTATAAGTGTCTTGCAAAATGAAGTAGAATTCTCTAGGAGAAATTATTCAAGGTTACACAATCAGTTTGGGGATCAAATCATCAAGCTCAACTCCAAAAAGCTACCTAAGGGTCTAATTACCTTAGAAAGCACTTTCACTCCTAATAATCAAACAAGAGATAGAGGCATGAAACTCACTGCAAGTAAGGATGATTATATTCCTATCACTATTGCTGATAGGAGAATTCTTAATATGGGAAAGATATGTTATGAAATTGAGCAAGAAATTTTTGTTCACCTATGTCAAGAATTTGACAATATATTTGATTGGACATATGATGATTTCAAGGTTTTTGACCCAAGTTTGTTTCAACATACCATAGATTTAATTGATAATGTCAAACCAATTAGGCAAAAACAAAGACCAATTAATACCAAGATTGAGCCATTAATGAGAAAAGAGTTATCCAAATTGATTGAAGCCAATATCACTTTCCCTATCAAGCACTCATCATGGGTAGCTAACCTTGTCCTTGTTACGAAGAAGTGTGGAAGAATCAAACTATGTGTAGACTTTAGGGGATCTTAACCAAGCCTCCCTTAAGGATCATCACCCTCTCCCTTTCATGGAACATATGTTTTCTAAGGTTAGTGGTTTAGAGAGATTCTCCTTCTTGGATGGATTCTCTAGTTATAGTCAAGTGTTGGTCAAAGAGTCTAATAGATATAACTACATTCACCACCAAGTGGGGCACCTATGCCTATAGTAAAATGTCTTTTGGAATGACTAATGTAGGTGCCACATTTCAAAAAGCAATGGAGATGGCCTTCAAGAACATTATTGAAAGGTTTGTGTTGGTCTACCTTGATGATATTACCATGTATTTAAAGAACATAGTAGATCATTTTGGCCACCTTAGACAAGTATTCATAATATGTAGAGTATGAAGTATCCTTGAATTCATGAAAGTGTGTTTTTTCCACTAATTAAGGAAAATTTTTAGGACACATTATATCCAAAAATGGTCTAATCATTGACCTAGAGAGGACAAAGGAATACTTTCTCTCTCTCCTCCTAGTCACAAGAAGGGGTTGCAAAATTTCCTTGGTAGGATTGATTCTATAAGAAGATTTATTCCTAATCTTGCTACCATGGTGAAACCTCTTATAGCTATGCTTAAGAAGAATATGGTCTTTGCATGAACTAAGGAAGGGAAATCAAGTTTTGAAGAGATCAAAGCAGCCATAGCCTTGGCTCCCAGTCTTATTGATTCAAATTTTGAGAGAGACTTCATTCTTTAAACTTTGGGAGGCAAGTCAAGCATGTTTTCTATTTAGACTTAATTTAATGATAAGAACAAAGAATAACCCATTTCCTTCTTTAGTGAAGGGATTAAATAGTATGAAGATAAATACAATTATGTGGAGAAGAAAGCCCTTATAGTCATAAAAGCTTTGAAGAAATTTAGGAACCTTCTCTCTCATAACAATATCCATTTTCTAGCGCATCATGCTAGTGTGAAGGACTTCCTTTTGAGGAAAGATATTAGTGAGAAGAGAGCTAGATGGGTCACTAAGGTGATGGAGTATGATGTGGGTATTCAGATCACCAAATTGGTAAGAGAGAAAGGATTGTGTAAAAAAATGATCTCATGTTAGGAGGCAAATGAAGAAGTTTCCATGGTATTGATAGAACAATAGGAAGTAAGAAATGATAATCCTGGGAGCTGGATAGATGACATGAAGACTTTCTTGTTAGGTAATGGATACCCTCAAGGTTTGGATAGGGCAAAAAGAAGACAATTCAAATTGTAGTCAATCCCCTATGTCATAGTTGATGGTATTCTCTTTAGGAGGGATTTCAATGGGGTATTGCTAAGATGTATCAATGTAGATCAAGCTAAAATAATGATTAAAGTGCTTCATAATGGTCCTAATGGTGGCCATTGTTCAACAAGAATCATTGCAATGAAGATCATGAGAGCTAGTTATTACCAACCATCCTTGTTACATATTTGTCATAGACATGTAAGGAAGTGTGAAAAGTGTGCTTTCTTTTTAGGTAAATAGGGACTTGTAGCTCTTCCACTTCACCCCATCTAGGTTGATCAACCCTTTTCTTAGTGGGGATTAGATTTTATAGGTCCCATTAATCCACTTTCTAGCTCTAGTCATAGGTGGATTTTGGTCGCAACAAATTACTTTACAAGGTGGATAGAGGTAGTAGCCTTGAAAGATTCCATAGAGGCTTCAATAGTGGAATTCCTTAATGGAATTGTTACCAGGTTTGGTGCTCCTTCCACCATAATATCATATAATTCCAAGTCATTTATAAGAGCTCAGATATGTGCATGGGTAGTAGATCATGATATTTACTTGAGTACATCTTCTAATTACTACCCTCAATTTAATGGTTTGGCTGAGTCCTCCAACAAAAAATTGATTAGAATCATTAAAAGGACTATTGAGGGTAATCTAAGGTGTTGGTAGCAGAAATTGAGAACAACCTTGTGGGCTAACAGGATAATGCCTAAGAGGGCTATTGGAAATTCTCCACTCATGTTAGTGTATGGTAGGGAAGCTAGACTTCCTATTTCATTAGAATCTCCATCCATAGAGCTAGCTCATTAGTTGGAACTAATTGAAAATGATGTTATGTCTATAAGAATAACAAAGTTGATGGAGCTAGAGGAGAAAAGAAATCAGGTCATGTAGACCTTGGAGACACATCAACAATAGATGAAGAAGAACTTTGATAAGAAAGCTAAGGTAAAAAATTTCAAAGAAGGTGATCTTGTTCTCAAATGGGATGCAAAAAGAGAAAAAGTCGGGAGACACTCAAAAATTGATGCCTTATGGAGTGGTCTCTATGTGATTATCAGTTGTAAGCATACCAATGCTTTCCAGTTAAGCAAGCCTGATGGTGAAATTTTGCCTATTCAAGAAAATGGAATATATCCTAAACCCTATTTTTGACAAAAGATGTTGTTCCATGTATATAGTTAGATTAGTTTTCTTTCCATTCCTTCCTTATCGAGAAAAGCTAGATACACATTGTGTTGTTCCTCTAGAATGATAGGTTCGAGGAGTTTTGTAGAGTTGCATAGGCAAAATGAGGTTATTTTATGGATCAAAATGTAGCATAAGTGATGAAATTGATGATTTTTCATGGTTCCAAAGACTCCATATCCCAATGGATCTTTTAATGGTCATATGCCAAGAAGGCTTGCATTCACCTTGAATCACCATAAATGTTGGTCAAAAGTGCCCTCTCGCCAAAAGATTGATTCAAATTTTGAAACCCACCCAACGACCACAAGATTCAAAGATCCAAAATTTGAATAGTGCATATCATAATGTTAGATTATCTTTACCCTAAGTTCTGAGCCATTTCATGTTATATTTCAAGTCCAAGAGTTGTGACAAAATAATATTGTACCAATCTTACGATAACCCATGTATCAGAGGATCATTGGGTAAATCAAATAGTGATAAGATGCTACAAGGCTCCTATTTTTTGAGTGGTTAGGTTTTCATAACATTGAAAATAGTCAAAGGATCCTAAGTCAAGGAAAATTCTTTCTTGATGTTATGACAGTAAATGATTGTGAGATCATAGATGCTACAATGATATCTTCCAAGTACACAAGGTAAAACATTGACGTAGCATTGGGTACTCATGATATTAGAGATCTCGTAGGATTGTGGGCCAAAGGAAAATGTGTTTCAATGCCAAAAAAGGTCAACAATCATAGGATTTTGGGGTTGAATTCCAAAGTTGTTGATGCTACAAAGGGGAAGATTAGTCATATGATCTTAGAGTTGTAAGGTCACAAGGTAAGAAGGGGTGGAGGCTAGTTTCAGACAGATTTTGGGTGTTTTGATCTTATGATATTCCTCTATAATAAGATCATAAGTACAAGCAAGGATGTATTTCAAGGTCATGACAAAAAGATAGTTAACTGCAATCGTAGGGTCATAGGGGTTATTGCCACAGTTGTCGATGTTATGATTGACTATGACTGTAAGATTGTGAAGGTTAAATCAATCATGCCTGTCACATCACAAGGGGAAATTGATGGTACCATGACCTTATGCCAGGGGTGTTATCATGCCATTGTTCTATCTTGAGATCATAGGTCTTATTTCTATTGAAGGATCATAAAGAGAAGGAGGATGGGCTTGATGCTACAAGTTATAGGCAATCATAAGATTGTAGAAGTTAGTGATACAAGCAAAAGGTGACATGAAGGGTTTTGACCATAGTTGAAAATTATAGGATCATGAGTTCTAGTGTTGACCAAAATATATAAGGACCTAGTGGGAAAAGAGGGGTCCCCAACCAATCAGTTAGTAGGAAAGGTACAGAGTGATAGTTGAATATGGTTGACTTGTGTTTTTTATCTGACTTGGCATGCTAGTAATAAGGAATATGAAGCTCTCTGATGGTGAATCTAATATTTTGATCTCCTACAATCACTTTCATCATTCTCTAGGCTTGATAAGTATGAGGAACACTTCATCACCGCTTGTTGATCTATCTTCTTAGTTAAAAGATTAATGGCCATCGTTCCTATTCTCTCAGAGATTGTTTGGTGGATAAGTGATCTTCCTATATCTGGATTTGTGCTCTGATTAGATCTTTTCCAATTTTGCAGTAATTATTCTTTGCAAGTTTAAATGTAGTTGTTGAGTATTATCTTAGAGTGGAAGCTATCTAAGTTATTCTTATACTATAAAAGAAAAATTTGTAATCTTTCTTAAGGTAGGATCTTCTTTGTTTCTTTGGTATTGCTTTGGCATACTACTTTAAATTCCATTTTGCTTCTGAATTATATGACACTCTATCTTATCTCTTTCACCCATTGATGCATTGTGCAAGCTTTATTTGCATCTCTTTGACATACTGTGGATATCTGTAACCTACATGTCTATATCTCTTTTGGAATATGAATGATAAGAAGTGAATCTCTTCTTCCTTGTGTCACTTATTTGGTTGTCTAATCTATATGTGGCTATTGGATTAAAACAAGTCTGAATCCATATAATTTTGAATTGTTATGATAATTGTACTGTGCATGTATGGGAAGGGATTGGTCTGAACACTCTATTTTGATGCATCACCTCCTTAGAACTGATTAGTCAGTTATTTTTATGCCTTCCACCTCCCTTTTCCTCTCCAAGTGTAGTCTAGATGCATCCTAATAGAAAAGGAATCCAACCTTCTTTGAAGACTCAACCTCATTGTTCAAGTCCCACTACATAGAGGTTGTTTCCATGTTTCACAAGCTTGTTCTTAGGTAAAAAATTTGGACCAGGGTGCAAACTTTTGTGACAAAAAGTTACTAATAAACAAACTTGACCTTAATGTCAACAATGTCCACCTTTGACATTAGTGGCAAAAATAATTATCAAAAAACTAAATACTTCAAATTTTTTAGGTCAAAACATTGTTTTTATATCCATCTTGTGTCTTCAACTTGGTAACATATTGTATTTTTGAGATTTTTCAAAATTTCTTTTGTAAAAGTTATTTTCTAATTCTCTCTACATGTATTTGTATAATATTCTGCTACTCCCCCATACATATATCACATATATATTATAATTCTCCCTGATACTCTTTATATATATGTACATCTTATATTATACTTCTCCCCCTTTTTGACATAAGTTCCAAAGGTGTATACTACATGGTCATACCAAAATGTGACAAGAAATCATAATGTACCTTCAAAATTAATGCCATTTTCTTGTACCAATTTTCTTGTAGCACCTTGCTTGCATGTAATGTAATATACACTTTTGTTGATAACTCCATCATGTGATCAACTATGGAGAAGTTTTTGTCATGGATGAGTGTCTTGGCATGTGCAATGTGTTTCTAAAATGTATCCATGTTTGGAAGAATCATGCCTTGGATGTCTATGAGTGTGGCCTTGATCTTGGCTTCTTCCCTTAATAATTCTACTTGCATGTTTGTCAGATATCTAATCTTCGAATAGTGATTAGAACTATAGCTTGGGTCAAGTGACAATTGGTGTGCACCTTCCAAACTCAACTTGAAGTTTGGTGCCTTACAATCTATTCCTCGAACCAACATCTTAGATCCTTTCCTGGTTTTGCTACTAGAAGATGCCATGCTTGATAGGGTTTATGAAAACACAAAAATCTTCAAAAACCAACACAAAGATCACTTGGAAGCACATAAATCACTCTTTCCAAATAGCTCTCAAAAATTCATGGTGGAAAATGAATTTGATTTCCTTCCTTTTAACAAATTTTCACTTTTCGAATGCCATAAATGCTTGGTACATTCACTCATTTGGTGATAGCCTATCTTCCACTCATTTAAACCTTAATGCTTAGTAGAGTCATTCATAGCTCGATGAACTCATCATTACTTGGTGTCCACATAATGTTTTAGAGTATCTCGACATTACTTGGTAGGGTCTTGTGACCTGACCTAGCTCGATAAGGTCTTGAATTTCTATAATCACTCAGTGATCCCTTTGCATCTTGAATGTTGATGTTGATCTCTTCTTCTTGCTAGCTAGAACTAATGTAAGAGTTTTCTTTAGAGTCTTGGTACTAGTTATCCTCATAGGAATTCAAGTTGATATTCTTGAGTCAACCAAATCTTGAGTGACATCTACTTCATGACTTAGACTAACATTCTCAGAAGATTTTGTAATCCATTACTACTTCATCTGCTTTCTAATATTGTCAAATTTGGCTTTCTTTTCATCCTCAATTCTTCCAGTGTTCATATAGTTCTTGGCAAGGTCTCTAACTTCTATACAAATGAAACATCTTCTAGTGGTGTCTCTTTTCCTCATGTGACATTTCACACAATTTGCTCCAATGTGCCTAAATTATCCATAGTAGTCGCATCTACACCATGTGTTGTAGTGCCATCCAAATATTTCTTTTACAATCTATTCTACTGGATTCAATATCTTGGTTTTGCATTCAAAAGATCTGTGTCCTTGTTTCTTACAATTGTGACATTTACCTTCAAACTTAGGTTTCTCCTTGCATTCACTTGCTCAATGACCATGCTTATTGCAATTGTATCACTTTTCATTGAATTTTGCTTTACCATTACCCCAACATTTGTTTTATGTATGACCTATCTTAAGATAATGATTGAAAGTAAGTCTTTGATTCTTTTGAGCTCCTTTCTTGGATGATTCACCTTCTTCTGTGTATCCTATTCTCACTTTTCCTTTGTGTTTGTATTGACTTTTCTCATTCAACTAATTCATGCTTTCTTGAGATTTCAACATTCTTTCATTGGTTTTCTTTTTAGTGTTTAGATCATTCTACATTCTTTCATTCTCTAATTTTAGATTCATGATTTCTTCTTTTTCATTAGTAAGCTGATTAATGAAGTCCACTTGCTTAAGGGATAGATGCTGAATTTCATTGTTTTTTCCTTCTATCTCTTAATTGATTTTGTCTTTTTTCTTCCATGACTTCACATAATCTTACTAACTAAATTTCTTGTTCTCTTTTCTACTTTCTAACTTCTTCTTGAATATTAGATTTCTTTTCTAATATGTCTCTGATTGCTTCATCAGCTTCATTTGAATTTCTTTCTAGATAGATATCTTCAATTCTTTGTTTAGTGTAGAGTTTGTTATTCATATATACTGCAAGATCTTTCCTTCTTTTCAGTGATTGAGATATTTTCTCCTTTTCTTTCTTTAGTTAACCAATGGCTAATTTCAAATCTAAATTTTCATTGTCAATAGCCTTATCTAGCTTGTATACCTCCATTTCATCTAATATTTACTCAAGTTACTACACTTCTTCTCTAAGAACCACAATTCTTTGACACCAATTTTTGAAAATATAAGGTAGGAAAGGTTACTAAGAGGGGGGGGGGGGGGGTGAATTAGGAACCAATAAAACTTTAACTTATTTCATCAATTAATCCTTCATATAATATTCTGATCTAATTGCATGCATGAAAGAATGAAAGTATTAAAACATTCATAACACTTTGACACAAGATATGGTGACATAGAAACCTTCCAAATAGAAAGTAAAACTAGGGTGGGGATGATACCCACAAGCTTTAGTACTATAGTATAAAGTTGGCTGGTTAAGGCTTACAATTGAACACTTTTGATGATCTACCCTATTAGGAACAATAAGGACTGCTAGGTCCACCTTATTAAAGGATTTAATAACATACAATAAAGTATGCACTTGATAAAGAGATTTGTCAAAGTTTGTTAAGTCTATGCTATTAAAGGATTTAGATGATTCATTTGTTAGGATGAACTTGTGGCTGATCTCTAATCTGCAACTCTGATTTGCTAGTTGAGATTCTTTTGAAATGTTAAGACCACCTTGCTATGATAGATAAATCTTTGTTGTCCCTTATACTACTTGTAGCCTTCTTAATTCACACTTCTACTCATTATATTTTCTTCATACATACTTATTTGGATATAATACAATTTATTACATATTTACCAATCCAAATTACAATTTATCAAAGTTGGCTACAACATAGATTTCCATTAATATTGCAAAGTTATCCCAACTACTTGCACTTAGGTTCTAAAGAAAAAATCAATGAGGTTCTAATACTTAGAAACCATTGTAAACACTCGACATTGTCATGCACTCAGTAGACATAGATGCTTAATTCATACAAATCACTTCTAAGTAGCTTGAACTTGATCAGTACTTGTGTGACTCGGTGAACACTACAAAGCTTAGCATGTAAATTGAATCACTTGGTTGACACTCTCTAGTTTAGTCAACACTAACATTGTAAGCTTAGTATAAATTGAATCATGTGGTTGATACTCCTTGGCTCAGTCAACACTAGATTCATGTCACTAACACTACTAGCTTGGTAGGCACTTGAGAACATGCTTGGTAGGCACTCGAGAACATGGTTGACACTATACAACTTAGTTAATATTGCGAAGTTCAATTAGCATTGTCACTAATTGACTCGACATATACTACTCAATATGAACTAAATGTAGATTCTAAAACTTAGTAGCAACTGTAGAACTCAGTAACAACTATATTACTTAGTAGTAACTATATATAGACTACTTGGCTTGGTAGTAGCTTAACCAATTGTCTAAGTGTGAGTCACTAATAAACAAACTTGACCTTAATGTCAACAACTTCTCTCTAATACTTTGGTGCAACATTATTCTCCATCATCAATGTCTTACTAAGTCCATGATTGATCCATTCCTCCTTTCAAGCTATACCATTCTATTGAGGGGTCCTCGGTGTAGACATCTATCTCTTGATTCCTCTATCACTGTAGAATGTGTTGAATTACTCAGATATGAATTCACCTCCTCTTTCAGATCTCAAACACTTCAAGATTTTGCCTATTTTCTTTTCGTATCTAGCCAAATGCCACTTAAACATTTGAAATGCATTAGATTCTCTTCAATAAACATCACAATCACCATTCTAGAGTAGTCATCAACAAATAGAATAAATTATTTTTCACCATAGTAGCTTTGCACTCCAATAGGTCCATAAAGGCCAGTATGAACCAACTCTATAATAACATCATAAGTATAGGTCTTGTTCTTGCAACTAGACTTTTTCATTTTCCCAATTGACATTGTTTACACATCACATTATCAGGTTTCTTCAATCTTGGTAATCCTCTTTCTTTCTTCATCTTATCAATGCTTACCAAATTCTCAAATTTTACATGACATAGCCTCTTATGCTATAACCATATTGTTGATGCTCAAAAATGGTTCACATCTATGGTTTCATCACATTTTTGTACTAACTCTTCCCATTTCCTCATTCCACTAATTCTGATCTTTTGGCCAATTTGATTATATCTCAACAGTATTCTTCATCATTCATATCCATTTTCACATCAATTGCAGATCATTTCTAAATCATATATGATCTACCCAAAACCATTTCAACATCATAAAAATCATATAAAATCAAACTAGAATCACCCCAAATCTACCTAGGATCACCTAAAATTAGTCCTAATCAACTCAAAACATGTCAAAAATCTTGAATCAATCATCATCTATCCAATCCTAGGCATTTTTGTGGCTTTCATTTCCTCAAAAATCTACCAACCTATCAAACCTATCAATTCAACCTTAGTATTGTCATGGCTCTCAATGCTAGGTCAAACTGTCATTCTTGTCATTCGATCATTAAAATTGTCGAGTCCCTCAGTGTCAGATCATGACATTATCAATTAATTTAATAACATTGATAGTGTCTGTCAATGTTATTATGATCTATAAGCATTTGGTATAGCTCTAACACCATGTAATAATTTTGGATAGCTCTGATACTATGTAAAAATTTTCCTTAGGCAAGAATGGAATTTCAAGATCTAGAAGCTCAAGAGATAGCATAAGAGAGACAAGATATAATCAAATGAGAATGGAAATCAGATGATTGGATATGAGATATCCAATGAATACACACTAGAAGTGCCTTGTATATACACACTAATTAGTTATTTACACTAACACCACCTCTTAAGTGCAACTTAGGGGAATGCACTTAAGGTCACAAAGCTAAATGAAAGATGCAATGTGGATCCTAGCTATTAGGCCATGTTAGGCACCCTTGTACAAATGTAATTCTCTACATACAATGTTATGCAATGCAATGCAATCTCTCTAAAAATAGAGAAAGAGGGAAAACCTCATGGGAAAAACCTCCCCCAGAAAGAGACATGAAGAACTACAAGATGCATGCAAGGATGGAGTAATCAAGACCCCCCTAGTATGACATACATCATGCATGTACAAGCATATATCCCCCATAAGAAAAAATACATGATGGTATCCCCCATATTGAATTTTCTTGTGCAAGGATGTCATGAAGACAAAAAAGTATCCAATGCCTACAAACAACATTTCTCCCTTTAGGAAGAAGATAAAAGCAAGTATAGGTGCAAGTATACTTCCCATTGTGGATAGGAAGATGGATGTGGAATCCATATGTAGTATGCTATGGATGTTGCCTTTGAAGTCTGCTCATATGTTGACAAGTCCTTGATGAATGTAGATGCCACAAGCCAATTTGGTGGATACCCAAAAGAAGGTGGCAAACAAGGTAACATGTCCATGTATGAAAGTGAATCAAACTCCAAAGACAAGGAATCATCCTTATAGGAAGATATGGAAATAGAAGCAATGTAGCCTCCCCTCAATGATGAATGCACACCCATGAAAGAAGCTCCTAGATGACTGAAGAAGCTGCACCATGAAAACTAAATGATGTTCCTCCTTGTAGGAAGAAGTGGTGTCATAGGTTTAGTAGAGAATGCTCCCCAACTAGTAGGAATAATCCTCAAAAGATATGATGTCTGAGGAAACTAGAATACAATATCCAAAGACTAATATGTCTCCTTTGAAGTAAAAGAGCCCTCCTCCAACCATTTAAAAGAAGTGTCCATAATCATGTCAGTCTCAAAAGAAAGATCAAGTGGCTGAGGGTCAAATTATTCCCTCACAACAAGTGAAGAAGAATTTTCTTTAAGAAAGAGAAGATGAGTGTCATTAGTAATGTCTCCCACATCTTCAATGTAAGACTCCACAAACAATGCTACATTGTTTGGAAGGAGTCATCCCATGAAGCTAAAATAGGAAGACATGGTGTTTCCTAGTGCACTAAATCAAGAGCATTTGTGGTTGGAACTAGATCAATAGAAGCAACATGAGCATTAGGAGGTATCATCTCAACTGGAGTTGTAGGTACCACAACTGAAGTGACTGGAGGTCGAATGTCCTCTGGTAATGGAGGGACTCATGGATCTCCATATGCTTCCCAAAGACACATCCAGATGTCATAAGGACTACTTGCCTTCCTAAGAGGAGCAAAAGATTCCTTACTCATACTGTTATACATAAAGTGAAGAAGAGGAGAAAGATGTCCCTAATCAGTATTAGGTGGAAATATCTTTGAATATAGATAAGGAAACACTTCCTTATGTTCTCCTAGATGATCAATCATCAAAGCACTCCATTTTTGATAGTTCCTTTTGTCAATTTGAATCTTAAACCAAAATGACACTTTTGACATGACTCCATGAGATCAAATAATGTATGCACCCCCAAAATGTAAAAAAGAAATCAAAGAACTCCCCCTTAATGCATGATTTGGTACTTTATATTTAGAGAGATTACAATAGGCCACTTGTTAATTTAGGGCATAAGTGGACTACTGATTTTGATAGTTACTAATTACAAGTGCCAATAGGCCAAAATGAGACCAAAATTTAAAAGTACTATGTCTACACAAAATTACTCCAAACTGATACCAAATATGAAAAGTAGACAAAAAATCATGCACTCTAAAAAAAATAGCGCCTAAATATGTGTCTAGATGAGCTTGAACTAAGCCTTTGAAGTTGCAAAAATTGGGATTTGTGAGTTACAAAAAAATTCAAGAACAAAGATCTCAAATGTCCTACACTAAGGTGTAGATCATGAAATTCTACCCCAAAACAAAAAAAAATTGCTCAAAAAAAGGAGTCCGTACGAGGGAGATATCGTTGTTTGAAAATCACCTCTGTAATTATTTTTCCTCACTCACCATCGTCACACCTTCAAATATCAAATGGCTCTAGATTTTACCTCAGATGTCTAATTTTGATGAGATAAAAGTCAATTTGGAGGTTTTTTGACCTTTTGAATGTGATACTAACATCTGATTTGCATTAGCAAACTCCAATCTTGACCTGCAAAAAAAAGTCTCTCTAATGGCGATGCAATGAAGCTCCTATGGCTTTGATACCATGTAAGAAGTTGGTATAGCTATGATACCATTGAAGAATTTGGTATAACTCTAATACCATGTAATAATTTTCCTGAGGCAAGAATGAAATACCAAGATCTAGAAGCTCAAGGGATAGCACAAGAGAGACAAGATATGATCAAATGAGAATGGATATCAGATGATTGGATATGAGACATTTGATGAACACACACTAGAAGTGCCTTGTATATAAAGGCAACTAGAATGACTATGAGTAAGCAAAGAGATAAACATCACAACTAAGCACATGTCCAGTAAGAGTGGATTATCCTCCATTGAGCATAGGAGTTTGTGCAATGATGCGAGGATAAGTTTACATTGGTGTATCTCATAAAGAGATGCTGTAGACACCATGTGCTCGAATAAGTTGCTAACTCCTGTGTTGTCAAGAAGAAAACTCATATGTCTATACATGTTCCTAAATTTCTACATGACAACTAATATGCTAAAGCACTAACCTAACTAAACTTAAGGAAAGTGCAATAATAATTAATTATTTACACTAACATGATCAACCCTATCAATTAATCTCAATCCTGTAGCATTTACAATGTTAGTTAAATGTTATGTGTACTTAATCCACATCATGTGTCCTTGGCATGTTATCAATTTTAATCAACTAGTCAATTTGACAATGGCTTTGGTCTACCCATCATCATCCTAATTGCCACATTTCATCAAAGGATACTGTCACATTTATCAATCAAATTGGCCAATCATCTATTAATTTTATCTATAGGATCAAATGACCCATAATTTAATCCCATGTCTTCCCAATCATTTCCATCTCACATTTCTAATTATTCTTCCTAACTAACATTCTCAATTAATTAATTATATTAATTAATTGATTCTCCATTGTTAAACCATGAAAATTCACAATTTCTAAAGTTCCATTTTCCACTCATAATTTCCAAATTCCAAATTTCTATTTGTGTGGATATATGGATTTTTAATTCAAATATTCCACATAATATTGAAATAATCTTGACATCATCGTGATACATGAGCATCTTACTATTGACATATCAGTCAAGTTTGTTATTAGTGACATACACTTATTTAGATTGTAAGTATCCACCGAGCTTATTGTATAGTTAACAATGTTAACCAAGCATTTCAATTGTCACTGAGTTCTATAGTTACTACCAATTCCTTTGGAAAAATTCTAGTGTAAACCAAGCAGTTACAACTATTGTGAAGATTAGTAGTGTTAACTAAGCATCTCAGTGTATGCCAAGTTTACCAGTGCAGACTGAGCTATACAATGATTACTAAGTTTGTAGTTGAAGTAATGCGAGTCCAATGTTAATTGAGCTACTTAGTGTTAACCAAGTGACTTAGTTTATACCGAGCTCAAGGTGATTGTGTTTACCAATCTATGTAGTGGTAAAAAAGTGATTTAGTTTATATGCCGAGTTTCATAGTATTCACCGAGTCACTAGTGTAGATTGAGTTCAAGAATACTTGGAAGTGATCAGTATGGACCAAGATTCTACATCTACTGAGTGCATGATGATGCCAAGCATTGACAGTGGATGTAGAGTATCAATACCTCACCGAGTTAGTCTTTAGAACTTAAGAATCTACATTCTAGCCAACTTTGTAATATTTGTGTAAACTTGTATTATGGCCGACTTTGTAATTATATAATTGGATTGGTATATATGTAATTTATTCTATCACATCCAAGGTGTGTGAATATATGCATGGAATCAATGTGATCATCGGTGAAGAGTAGGAAGTGAAAATTACAAAGGCTACAATAGTATGAGGAGCAACAAAGATTCATATATCACAACAAGGTGATTTATAAACTTAAAGGAATCTCATTCAACAAACTAAGTTGCAGATTAGAGATCAACTACTACTTCATCCTAACAGGTGGATAAGTCAAATCCTTTAACAAGGTAGAACTACCAGTCTTTGTAAGGCCCACACTAGTAACCTATTATAGATCTTAATGAAATAAATATGATTAGGAGTTAATAAGGTTATGATTAACATTTTTGTTACTAATAATGATTTATGAGATCGTAGTAGAGACTAATGTAGATTTTGATTATTATATGGTTGATACCCTATCCAATAACATTAGGTCGATAAGATAGGACCACATGAAAATGAAACTCAACATGTTCAAGTTGAGAACCTAGTCATGAGATTCAAGGTATGATTTACTAGATAATTAGGGGAGATGAATTAACATTCACTCTCATAAGAAATAACAATGAGTATAGGTCAAATGATAACAAAACATAATGGTTGCACTCGTAGATTAGTTTTAAAATATGATGACATAAATTGGAAACATTTAATGGCATGAGAAATTAAACCTAGGGGCACACACACCCCATAATGAGATAAAAATGACATTGTTAGAAATATTACTTTGGTCAGTTGATTGGGAAGGATACTAGTAACAATTCTGCACAATAATGATTTTCCCTTATATACTAAGATCCATTTTACATGTTTTAATGATTTAATAGATATGACTTTGGTGTTTCATTGTTATGATAGACAAGGATTATGATGGTATTTAGAATGGTAATTTTGTTATGATTAGAAAGATTAATGTTATACATGTCTTGAAATTTCAATGTTTTGAATAATTTATGGAAACTATTATTGGAAGGTAATTGAATATGTTAATGCAATTAAGTGATATTGGATTATTTCGCACTTATTTGCTTGTATTTCTATATTATTTCATTGGGCTATTGACATTAAGTTGAGTGTGTAGGAAAGTTGAACCATGGAGATTATTTGGGGAAACAAGGTTCAAACCTATGTGAACACAGTAAAGCCAAGGTGAATCTTTGGAAGATTCAAACCTCATTGTATTGTGATTGTGCATGGGTGTTATAAGTTTATAAATCATGATTATTTAGAGACATACCATCGTGATGTGTAAGTGTTTTAATGTGCATGTGTCATTTGACACTTGTGTTGTCTATGTGTAAATTACATGTCATATAGGGTTTTTGGCATGAAGTCACTTAACTTGAATTTAATCGCCATTATGAAATTAAGTTAACCCACCTTGGAGAGTGTTAGGATGAGTCACCTTCATGATGGAATTCAAAATTAAATTTGGTTGGAACTTTAGAGAGTCTAAAAGTGGTTCCCAAGTGTTATTTTGGTGAAAATAAGTCTCCCACAAGGTAGTAGTATAGGTTGGGGGTCTAAATATAGCCATAATTTGGTCTAGAGGACCTAGGAGACCCTCTAAACTAGTCATTTTCAAGCCAATTCGAAAATCAGAGTACCACATGACTTCTTTCCTCACCCCTCCACTTAGTTGAGTTCCTATTGGTAGAAGGTACAAGGGTGTAAGAGGGGTAGATGGGAATGAAATTGGAGGTCCTTTTAGGGAGCTTGTGCCAAATTTAGTGGTTTTTCACCCACTCTCTAATTGTAGAGACACTTAGGGTTTGAAGAAAGATGCTTGGAAGCAAAGAAGGGAAGCTCTTCATCACCATTTTTCATAATCCTAGCTTGGAAAGAGGTTAGTGCTTCATGCCATTTTCTCTCTCATCTCATGAAAGTTGAAAGAAGGAAATTGGAAGAATGTTCTTGTAAGATGTATGTGTTTGCATTTGGTATGTAGTAGTTGTTGTGTATGTAAATGAGCATGTTGGATTCACTTGCAATTGATTTTTTTTCTTGATTTTGTTGTGGTGGATTGAATGTTGTGTTGGGTGTGAAGGCTTCACTCACCCTTGGGAGGGAAGAGAAGCCTTGGGGTGAAGGGGTTAGTTGGGCTTTACATTGGAGTTGAGAAATCCTTCTCTTGGAGAGGGGATAGTTTTCATGGAGCATGGACTCCATTGAAGCCATATGCATTTCTATTATTCTATGGGAGGTAAAACTAAAGATATGTGAAGAGGAGTAAGTGTTGATAGCCTTGTTGAGGCATGTGTTATTGATAGCCTTGTTGTGGTATGTTTCTTGGAAGCATTATTGAAATATTGCAATTGCAAGATTTGTTGTTTCATAAGGATATGGAATTCTCCTCCTTGAAGAGCCCACCTTCACCCAATTTTGGTTCTTGTTAATGTGATGTTGTATGATTGTATCCCGATTGAGCCTTGTTTCCCCTAGCACAGGGGTGGCCTCCTTGAGGCCTAGGTTGGGAGGTGAGCCTCCATGGTTCTATAATTTTGATCCTTGTAGGTTTTTGATGCACTTGGATACTTGGAAGTCATGAAGGTTTCATTACATAAGAGGAGGAATTACTGTTGTAGTTGGTTAATGATGGAGCAACAACTCCATCTTGTTATCTGTTATATTTGTGATTGTAAGAGTGTTAACATTGTTCCTATTCGTTGGTCACTAGAAGGATTGTGCATCATCTTGTGTAGAGATTTTACTTTATGTAATGTTGATAAGGAGAGTCCACCACCTTATGTTCAAATATGATAAGCTTGTTACATTTTATAGGAGGAATAGAGAAAGAACTCCATTATAATTTTTTTGTAGATTTATTATCATGAATATGAATGTATTGGGAAAATAGATTTAGTAGCAAAGAAGACATTAGTCAGATGTAAATAAACCTAGCACCTCATTATCTTGTTATTCTTCATTCTGACAGAAATGACTAGATGAATGATATGATCAATCTTGAATCTTATGTATGTGTAGAAGGTGCATTCAATAGATTTGATTTATCAAATGACAATAATAAACTAGATGTTAGATGATGATGTACCATGCATTTGAAATTATTGACTTCCATCAAGCAATAATTTGTAATGCGATTAATGAGATTAGATAGTATGTGCCAAAATCAAACAATCTATGAAATGAGATGTTAGTTCCATGACAACCAATAAGACACACTAGTAAGACTATGAGTTAGAAATTGAATAGATAACATAAAGAGAAAAAAAAAATACATCAACTTAATTCACTATTTATACTTGGTGATTAGAAGAAAAAGAAAAAAGAAGCCAGAGCTCAAAACTCCTAAGTAAGACCTGTAGGTGCAAATTGTGTTCTGGAAAATATATGGCAAAAACAAATAAAATCCCCTCCCAATATAGTTCAATATAATATTCACCCCACAATAAAATAATATAAATATGAATTATGAGATAACCTAATTCCTAGTAATAAATTACTTACATTATAATAGATGTTAGCTTATGAAGTGACATGGGATAGGACAAGTGGTTTGGAAGCAAGATTACCAATAAAAAAGTAAATAAAATAAAATAAAATATTAATCAAATCAACATTATTGGAAAATAGGTGACCATAACTTAGATTAAACACAATTTTTTTTTTAATATTGCATAAGAAGGGAAGGGGTCCCACCCTTCATCCACCCCTCCCACACTTCTTCAAGTCTATGAGTGCTTTACGCGCTACCCATCCTAACATAAGTTAGGTGTACCTTGCCACCAATATTTTCAAAAAGCCACCCACCCTAATAGACTCTTGGTTAGCAGAAATTTAAGGAGCGATATCTTGGGAAGGGGGAGCATGTATAAAGGAGGAAAAAAGACTATTCTAGCTACCTACCTTCTTGGGAAGGTGAATTTTTTTTAAAAAAACTTATACGTCACTCCCCTCATACCACACCTAGAAAGTTGAAAAAGGAGTTTTTTTGAAAATGGTTCCAAGCTGAATTAAAGGTAAGTCGATTTGCTTGCCTAGGAGAATGGGTCACCTTGACATTTCAGCATGGGAAGTATTAAAAAGGGGTGTGTGACTTAGGTCCTAGGTAAGTATTACTTGGAATTTAATTTATGTTGGGATAGGAAGCATTTTGGTTGGGTGTTAGGATTTAGAGGTTAGAAAATCATGTTAGACAATTTATGTCTTAGGGATTAATGTTAGAGTTAGATTCTTTTGTAGGAGTCATAAGGTAGTGGTAGTTAACAAGTGGGTTAGGGGTAGTTGGTAGGTAAAATTTATTTAAAATTTAGTTGGCAAATTTTGAATTGTGGGATTAAGATAACATTAATAAAAATAAGGGTTAGGAAGATGGGATTTGGATAATAGCAAGTTAAATATCTAGTTGTGTTTATTAGGAAGATCTCCTTTGGGGAGCACGTTAGGTTATGAGGTATTAATAGTGATATGAACTTGGGGTTAATAAATATGTTTTTCACCATCTTCATGTCATAAATATTTTATTATTAAATAATATACATAATTTTTAAGTGGCAATTTGGATTATTATATATATATTAAGAAATTTATTTATGTCATTATAATTAATCTTCTATGAACATAGCATATAATGAGTAATATGTAATTATGATTTATATGTAAGTAAAGGATGACCTGAAGCAGCAATACATTATTGGGATGTGTACAAATATTAGTTAATACCTATATCATTGCAATGAGAATAGAACACACAAAAAAAAAACATATACATATGCTTAGAACACGTAATTATGACCTCTCTAAAATGGATTTAGATAACCTCAAATCAGTCAGATTTCATGCTAGCAAGTAAGGGATATTAGACATATGTGTGTCTAGTCAGTTTAAGTGTTAGGATTAATAAAGGTTAAATCATTAATTATTAGGAATAGAATTATTATAAGGTAACACATTATAATAATTTGGAAATAAATAATTGAAATTTGAATTAAAAACCCTAGTCGAAAGACATCAAATTGGTTGGAGTGCATTAAGAATAAGATGTGAGAAGTTCATTGATATAGTAGTACCTATATAATAGCACATAAATGTAGCAAGATATGGATTGTGTAGATACATGGTAAGTCAACTTGAGAACGAAACATCTAAAACTACTATAAACCTCTACACATTTGCAAACTATTGAATCATTGCAACTATATTGCCACAAAGATTTTACTTTACATTGACAGACATAATGTCCTAACTCAAGGATAGGATGTGAATTTGAAATGATTGGATAAGTAACATCTTAATTCTCTCAAGGAAACATGAATTGTCATATTCCAAATACCGATAGTTCAATAGAACAATCATAACAAGTATAGATCTGTGTATGTGTTATCTTTTAGATCATCTTAAAAAGAATAATAAAAAATAAATATTGATAGTAATAATAGTAATAATAATTAATTAATTTTTTTTTTGGTTGTGCTTTTGCCTTGTAAAAAAAATTGGGCATGATAGTCTTATGCAAATCTCTTTACTAAGCGCATACTTCATTATATGTTTGTAAATCCTCTAACAAGGTGGACCTAGCAGTCCTTATTGCTCCTAATAGGGTAGATCATTAGAAGTGATCAATGTAAGCCTTAACAGACCAAATTTACACTACAATACTAAAGCTTGTGGGTATCATCCCCACCCCAGTCTTACTTTCTATTTGGAAGGTTTTTGGGTCACCAAATCTTTGTGTCAAAGTGTTATGAATGCTTTCATGTTTTCAGTTTCTCATGCATAGATCAAATATTGGATTAATTATTAATTGGATTAAAGTTTTAAAAGTTTTAGAAGTTACTGATTCACTCCTCCCCTCTTAGTAATTTAGCCTTTAAGAATATTTTCAAAAATTGGTATCAAAGCTTTGTGGTTCTCAAAAAAAAGGTTTAACAATTCGAGCAAAGATCAAAGGACATGGAGATATTTAGACTTGACAAGGCTATTGATAATAAGAAGCTAGATTTGGAAATGGCTATTGACCAACTCAAGAAAGCAAAAGAGAAACTCTCTCAATCTCTAAAAAGAAGAAAAGATCTTGCAATTCAAATGAACGATCATCTCTACATTGAAGAAAGAATTGAAGACCTTCATTCAAGCAATCTAGATGAAGCAAATGAAGCAATCAAAGAACTCCTAGAAAAGAATGGTTCACTACAAGAAGAAATAAGAAAACTAAGAAGAGAGCAAGAAATTTAGTTAGTAAGATTATGGGAAGTTATGGAAGAGAAAAAAAAGATAAGAGAAGAGATAGAAGGAAAGAACAATGAAATCCAACACATATCCCTTTAGAAAGTAGACTTCATTGATCAACTCTCCAATGAAAATGAATAAATCATGAGCCTAAGATCTAAAAATGAAAGATTGCGTAATGATGTAAACTTTGAAAGACAAATCAATGAAAGAATGATGAAATCTCAAGTAGACATGAATCAATTGAATGAAAAAAATCTCTATAGACAAAAAGAAAAAGCAAGAATTGGATATACAAAAGAAGGAGAATCATCCAAGCAAGGAGCTCAAAAGAATCAAAGACCTACTTAAAATCACTATGGTAAGATAGGTCATACTTCAAACAAATGCTGGAGCAATGGAAAACCAAAATTCAATGGAAAATGTTACAATTGCAATCAGCATGGTCATAAGGCTAATGAATGTAAAGAGAAACCAATATTTGAAGGCAAATGTCACATATGTAAGAAGCATGAGCACAAATAATCAGAATGAAAAACTAAGATATTGAATCCAACAGAACAAATTGTAAAAGCCATATTTGGTTGGGACTATAACACCTGGTTGAAATGTCATTAATTTGGAGAATTTGGACACATTGGAATGAATTGTGTTAAGTATCATTTGAGGAAAAGAGATACTACTAAAAGATGTTTCATTTGTATAGAACTTGGTCATCTTGCCAAGAACTATATGAATACTAGTAGAATTCAAGATGAAAAGAAGGCAAAGGCTAATAAAATCCAAAAATAGATGAGACAACAATGGGTTCCAAAGTGTATTGAGAATGCAAGTCCAAACAATGATGAAAAAGTCACTCAAGAATTGGGTGGCTCCACAATTTCTACTTGATCTCTCAAAGGAGAAACTGGGACTAGGCTACCAAAGAAGACATCCAAATTAGTTCTAGTTGAAAAGAAAAATAATCCATATCTGTATTCAAGATACAAAGGGATCATCGAGAAAAAGGGTACCGGTTTTTACCGAGTCACTTTCATTACGGAGTGAGGTTGGGTCACAGACTCTACCAAGCAAGGTTGAGAGTAACTAAATTTCATATGGTTATCGAATGATGGAAAATTCTATGGAGTAATCAATGTAAGGAAGTGGATGATAGTCTTTCAATTTGATGTACCATTTGTACTAAGAATTTATGGTGAAATTTGATAAAAGGAATGAAATCAAAGTCATTTTCAGCATGAAATTTCAAGAGCTATTGTGTAGTGCAATCTTCAAGAGCTTCTAAGCAATTTGAGTGAATTGTTATCGAAACATTTCAAATTCTCTCAAACCCTACCAAGTGAAGATGGAATCTAGCAACAGGAAGGTAAAGAAAGGTTCAGACATGCTAGTTCAAGGTGAATGGAAAGCTCTAGATTTCAAGCTCACTCTTGCCATCGTTGAAACCCTAGATCTGAGTGGAGCCCTATCACAAATCCCTCCAAAGGTACTATTGATAAATGAAATTCATTCTCATTTTAAATGCATGATTTAAGATATTGGTACTTTGGAAATGGATGGATCCCTAGAAAAATTGCATGTAAATGACATTTTTAAACCCGAACATCAACACTTGGAGACTAAAGGGTTAACCCATATTCCTCACATGCCCTATGAGTTTCAAGTAAAATGGATTAGGTTTATTCTTAGTCATGTGCATAATGGATATTTATGGTTGGAGCAACCAATTTTAATCACAAAGAAGATGATTCATAGAATCAATGGTCTCCCAACGTTGGCTAGGGTTAAAATGACCAAAACCCTAGGTTAGGCTAAACTAGAAAAGAAAACCCTAGTAGAATGGGACGGTAGAGGCATGAAGATAAGTAGTATCACTTATATGGAATTAAAGTTTGGTATACATATCATTGCATATAAGATCTATAGTTCAAGCTAGTTGAATAGTGTGCTGTGTGAAGCAGTTGACCTTGCATACAAGTAGTGAAGAACAATCTTTCTCTTGACCTTGCCGAGCTACTGTTGAAATAATTCAACAAAAACATGGAGAGCATTAGAACATCAGAGAACGACCCATGTAAGTTTTGTTCTCTGTTGACTTGTTTATTCTTTTATGTTTAAAAATTCTTCCCTTCAAAAGGTTTAGTTGTATGGAGAAAAGATGTGCCAATTCTCTACCAAATTAATGAGTACATTTCTGAGATCGGAGAGAACTATAATAGTATCATGGATAACTTTTTTGATGCATTTAAAGAGAAAATGAATAATAGATTCAGGATTTCAAGAAAATTAGTTGAAGATTACAAGGATGATGTGTGTTTCATGGTAGATAGTGATAAAGTATAATTTAAGGCAGTCATGCCTAGAATTGCATGGGTGAAACCTCTTGGATATGAAGTTAATATAGATGAAACTAACCATATCATTGAGGCACTTGTAAATGAACCAGTTGATCCCAAGGCTGCATATTTTGGTACATATGATGAAGCCAAAGCTAGGATAGAGCTAGAGATCAAGCTCCCTTAGGCGGTAAACAAAGGCAAGAAAAAAATTGCCAAGTTAAAAACTAGTTCTACACTTTTGTTGATCAAGGAAAAAGGTGAGGATGAAGAAGTAGAGGATGAGGAAGAATTAGAGGAAGAGGAACCATTGAAGAAGAAGGGAAAGATAATCATTACCAAGATTTCCAAGCCATCCACTACTATTTTTTCAAGGAGATCCTCAAAGAAGAAAGCTGATAAGAAAGGAGGAGATATAATATTCAGAAAACCTCCACCTACCTTCCAAGATAGACTGAAAGAACTATAGGAAGGAGTAGGTATATAAAATTTTAAAGCATTAAAGTATGAAATTAGGATCGAGGAAAAAAAAAAGTAGATTGAAGACCTGATGATGGACAAAATGGGTAAGTGGAAATACTCACCAGACCAGCTTTCCTCTTAGCTTCCTAATATTTTGATGGATAAGATTAAGCCAAGATGGGAATTTTCCATGCAAATTGTAAAAGACATCTATGGAAAACCCTGAACCAACTTATTCTAAGCTAAACAGACAAGGAGGTTAAGGAATCTCTAAAGAAAAATAAGGAGAAATTAACTCTGAAATTCAACACTTGTCTGATTCTGATGAAAGATATTGAGCATGTTGTAAGGAATGCAACAAATACGTGGAAGGATATCTATCTTCTTCATAAAAGGAGTGATTTTTCTTTTGAAGTGAAAGATGATGATGATGACAATGATAAAGAGGAGAAAGATGAAGAGGACAATTTTGAAGAGACCACACATTTTGATAACATTGATGATGAAGAGGAATAGGAGCAAGAGACTATTGAGGAAAAAACATAGGATGATGAAGAAACTAACCAAGTTAAGATAGTTGTAGTAGTTATTGGCTCACTCCTTAACTCTCCAAGAAAAATAGTGACAACATCTAGTTTGAAGATAGCCTCAACAGGATTGATTGTGACTACCATTGATAACACAAACATCCAATCAATCTTTGCACTAGCTCAACTCAGAAAATCACTAACTAAAGTGACCTCCACTTCATCTACTGAGCTATAGACTCTTCCCTCTTCTACTGTGTTGGCTGCAACAGTGTTGGATACATTAATTTTGGCTATTGCATGCATTTCTATAATAAGTGCAGTATCAATGTTTGTGGCTAGTCCTATTATGTCTACTATTGTTTCCATTCCTAGTAAGCAAGAAATAAATGTAAAGATAGTTGAGACCAAGCCTCAACCGAGCACAAAATTTTTGGGCCAAGGAAAAGAAAAGGAGGAAACAGACCTTGATGAGGATATATTGATCCTAAACTAGGGGGTAAAGGAAAAGGCTAACAAAAGTATAACTGTTCACCTTCAAAGACATAAAATTGGTATTATTATTTTGAATTTGGAAATGAAGCAAACTAATGAAATGTATAGAAATAGATGAATTTGAGGATTATAATTTTTAATAATTATTTGGAATAAGAATTTATATTTTCATAATTTTTATAGATATTTTTTTAGGTGCTAAAAAAAGGTTAAAATTAGGGGTCTAGTTCCCACCAAAAAAATATATGCAAATAAACTTATTTCCCTTTGATATCAAACTATATTATAGATAACATATATATCTAGAACAATCAAAAATAAAAATTGGCTTTAGAACTATATTTTCTCTTTTATAAGAATTGAAATTTCAACTCTAAAATCAATAGTTTTCATCTCCCACCACATTTTTCAAAAAAATCTATTCTAACCATGAGAAAAATTATACATTCTAGAAGAGGAATCTCTCCTCTAGAACATCATATAATTTTAAGATTTTTTTGGATATGATTTAATATTTTTTATTTCTCAAAATTGACAAATTTTCGAGTGTTAAAATACGTGGTTGTGGAATTTTTTAATTTCAATATACTATATCTAATTAAAACATTATAAAATCTACATGAGAATATTCTTAAATAAGCTCTATTAAATGTTTTTTATATGCTATTAAGAAAATATCATAAAAATTGTAAGATTTATTGAAACGCCAGTTGTCTAAAATAATTTTATTTCTTTAGTAATTAGATAAAAACTAGTATAAAACATGCATTTAATAGACATTTCCAATTGGGAAAGTGTGAGACCATATATAACTTAGCTAGAATGAATTTATCTAGATCATATGTTTAAAAAAAAATGAATTTTAGTTAGAATTACTAAAATTCATTCATTTTGATAAGTTAGCTTAAAAGGTGACACAACTTTGTACTTTTACCCTAGGACATATCCAAACTCAATCCAGATCAAATGCAAACATTTGGTGAACTTCTCCAAAAGAAAGCCAAATAGCAAAGGCTAAGAGAGGAAAGGGACAAAGAGTTCAAAATCATTAAGGATGCCAAGAATATTTTGGCTGAGGCTATAGGTATAGAGGTTGATTCATCTCAACCAATTTTGTTTCAACTAGTAGAGGTAGTCCAAAAGTTCAATGAAGATTCGGATGGATAGGACAAGTTTTTGCAAAAGGTAGAGAAGAAATTTGAAAATAAAGTGTTAGAGCACATTTCTCAACAAATTACAATTTATCAAGTAGAACTCTCTACCATTTTGGGCTCTCTGGAAACTTCATGTACAAATGTATCATTACTTTTTGGTAAGCTATGTGATGTTTCCAATTTTACTAAGGAAATAAAGGAAAAAATGTCCAAGATTGATGAAAACCTCAAGGAGAGTGCTTAGCAGTTGCAGCTTGACCCTAGTTCAAGCTCTACCCATTTCAATAAGATTAAATTTCTGATAGATTTACAGGCAAAATTGCTTAGAGAAGAGGCTAGAATCAGATCTACACTGGTACATATCCAAAACATGATTCTTCCGAACATGGATGCAATACAAAAGCATTTGCATATTCCAAAACCCTTATCCATGACAACAACTTCTCCATAGTAGACCACATGATTAAGTTATCAGTAGAAGTGCAGATTACACTACACACATGTAAGGTCTTGTAGGACAATTGGGACAAAACTTTGGCTATCATACTCAAGGTACATTTGGACTTTTTGTCTCATTTTGGCATTAATATGTAAATATATAGAATAAATCTTTCACATTATTGTCAAAAAGGGGGAGAAGACATAGAAGATATAGAAGGAGAAGATATGAAGAAGATGTGGAAATGATGAGCTATGGGGGAGAAAAATGTAAGAATTGGTACATAAGCTAAAAAGAAAATGGGGGAGATAGATGTAGGATAAAAGTAAATAATGATTTAAAGAAGAATGTATTTAGATGTACAATATACTGTATAGAAGCCTTACCATGTACATAAATATATCTTACAAAATCAATTTTGAAAAATCTCAAAAATAGTATACTCGACTGAGCTAAGAATCACATGGTGATGGATAAAGGTATTTAGGAAATTTTTGAATTCAGTTTTGGCTAATAAGTATTTTTGTTACTGTATGCATGAATTGTGGCCTATACTAACGGACACACTTCAACACGGTCTTTATATGAGGATTCATCCCGAAATGAACATTGGATTGTCCATCTAAAAATCATCCAACAAGCTGACCTATTTCCTTCTATCTAAAGGGATTTTGCCTATTTAATATCCTTTGAGATGAGGCTTAGGCAACTAGACCCTCTAAGAACGAAGGATTTAAAGATGAGATGCAACTAATCTATGTGAATATGCAAATTAATCTAAAATGAGATATGCGAACTAGTCTAAGAACATATAAAAGAAACTATGCTAAAGATGTATGCATATTAGATCTAGATGAGAATTAAGCTAACAATAAAAATCTATGAGAATGTAATAAGCTTAAATGAGTATGCAATTTGGTAGCAATTTGATGCAAATTCTAATTCCTCCTCTTTAATGAGGAAATGAGAGTCTCTTAAATAGACTTTCTTGGAATCTATTAATGGTTGAGATCAATTCCAATCAACGGTCAGGATTGAAGATGAGGTTCAGTTAAGGTGAAAGATTCACAAATTAGAGGGAGTTAACTGGCTCAGATCAGAGTGTAAGAGTTAGTCAACTCAGATAGACTTTAGTGTCAAAGTAAGTGATCTGAGTCATTTCTAATTTGATCACCAGTGAACTGGGAATTTCCCTTTTTTGAACTGAAGAGAGATTTTGGAGAGATATTTAATTTAATAAAATGAGATATGCTCTCATAAATATATTTTCTTATTAATTAAATAATTATATTTAATTAAGTAGAGACACTTTTCTTATTTAATTAAATAACTTTATTTAATTAATTAGGAATGGCTTCCCATTTAATTAAATAACTTTGCTTGATTAATTAGAAGTAGCTTCTCCATTTAATTAAATAATTTTGTTTAATTAATTAAAATAGGCATATTTATTAAATTAAATAAATTTAATTCTGTAGTACATTAGTCTTAGGAGATAATTTAATTTAATAAAGTATGAATACTTTGGATTAAATTAAGTTGAAATCAAATAGGTTTAATGTGGCTAATATGATTGCATACTATAGGGATTAAATAACGAGTCTGATTAATGCAGATTAGGGTTTCAAGCATTTGACAATTAAGTTAAGTAGCGAGTAGTAGAATAAGAATTTCCTATTAGGATAGGTCTTAGGATTGATCAGAATAGACCAAAATTGGTATCATGCCAATGAGCCAATTTTGGGGTATTACATTTTGCCCCTCTTGGAATGAATGTGCGAGCAACACGTTCAATTCAAAGAAAATAAAAAAGCATGATGCAAAGATGAGATTGGTTCTGAAGTTGATGATACGAAGACCAATTGATAAACTTTTAAGGACTATCTCTAGAATAGAGCTTACTCCCAAGGAATCCAAGCAGAATGCCTAGATACCTAAAATTGATAAGCATTTAAAATACTATCTCCAGAACGGAGCGTAATCTTTAAGGATCCAGACAAAATGTCTAGATATCTAAAATTGATAAGCATTTAAAAGACTATCTCCAGAATGGAGCATAATCTTTAAGGATCCAGATATAACACTTAGATACCTGAAATTGATAAGCATTTAAAAGACTATCTCCAGAATAGAGCATAATCTTTAAGGATCCAGATAGAACACCTAGATACCTGAAATTGAAAGCATTTAGAAGATTATCTCCAGAATGGAGCTTAACCTTCAAGGATCCAGATAGAACACCTAGATACCTGATATTGAAAGCATTTAGAAGATTATCTCTAGAACGGAGCTTAACCTTCAAGGATCCAGATAGAACACCTAGATATCTGAGATTGAAAGCATTTAGAAGATTATCTTCAGAATGGAGCTTAACCTTCAAGGATCCAGATAGAACACCTAGATACATGAGATTGATAGAAAATAACAAAATTGAATTATGAGACATAGAATCATCCCCAAAATGAGGCTTGATCCTTAGGAGTCAGGGTTTAGACTGTCCCAAAACCTGTCCATCGAACTCTAAGAAGAGTTGTTATAAGATAGATCAGTTGATGAAAATATGAGATAGATAGCAAAGATGCTAGATAGAAGGGAGCAAGATGTCCTTAGTGATGAGATGCTCCAAGTGACGAGGACATAAAATAGGAACGAGATGCCTCTAGCAATAAGTATTCAATGATGTAATCATCCTGCCCCCTCAGGAGCGAAATCGAAAAATGACATACCAGAAATGAGATGTAGGAAAGAAATCCAAGATTCAATAGAATATGAAGAGATCAGAATGATCAAAAGATGATTCAGATTCAATTTATCATGCTTCTGAGGTCCATAAGACCAAGTTTGACCCATATTTGACTAGAGTTGACTTTAGTTAAATATTTCCAAAATGAGTTTTGAAAATATGAAGAACTTAGAGTTGAAGAATTCCAAGAATTGCAAAGTATCAGAAAGATGTGAGCTACACAAGCATTCGATCGCATCAGTCCCCAAAAATTTAGAACACATTTTTGAGGCATTTAGGTGTGTCAAATTTTGAATTTGATCTCGAAAATGGATCCAGAATGGTCCAATTAGCCAAGGGGTGATTTTTGCGCAAATCTGAGCATTTTAAAAAATTAGGTCCACCCCTATATAAGGGTTGAAGGTGTCATTTTCAAACTCATTTGTGCTTTTGTCTTTTAGTGATTTTGAGCTCTGAGAGAGACATGGCAGTTAATGTGAGATACCATTGATTCGAGTGCTCTAGACGTCACAACCGGCCAACAGACTATAGACCATCGATAAGTTGTGGATTCCCTACCTTCGTACTTTTACTTTCAGAAATTTCTAGGTCATTTATTACATTTATTAGCATGTTTTTAGGAGGTCCAATAAGTCTTCGTGCGAAACCTATCATTTTCTGCATGAAGATCTTCTTTCTTTACATGAAGAAACATGGTGTGCTATTTCTTTGCACGCGACAGGGAGGATCTTTGCACGAAAGGCACTCATCTATCACGCAAAGAATGAGATTCTTCGCACAAAGGAAATTCATTTCTCATATGCAAAGATCTTTTCTCCCATGATGATGTGATTCTTTGTGCGAGATCTAACATCTTCGCACCATACTTTTTGAACTTCATGCAAGATTTCACGAACTTCGCACGAGATTTCAAGAACTTCGCTCGAAATCCCATGATAGTCATGTTTAAAAGTTTCACTTTTGTGCTCAAAAATTGCATTTTAATTGGTTTTGGTGTATCATTTCAACTTGTTACTGATTGTTTCATTTGTCATTTTTTGTTGTGCTTGCAGGAAGTCTTTGGTGATGTTGCATTTAGATCACACTTCTAGGGACATTACTCAGGAGTCTCGATGCTGCTGACCTGGCACATATTGAGCGGTTGGGTTTATCTTCTTTGTGCTGGATTCTAGCCATGATGGTGAATCATGGCCTTCTTACTGCTTTTGTGGAGCATTTCCATTCAAAGACAAACACTTTTTATTTGTCGATGGGTGAGATGATGGTTACCCCAGAGGATATATGGAGGATACTAAGGATCCCACTTCACAATGCCTAGGTCATTTATGATATAGTGCCCCGAGCAGGGATAGAGGCACTATCCATTGTGTTTGGGAGAGAGCTACCGAGGGGCAGGGCCATCAGCTGGGATGAGCTAATGCACACCTATGGATGAGGCTGACATCTATGCTAGCTATATTTTTGAGCTATTTCTTATGTCTTGATAGAGGATAGCATGGTTTTGAGTGTGGGTGGGGAGTCATGCTCCGTAGGATATTGGAGGCACCTAAGATCTTTGGGTGGGGTCAGCGCATGTTGGCCCACCATTTTCATGAGATGCACGAGGTAGCCTTCCATGAGAAGAAGACAATGGTAGATGGAGTGTATGTCTTATAGATATGGGCATGGGAGCACCTTCTAGTATGCAAGCCCATTCATGAGAATGCCAGAGAGCCCATGGAGCCCTATATATTCAGATATGAAGGGAACATTACCCAGTTCACCTAGGTAAGACTGAGCACTAGAGGACATGTCTTGATGACCTAGTCTTTGTTGTATGGCGAACCTAGCAAGAGACAGAGGACTGGGATGATGCCCCCAGAGAGCTACCATGGATGTTTAGTTCTTAACCTCTGGTGGGTAGGACCACATCAGTTATAGAGAGATTTGTGATTTTATGAGTGTGGTAGCAGTATGGCCGACCATAGGACATTTCTCATGAGTACTACACCTATGCCAGGTTGTAAAAGGATGTTGAGCGAGGATGGCTAGCATAGATGGATCCAGGGTAGTCCATGATAGATATTCATAGCCTAGCTGTAGTTCAATGGGACTACCTACTAGAGGTAGTAGATGCAGGGATGACACCTGCGTATTAGGCCATTTTGATCAGCCATTTGTTCCCATGCTTTACAGATCCACTGGGGATGGCAGGACAGGCATAGAGTTAGGTGCCCTAGTAGTAGCAGGCATAGCCACAACCACCAAGTAAGCCATAGTAGCAGCCATGGGTTTGGCATTGAGTACAATAGATGTAGATTCCTTTGTGACAGATGGGATCAGACCCAAGTGCCGAGGGTAGTGGGACTGGATAGAGTCAACATCGTAGATAGAGGATGGAGGAGCAGGATCCATAGAAGGAGACTCCTTAACTGTGGTAGTCACCACAATAGGCACCATAGCAGGGGGCTTTTGAGCTATTAGATGAGGAGATGACGGAGTAGCCTATCAGTGGCGTGCAGGAGATAGTGTGCCACTATCGAGAGAGGACTCCTGTGGCCTCCCAGTAGTTGGGAGAGTTAAAATTTTTAGTGGTAGTCCAAGATGTGCAGCTAGTGGAGAGACAGTGGGAGATAGATCAATGGAGAGAGTGCGCGGAGACTGTGGAGTAGAGATTGGAGTTGGTGTAGGATGAGATTGGCTTTGAATCAGCTCAGGTAGCTTACTATTATGCTGCATTTACGAGTGTGGTACTAGATGAGACACTTTAGGTTCAACACTTTTCTTAGTATGCATGAGAGTTT
The DNA here is from genome assembly GCA_028749045.1 of Cupressus sempervirens. Taxonomy (NCBI): domain Eukaryota; kingdom Viridiplantae; phylum Streptophyta; class Pinopsida; order Cupressales; family Cupressaceae; genus Cupressus; species Cupressus sempervirens. The sequence goes on from CM053790.1 coordinate 403,165,961, forward strand.
GGAGGTGCACGACCTCCTGCTAGACCAATTATGCCACCACTGCCTCTGACACCTGCTGCTCCTGCTCCTCTTAGAGGTGAGGGTATAGGATAGAGTTAGACGCTTTGTGTTTGACTCTGATTTGATCTCTAGCTATGTATCGACTGGTGTGCCAGCACCACATGTATCATTTTTGATTGATTGTGCTTGAGTAGCACCCATTTTTGTACTGACCCATTCTTTTGATATATATATATATATATATATATATATATATATATATATATGAGATTTTGAGTCGAGTATTCCTGTGTTCATGTCATTGTCTGTGTCTGCTTCATCATGATGTACATGAGATATCAACATGATGATTATGGGATGTATGTTGTACTTTGATATGAATGCATATGTATTATGATGTGATGTGATTATGAGCATGTACAATAGATATTATGAGTATATGGATGCAATGCATATGGAAATGGACTAACATCTCATGTAGTGTTGCATGTTTTTGCTCGACAGTGACAGGTATTCCATTGAGGAGCACAAATCGATGAACCAAACACTTCTGTAGCCATGGAGAAACTTGATAAGTTTGAAGATGCCCCCAATCCTTCATGACACAGGGGAGAAATAGAATCACAACCGAATTCTGTGTGTATGCAAGTGAAGTATGTAATGCAAGACTATATTAAATGCAACCGTAGGTCTAGTTACCAAGCCTCAACAATTTATCATCACTGGATATAGAACAAAGCTTGTATGTTATACAATTCCCACTGACATTGCAATCATGGGAATATGAATATAACATACATTAGAGGTTTGTTGGGATTAAATGTAAGCATTTGAGGCACAAGAAGCCAGAATGACTAGAACATTTGTCCCTTTTAATAGAGCAAGTTAACAAAAGCATCAAAGCATAAATGCTAGGATGACCATAATGTTGCTTGCATCAAAGACACACCAAACACATGGGAGATCCACCTTATGCTAAGTATTCAATATTATTCTATTTGCAATGACCCTTGCATTCATAACCTAAGATAGAAGTGTGCTAGGTATACTCGCAGTGACCCATACGTTCACTTAGCAGGACGAGTATCCGTATTTACTATAGCATGAAGAGTTCACTCCAACAAACAAGGAGAAGAACCAATGTTATTGACATATTCATATAAAAGGAGTCGAGGTACACATGGCCATCCAATATGAGATGTAGGCTCTTATAGTGGACACCCCTCTTATAGGAACATGTCAACTGATTGGAACTAAACCGTAAATAGAAAGCAAGAAAAGATCATGCCCCTAATCATTACTTCTCTAGTTAAAGATGACATCATCAAGTTGCTCGAGGAGATATGATAATGCAAAAATAAAGCAAACAAAGAAAAAGCTCAGTATATCCAAAAAAGTATGTCATTTTGAGTTTAATGTTTTTGGGATTGATGTCAAGTGTTAGTGTCCAGAACATGTTTGAAATAAATCTCTTTAGTAAGGTGACAACAGTAGGTAGACGTAGTCAGAACGACTAGTGACTGAGGTCAAAGAGGGATCTTCATGATGAAGAGCCTAAGAAGGACTAAGCGATAGTAGGCAAACATAGCCAGGATGACTAATGACTGACACAAGAGAGATCTTCCATAAAGGAATCTGGAGACATAACCCAAGAAACAATAGGCAGATACAATCAAAACAACTGGTGACTATTGCAAAAGATATTCTATGAGGAGAATCTTTGAAAATGAGGGACACTGGTGATAGTAGGCAGACACAGTGAGGACCACTGGTGACTATTGCAAAGGAGATCCTATGAGGAGAATCTCAAAAGTAGTGACACTAGCGACAATAGGTAGATGCAGTGAGGACCACTAGTGACTGTCGCAAAGGAAATCCTACTAGGAGAATCTCAGAAGGAGTGACATGAGTAACGATAGTTGGCAAATGTAGTGAGGACCACTAGTGACTATCATGAAGGAGATTTTATGAGGAGAATCTCGAAAGGAGTGACACTAGGGGGAATTCCCTGGAGTTGTAAAAGGAATCAATCCATGGATACATGAGCAGGAAGCAAGAAAAGTGGGAAAGCGAAAGCATGAAAGTGACTGTACATGATAACCAAAAGATGCACTACAAGATGGAGCATTGGGAATAAGAGGTGCCTGTTTACCAGGTTTTCACCTTCTTGGTAAGATTTTCTTTTTGCTACCATGATGCCTATTTCCAAGTTTTCACCAATGGCACTTCTTTTTTGTTTTTCAATTTTTTTGGTATTTTTCTTTTTTTTGGATTTTTTTTGTATTTTTGAGATTTTTCACTTTTTTTGGTGTTACCAAGGTACCTATTGCTAGGTTTTCACCAGGGTAATAATTTTTTTTTAGGACTTTTTCAAATTTTTAGGATTTTTTTAGGACATATAAATATGTACAAAGAGCTTGCTAATATTAGATCAACTATAAAATCGCTTCAGGTCGAGAGTGTTGACAAGTTCTTTAAGCACTTCTCCTTCAGTTGTGGAAAGATGATAGGTGCTAGAACCATATATTGTAGTAATGATGTAAGGATTGAGCCTGTTTGGTTCAAACTTTCCCTTTTGTACTCACTATTGTTGATTCTTGGGGTTCTCCCTCATGATGAGGTCACCCAGCTGGAAGTCACGTGGCTTGACTCTCCAATTGTAGCTTCTTGCCATTCATTGTTGATATGCTCGCAGATGATCACATGCCACTTATCATCGTTCATCTAGTAACACAAGCTCTTGAAGCTGAGCTATCCTATAATCATCATCAGTGATAAGGCCCTTCATAGAGATTCTCAAGGTAGGAATTTGGACCTCTATTGAAAGCATAACATTTGCTCCATACACCAAAGCAAAAGGAGTCATGCCCATTGGAGTTCTGATGCTTGTTCGATATGCCCAGAGGGCTAGATTGATCAAGAGATGCCAGTCTCTCCCTGACTTGCTAACTGTGTGATGAAGAATTTTGAGGATCACCTTATTGGATGCCTCAACCTGACCATTACCCTAGGGGTAATAAATGGAAGACCAATGTTGTGTGATTTTGAAATTCTTGCACAATTCCTTGAGGTCTTTATTCTTGAATTGTCCTCCATTGTGAGTAATGATTGAGGATGGTACACCAGATCTACATATGATGTAGTTTGTGATGAAAAGTGCCATAGTTTTGCCATCAGCAACTGTGAGAGGGACTGCCTCTACCCACTTTGTAAAATAATCTGTAGCCATGATAATGAATTTATGTCCATTAGAAGAGGTTGGGTGGATCTGTCCCACCAAGTTGAAGGCCCATTGTTGAAATGGCCATGTTGTAGTAGAAGGAATCAACTCTCTAGCTGGAGTGTGGATGAGATTCTCACATAGCTGACATTGCTTGCAACACCTAGCATACTTGATAGCTTCTTGCTCCATTTTGGGTCAATAGTAACCAACATGAAGGAGTTTGCGAGCTAGTGTCAGGCCATTGGAATGGGCTCCTCAAATGCCTTCATGAACATCAATTAGTGCACATTTGGACTCTTCAGGTTCTAAACACCTAAGGAGTGTTCTGTCAAGACCTCTCCTATACATATCATTAGCAATAATGATATAATGTGAAACATTATAGATTAGGTAACGTTTCTTATTCTAGGTCATACCTTTTGGAATGGTTTGATTGCAAAGGTAGGAATAAATGTGATGGTAGTGAGATGATTCTTGTCCTATAATAGAACAAATCATCTTAGAATCAGGGGTGTCATAGGCTGGGTAGTGTAACTCTTCCACCAAGAACTCATATTGAAGATCATTTTCAGGCATTTGTAGCAGAGAGGCCAGGGTGGCCATGGCATTAGCTGCTTTATTGTCTACTCGTGGAACTTGTTGGAAGGTGATGTGTGAAAAATACTTCTTTAAGTCATCAACCATGCGCTTGTAAGGAATTAGTTTCTCATCTTTTTTTTGGTACACATCATTAACTTGGTTGACAAGCTGAGAGTCACCAAAGATATCTAACTGATCCACTCTCCATTCAGTTGCAATTTTCATGCCATTGATCAAAGCCTCATATTCAACAATGTTGTTTGTACAAGGAAACAAAATCTTGTGCGCTTTAGGTAGTGAGTATCTCTGTGGTGTAATGAACAGTGATCTAGCACCTGATCTTTGTTGTGTGAAGGACCCACCAAAGAACATAACCCATGTGTGGTGCATGAGTGTCAGAATTGACTCATCTAGGAAATCAATGTTCATTGGCAGAAGACTTTGTATGGGTGCATCAACCAGTTGATTTGCAATTGCTTGTCCCTTGATAGCCTTGCGTTCAACATATTGGATGTCAAAATCACTAAGTATTATAACCCATTTAGCCAATCTTCTTATGAGAGCTGCCTTATTGAGAAAGTACTTTAGTGGGTCTATTTTAGCCACAAGCCTCATAGTGTGTGCAAGCATGTAGTGTCTCAGCTTTTGGGAAGCAAAGACAACTTCCAAGCAAGCTTTCTCAATAATACTATAGTTTTTCTCATAAGAGACCAATATTCAGCTCAAGTAATAAATAGCCCTTTCTTTATTGTCTATATCTTCTTGAGCCAATAGGATTCCCAAAGATGTTTCAGTTATTGAGATGTATAAAAGAAAAGGCTTCCCATGGATGGGAGGCATTAGGATTGGTGGATTGACAACATATTGTTTAATCTATGTTAAGCTTTGCTCACAATCTTAGCTCCAATTGAATTTCACACCCTTATGTAAGGTCTTTGTGAAGGGTTGTGATCTATCCACCTATTTTGAAATAAACCTGTGAATAGATTGAAGCCTTCCCTGTAGTCCTCTCATCTGACTGATGTTCTGAGGTGGTGGCATGTCCATTATTGCTTGTACTTCTCTAGATCTACCTCAATTCCTTTTGCAGAAACAATGTATCCCAACAACTTCCCTGATGTGACACCAAATGTGCATTTCTTAGGATTAAGCCAAAGATTGAATTTTTCCATAGATCTAGGATGGGTCCCAAATCTTGTAGATGAGTATTGCATTTAGCACTTTTGACCAAGGTATCATCAACATAATCTTCCATGGTCTTATGCATCATATCATGGAAAATTGTACTAACATCCCGCTGATATGTAGTACCAACATTCTTTAAGCCAAATGGCATCACATTACAACAAAAGGTTCCCCATGAACATGTGAAAGCCATTTTCTCCTGGTCTTTTGGCACAATTTTTATCTGATTGTATCCAGAAAAACCATCCATAAGTGAGTACATCTCATAGCTAGCTGTCATGTCCATGATCATATCAATATTAGGGAGTGAAAAGTCATCTTTAGGACATGCCAAGTTAAGATCACGAAAGTTTGTACAAACCCTGATAGATTTATCGTGCTTGGAAACTGGAATAATATTGGATATCCATTCAACATAATCAATTGCATGGACAAAACCAACTTTTAGAAGTTTCTCCAATTCTGCTTTGACGGGCAATGCAACGTGAGGGTGCATTTTTCGAAGCTTCTATTTAACTAGTTTGATGCCAGGTGCTATGGACAAATGATGCATGATAAGATCAGGATCCAATCCTGGCATGTCAGAGTATGTCCAAGAAAAATTTATTTTTTTTCTTTGAAAAAGGCAATGAATTGTTCCTTCTTTTCAGGTGACAGTGACTGTGCCAGATGTATCATATGAGGATGTTCTTCTGTGCCCAGATTAATTGGTTGTGTTGGCTCTATCAACACTGATGATCTCTCCTAAAAATGACTGGGGAGTACATCAAATATCTCATTCATGGGCACCTCAGAGAGGTTCTCACCCTTGGATACTTCTTTTGTTTTTACTTTTTTTGGTTTTGACACTGCCACAATGTGGTTTTCACCATCAGACCTTTTGCATTTTTTCTTTTTAATTGTATGATTGAGATATTTGATGTCAGTCTTAGTCATTTTGACACTCTACTCATTGGTGGAAGACGTTAAAGGTTCAATAGCATTTAGGTAACATGCAAGAGTATAGTCATTCTGGAATGCGGGGACTTTGTTAGATGCATTGGGGTTCTAGTCTATAAGCTGGGGATGTGTGAGTGAGAGAGTAGTGGTTGGTTCAATTGCATTCATAGTATAGTCATTAAGTGCTTGGACTAGCAATTTGAGACCTACGAAAACCTCATCCACAGGTGTGTTCAAATGCCTTGGAGTATGAATGATAGTAATTGATGACTCTAAGACACTAGTTGGATTTGACCCATGTGACCTAACCCTAGACATTTCATCCACTTCGATTTGGTTTTCATAGACATACACATGGTCAATGTCTTTATCAATAGTCACTTATGAAAGAGAGTCAAACTCATATTCCTTAGAATCAATGCTACATGGTGAGAGATTATAGAACTCCCCTATAGTGATAGAGACATAGTCACCTTCATCCTCTGGGTTCTTACACAAATACTCAACATGACATGATTGACTAGATTCTCCCTTTTCTGAATATATTTGAGTTGCTCAGTATTGTCCTCAGAAGAATCACTAGTATCATCCAGAGTGCTAACACATGGCACAAAGTCATGTAGCTCAATAAAGAATTCAGCAAGATCATAAGGAATAGGATGAGGGTATGAATCCTCATCATCAAATTCTTCTTCTTCAGTATCTGACTCGGCTTGTGACTCATTTTTAGATGAACTCTTAGGTGTTGGTATGAATTTATTTGGTCCCAAATGAAAAAGAACCTTCTTAAATCCTAGGCTAGTTGTATCATAATTGCTTCGAGCTCTTGCTTTGATAGGATCAATTAGGCCATTGTTATTGCACCCAATAGGGCTAGTTCCCTTGTAATCAAATGGTTCATAAGCCTAAGACCAAGCCCATATTTCTTAGGAGTGATTTCATGAGCTTTCTCTGTTAGGTCTACTGGAGCCTCTTATCTGTAAAGCCATGCAACAATGGCTTTGTTTTCACTTTCATCTTCTAAGGGAACTGTAGCCTTGAAAAAAGTGCCATTATCCTTGGTCTGAGATGTCAGCATGAACAACTTCTTTGCCTCTAAAGGTCTCCCATAATGTCAAGGAGACTCTAGGAGAGATTTCAATGATATCACTGGTTCAATGTGGTACTCTCCCATCCCAGTTTCTTTTAGTTTGAATGACTGCTCAATTTGTTTTAGCTTATTGTCATGATAATCAGCGGACTCATAGTTAGCAGGGATGAAAGTTTTAGCAGCATTGAGCATATTGCAGGTATAGCTAGTAGTGGCAGGAATAGTGACTTTGGAGCCATGAAATGGAAACTAGAAGCATTGGTGGTATGTGGATGGCACAACGTGTATCTCATGTATCCATGGCCATCCTAACAGAATGTTGTAAGCCAAGGGAATGTCAAGCACCTGACAGGTGACATCCCTTTCTACAAGACCGACACAAATGGGTAAAACCACAAGACCTAGAGAATTTTGTTCCACTTCATCATATGCTTTGATAGTGATCTTATGTCGAGGATCAGTAGAGTCCTTAAAATAATTCAATTATCTAAGTAGAGCGGTAGAGATAATATTTAGGCTAGCACCATTCTCAATGAGTACCCAACAAACACATGTTTGGTGGATTATAACCTCCATGTGTAGAGGTTGATTGTGTGGGTGACTCAGTGAGTTATCATCCTCCTCGAAGAAGGTCATAAGATAAGGCAAGGTCAAGTGACCTACCATGGATTGGAATCGCTCAAGATCAAGATCTTGAGGAACATTTTCCTCAGTGAGGGCTTTGTCCAGAATTTGCCTATGAGTAGGCAAGATTTTAAGAAGCTCAAATATGGAAATTTGAGCATTAGTTCATTTCAATTGATTGAGAACACTATAAGTGGTTGCTGTCGAGTTCATTGTGGGTTTTGCATCTTTGCCAGATGGACTAGCAAGGGCTTTATCTTTGTGTTCTTCAAGATCTGAAGTAGGAGGTGCAAGGCCTTTGAGCACCAACTTTGTGCGAGAACGAGTGACAGCATTAGCACAATGTTGTGAAGGCATATTATCCATTGCATTGGAAGTAGGGCCTCTCAGACAAATGGTGTCTTGGGTTTGTCATTATCTTGCTTGCCCTTAATGGTAATAATGTTGCAATATTTAGAATCCACAGGTTCAATGATGTTAATGACATTGTCATCATTGAAATATGTATAGTTGACCTTGTTGTAGGGTTGTGCTTTCAAAGTCTCTCCTTTTTCATAAGCTGGGAAAGGTTCTTTGAACACCTTGTGATCCGAGTTTTTGTTATGTCCATCTACCGCAAGATCACTAGCATCAATCATGTCTTGGACTTTATGGTGCAAGTTTATATAGTTGCTAGTTTTATGTCCCTTGTTTTGGTGATACTCATAGAATGAGCTCTCTTTCCACCATGGTGGACGTGGTTGTGGATCATAGGGATGAGGATTATCCATTGGTGAAATAAGCTTATGTTGTAGCAATGTTTTGTAAACCACAACCAAAGGTTCTCCCAAGGGTGTATACTCTCACTTGGGGCATGTTGTCCATGAGTTTCTTGGTTTGTTTTTGAATTTTTTATTGTCAGGGGGAGGTTTCTCAACATTTTTGGTTGCTTTGAGGCCATTTGTGAGATTAAATGCCACTTTAGCAAGTTTGGGTGTGACATTATCAACAACTTCATCATGTACGATTTCTCGGTTCTTGTTGACATGTTTGGTTTTATCTCTATTGGAAGTGGAACCTTGTTTTATGTCTCTCTAAAGAGTGAGTTCACCTTTGTTGACCATAAATTCCTCAATGCAAATAGCCTGTATGATCATGTCTTCAAAGGTATGTGGACCTTGAAGTTGAACTCTATACCTGAAATCAAGTAGGAGGTTATCAGTGAAAATGTCAAGCTTCTCCGTTTCTAGAATTTTGCAGGAATACTTAGTGTATAGTTGTCTCGACCATTGGAGGAATGTGAGAAAAGGTTCTCCAGTTTTCTATTTAAGGTTGCATAGATCCTGAATATTGAAAAGGTGTTGTATGTTATGAGAATACTGCTGAACAAATCGATTGGCAATTTCGTCAAACATCTTGATACCAGGAGGTAAATGTGAGAACCACTCCAAAGCCTAACCACCTAGGCTTCTAGGGAATAAACGTATGAGGTAGGTTTGATCATGTATAAACTCCATAGACAAAGCACCAAATTCTTGCAACTGATCTTGGGGATCAGTAGTACCAAAGTAGTTGTCATATTTAAGTATCTCTACACCTCATGGGAAAGGCGAAATGTTTATCCTTTTGTCAAATGGAAATGGACAAAGAGCATCCAATGTGTATATCTTTGTGGGTTTCTCTTTCTCATGCATCATCTAAGCCAATTGATCTTGCATAATTTTCAATTTTTTTTGGAGTTTGGAAGTCTCAGTTTCTTCTTCAAGCGTGATAATGGTTTCCACATTGAAATGAGAGGGTAGTTTAGCTCCCTCTTGGGCAAGTTTAAGAAAGTACTTTTCTTTCTCTTCGTTGAGTAGGATTCCCATGAACTTTTGAAAGTTTTTGTCTCTTTGACATTTTGCTATGTGTTTAGGGAGTATTTCTACTTCTTCCTATTCCTCATCAGTATCATGGTCTTTCTCTTTCTCTTTGTCATTCCTAGGTGGTTCTTGATGTCGACTATAACTACCATGTTCAGGTTCGCGATTAGTCATTATAGGAATGTGTTCAGTTTTAGTGTGTTGTGTTTCAAAAGGTGCTCTGAAAAAAGAATCAGACATCATGTTTGGTAATGTAGGACCCCTACTTGTCTTAGTATCCTCTTGGTAAAAAGGATTCCTGATTTGTTGCAAATTTATGGAAAATTTTTGCTGAATTTTAGGTGACCTGGCAGGTGAGGGAGATCACAAAGATGCCTCACTAGCCGAACTAGATACAAATTGTGTAAAAAAAGCTAAGCAACCTCTGTCGTGATTATTACCCCTAGCGCAACCACGTTTAAGTCTAAAAGGATAAAACACATTTTTGCTTCTGGTCATGACAGTCATAGACAAGGACAAGAAGCTAGAACTCAGACAAGGACTACACCAAGACTAAGTCTCAAAAAGGACAAGATAATAGCAAGAATGTTGTTCACCAAGGCACAAATGGTATGATTTAAAGGCTAGAATAGCTAGAGATTATGACCAATGTGAAACAAGGTATGACAAATAGTAAGAGCCAAAGACAAAAGGTAACTTAAGAGATGAGACTAGTCAAAGTATAAGGCACAAGCCTTCAGCTAAGCAAAGTGCCACTGTTTCAGGATTGTTCGCAGATAGAGAGTGATAAGTGGATGTAGAAAAAGGAAACATGTAGGTCATAGATAGCTAAAATAGACCAAAAGTGGTAATGTTGACACAAAATCTTGCGTGAGAAACCTTTACAGGCCATGCGAGGAAGTATTCTAGATCGCACGAGATTATACTTTGGCCGCGTGAAAGTCAGTGATAGTAGTTTAATTTCACACGAAGAAGTTCACAGGGTCACGCAAAGACTCATGACAGTAGTTTAATTTTGTGTGAGGAAAAAATAATTTTGCACGAGGAAAAAATTATTTCACTCGAGGAAAAAATGATTTCATGCAAGACTAAAAAGGTTTTCGTGCGAGAAGGCAGACCAATTTTACAACATTGACTGATTTCAAAGAGATTTTTAGACTATTCAAACAGAATAGATAGATTTATCAAACATATTTGATTGGACAAATCAAAAGGTTGACCTAGTAAGATGTTTGGACAATGTTTGAAGTTTGCAATTTAGGCAATGTGTTCAAAGAAGACAGTGGGAAGCAAGTAGTAGTCGAAAATAGTTTTGCTGAGGACAAAGCAACTCGACAAGATAGGGGAGTCTTGACTTTTGTTTGTTTTAAAATGGTTTGGACTTTGTTGATGACTTGATAACAAAAACGCTTTATCCCTAGAAAGAAAAAATGGTAGAGAAGGAAAAAATTTTGTCCCACATCTTATGCGCATACATGTACCTCACACAGCCATGTCAACCCTTAGAGGGCGCCCGTGTTTTTGGTATATTCAAAGGACTCAATAGTATATGCTAAATGAGCACCCTTGTGGTAGGGGACAAGCACATATATCACCTTCAAACATCTAGTAGCATGCCTATGGTGAGTTCTACAAGAGAGATTCTTCCCCCTCCTTGCACAAAGATTATGCCTCCTTTCGGAGGTGAACCGAGTAGCTTTTAACTAAGATGTTTTTACTTGGCTTCCATTCGTATTAATTTTTGATGCCTCCGAAAGGGGAGTTGAGACTAGTAGCCCACACCAGCATCTAAAAGTGCATACTACTTGCTTAACAAGCCAAGGGCCGACACCGACCAGTGCATAGATAGAGCTTCCCCTTGATATGCGATATCGAGAATTAAGAGGATTAAATTAATCTGACTTTGAGTCTTTTTCTCTACAAAGCATCTTGATTATAGTGAGTTGGAATCTCCAAAAAAGGAGTGTGCTCACTTCGGTTATTCCTAGAGGTTGGATCACTCTGGCAGGCCCTCTAAAGGATAGACATGGACTGGTGGTTTAGATCTAAGGGTCCAAATTTTTGATTTCCCTCAAGGGAAAAGAGCATAATCCTCTACCTTATTTCCTCGCCCAAACACACAAAATAAGTTAATTACTAACTTGGCTTAATCAATCCAAACTCATTCTTTCTTAAAGATTTTGATTCCCTTAAAGGAAATCATTGTCTCATCATAGAAGAGAACAAGCTTTGGAGAACCACCAAGCTGCTTGCCTCCCTCAAAATGCCATCTTTCGAAAGTGTCTAGGTTTTTGATTCACTCTTAGTTATCACCTCTAAGAAGTGAAGAGCATATTCCCCTATTCTTCTATCTTGCATCCTAAGAAGTTCACAAGCCCTAGTTATCTAGTTTTGAAAGCAATAAGAGAAGACACACATAGTTTTGTGGGTTTGAAAATATTGATCTTTGACAAGCGTATCTTTGACAATTGTCTTGCAATCAAACTATTAATCCATTTTGTGAGTTTTAAAAGGAATCTTTGGCAAACATCCTGCAAACAATAGTTAAGTTGCAAGAAACCAAAGAAACAGATTCAAAATAACACATGCTAGTGAAATCAGATAATCTGTATATCAAAAAATGCTTAAAATTGAAGCTATTGTTACAAGATCTCGCGCGAGATCTCTGACAGAGCTTTGCAAAATTATTTTAGGCTCACATAAAATTCTTATATGGCCCATGTGAAGAAAATAGGTTCCGTGCAAAGTTTCACGTGCTTAGGCACTTTCTCATATGACACGCAGAGAATCTTCGCATGAAGATTCAGAATCCTCGCGTGAAAATGAATAGTCTCGCACGAAGATTCAGAACCTCTATAGAATCGTATGGATAGAGAACATGAAAATGATTTAAAAAAATGCAAAGAAGGCCTAAGAAATTGATTTTCTCGGCCCCACGGTGGGCGCCAGAAATGTATGTGTGAATTATGGCCTATACTAACACACACACTTCAACATGGTCTTTATATGAGGATTCATCACGGAATGAACATTGGATTGTCCATCCGAAAATCATCCAACAAGCCAACCTGTTGCCTTCTATCTAAAGGGATTTTTCCTATTTAATATCCTCAGAGATGAGGCTTAGGCAACCAGACCCTCTAAGAATGAAGGATTTAAAGATGAGATGCAACTAATCTATGCGAATATGCAAATTAATTTAAAATGAGATATGTGAACTAGTCTAACAACATATAAAAGAAACTATGCTAAAGATGTATGCATATTAGATCTAGAAGAGAATTAAGCTAACAATAAAAATCTATGAGAATGTAATAAGCTTAAATGAGTATGCAATTTGGCAGCAATTCAATGCAAATTCTAATTCCTCCTCTGTAATGAGGAAATGAGATTCTCTTAAATAGACTTTCTTGGAATCCACCAACGGTTGAGATTGATTTCAATCAATGATCAGGATTGAAGATGAGGTTCAATTAAGGTGGAAGATTCCCAAATTAGAGGGAGTTAACTAGCTTAGATCTGAGTGTAAGAGTTAGTCAACTCAGATAGACTTTAGTGTAAGAGTAAGTGATCCGAGTCATTTTTAATTTGATCAGCAGTAAATTGGGAATTTCCCTTTTTTGAACTGAAGAGAGATTTTGAAGAGATATTTAATTTAATAAAATGAGATATGCTCTCATAAATATATTTTCTTATTAATTAAATAATTCTATTTAATTAATTAGAGACACTTTTTCTTATTTAATTAAATAACTTCATTTAATTAATTAGGAATGGCTTCCCATTTAATTAAATAACTTTTCTTAATTAATTAGAAGTAGCTTCTCCATTTAATTAAATAATTTTGTTTAATTAATTAAAATAGGCATATTTATTAAATTAAATAAATTTAATTCTATAGTACATTAGCCTTAGGAGATAATTTAATTTAATAAAGTATGAATACTTTGGATTAAATTAAATTGAAATCAAATAGGTTTAATGTGGCTAATATGAGTGCGTACTATAGGGATTAAATAACAAGTTTGATTAATGCAGATTAAGGTCTCAAGCATTTGACAATTAAGTCAAGCAGTGAGTAGCAGAATAAGAATTGCCTATTAGGATAGGTCTTAGGATTGATTAGAATAGACCAGAATTGGTATCATGGCAATGAGCCAATTTTGGGGTATTACAGTTACTAATGCTAAAGGGGGAGATTGTTGACATATCAGTCAAGTTTGTTATTAATGACATACACTTATTTAGATTGTAAGTATGTACTGAGCTTATTGTATAGTTAACAATGTTAACCAAACATTTTGTTATCACCGAGTTCTATAGTTGCTACTGAGTCCTTTGGGAAAGTTCTAGTGTAAACTAAGCAGTTACAACTCTTTTGAAGATCAATAGTGTAAACTGAGCATCTCAATGTATGTCGAGTTTACCAGTGCAAACTAAGCTATGCAATGCTTATTGAGTTCACAGTTGAAGTAATGTGAGTCTAGTGTTAACCAAGCTACTCAATGTTAACCAAGTGACTCAATTTATACCGAGCTCAAGCTGATAGTGTTTATCAAGCTATGTAGTGGTAAACAAGTGATTCAATTTATATGCCAAGTTTCATTGTATTCACTGAGTCAATAGTGTAGACTGAGTTCAAGACTACTTGGAAGTGATCAGTATGGACCAAGTTTCTATGTCTACATAGTGCACGAAGATGCCAAGCATTAATAGTGGATGCCAAATATTAGAACCTCACCAAGTCAGTCTTCAAAACTCGAGTGTCTACTTTTGAGCTAACTTTGTAATATTTGTGTAAAGTTGTATTGTGGCCTACTTTATAATTGTATAATTAGATTGGTATATATGTAATGTATTATATCACATCCAAGGTGTGTGAATATATGCATGGAATCAATGTGATCATTAGTAAAGAGTAGGAAGTGTGAATTACAAAAGGCTACAAAAATATAAGGAGTAGCAAAGATTCATCTATCATAGCAAGGTGATTTATACATTTAAAGGAATCTCATTCAACAAACTAAGTTGCAGATTAGAGATCAGCTACTACTTCATCCTAATAGGTGGATCAATCAAATATTTTAACAAGTTAGACCTAAAATCTTATGCAAATTTCTTTACTGAGTGCATACTTTATTGTATGTTTGTAAATCTTCTTACAAGGTGGACCTAGCAGTCCTTATTGCTCCTAATAGGGTAGATCATCAGAAGTGATCAATGTAAGCCTTCACAAGCCAACTTTATAATGTAGTTCTAAAGCTTGTGGGTATCATGCTCACATTAGTTTTACTTTCTATTTGGAAGGTTTTTGGGTCACCAAATCTTTGTGTCAAAGTGTATGAATGCTTTCATGCTTTCAGTTTATCATGCATAGATCAGTATTTGATTAATTATTAATTGGATTAAAGTTTTAGAAGTTACTAATTCAACCCTCCCCTCTCAATAACTTATCCTTTAAGAATATTTCCAACACTTACATCATGGATTCTCCATTACACTTGGCTAAGAATTATCATAATCCATATATTCTTATTCCTTACACATATCTATATTTAACCACCATTGTCATAGATTCTTGGCTTTAAGTGGCTTTGTGGTGTCACATGATGCGTCATAGATCCTCCACCATTTTTAGCCATGTGTTATTTCCAAGTGTGATACAATCCTACATTTGGTATCTAGTGTCATATGTGTCATGGATTCTCAAAATAATCTCTTGCCAAGTCACATATGCAAGTTGACAAGTCCAATGCTCTCATCTTGCGTGTCAGCTTGAAAATGAGCCACATTGCTCTCATTTCTAGTCCCTTGGTATTTGGTACCTCAAGCTTAAAATCACTCTTCTAGTATTCTCATATCATTACCATATCATAGGCTTTTTGCTTTTTAACTATGTGCATTATAGGCAATTGGAGCTACATCGTATGGAGAAGAAGGACATGGGAGCTACAAAGGAAAGAGGGTTTTTTTTACTTTGTGTTGCTTTCTTTGTGTTGCTTTATTTTTTTATTTGGATTTCATGGTAGACTAGAGGGTATCAATGTATGTTTATTGAGTTTGTGATTTTCTCATAGTATGTTAGAATTAGCCCAATTTTTGGTCCTACAATTTACACAATTTCCTCCTAGTATGTTAGATATTTTCTCATAATATGCTAGATATTAGCCCATTTTATTTTTGTTTTGATTTTCTATGATCATGTTCCTATGCCACTCAATGATATAAACTAATCTATAAGAGTGGTTGAGTTGTTTCATGGTCATATTTTCTTTTCTATCTGTTAAAGCAATGTACCTTTGAGAGTCTAGGCATGTATATATGCCTCAAGAAGAACAAGGTCATTTTCTATTTGCATCGTGCTTGTTTATAGAAAAGGTTTGCATTGGCACTCTAACCCTTTATGCCATGATGCATTACATCCCATCCGCCATATAAAAATAAAGCTCCATTGACATATAGTGCACTTTCTAAAAGCAAACATCATTACCTCATACTAACTAGACCTCATCTCATCTCCTCAATCTTCTATCATTCATCTCTTCACTCACCACCATGATCATATACTTTGATACACCAAATCATCTTCTTCCTCAATTCCTAAATTCCTACATTATCATATATTGTTTGTCAACCTTCTATAGCTTTCCACCAAGTATAACCTCCATTCGACCAAATTTGACCATTTCTAACTAATTTTACCCATGTTATGACCTCTTTCCATCATTTTGTGCATGCACACACAGTTTTAGGTCACTTTGAGTCTAGTTGAGCTGATTTTTGCACTAGGAGCCTTCTGTGACATAGTTACACTTTTTGAGTGCATTTGGGCTTCCCAAGTGCACTCAGGATGTACTTGGTATTGTCATGGTGCACTTGGGTGCACTTGGGGTACTTAGATGCTCAGAATTTCTCTTGGAGCTTTGTTTTACCCTATTTTGCACTTTGAAGCCCATAACTTTTGCATTTTGACTCTAATTTTCAATCTATCAGTTGCGTTGGATTCATAACTTCATTATGAACAAATTGAAATATCATTTTCATAATTTTGTCAATTTATTGAGTGTTAACCCATGAAACTACTCTCAGGCCCTTGTTTGACCCTATTCTACACTCTGGACATCATAACTTTCGTATTTAAGCTCCAATTTGTGATCCGTCAATTGCTATGGCTTTGTCCTCTCATTTTCAAAAAATTGACCTATCATATTCATATCTTAGTTAATTTATTGATGAGGCACTCATATGTATCATCCCTAGTAGGGCATGTTGTCATGACTTTCTCATTAGTTATTCTTTGACACAACACTCTAAATTACATTGTAACAAAGAGGGGCAAAATGTAGACACTAAAAAATGGTTTACATCTATGGTGTAATCAGATTTTCATACTAACTAATCCCATTTTATCATTTCTTTAATTCTGATATTTTGGCCAATGTGATTATATCTCAACAATATTCTTCATCATTTGTATCCATTTCAACATCAATTGTAGATCATTTCTAGATCATATCCGATTAACCCAAAACCATTTTAACATCATTAAAATCATATCAAATCAACCTGTAATGACCCCAAATCTACTTGGAATCACCTAGAATCAACCATAACCAACTTGAAACATGTCATAAATCTCAAATCAATCATCATCTATCTAATCCTAGGCATTGTTGTGGCTTTCAGTGCCTCAGAAACCTATCAATTTATCAAACCTATCAATTTGACCTTAGTACTATCATAGCTCTCAGTGATAGGTCAAATTGTCATTCATATCATTTGATATTTGACATTTTCAAGTCCCTTAGTGTCAGATCATGACATCATCAAACCATTTTAATAACATTGATAGTGTTCGTCAATGTAAATATAATCAACGATATCAATCAATCCCTATTATGTAGCATTTACAATATCGTTTAAATGTTATGTGTACTTAATCCATGTCAGGTGTCCTTGGAATGTTATCAATTTTAATCAATCAATCAATTTGACCATGAATTTGGTCTTTCCATCATCATCCTAGTCAATCTACACAATCATCATATTTCATCAAAGGATATTGTCACATTTATCAAATCAAATTGGCCAATCATCTATTAATTTTCTCTTATAGGATTAAATAACCCATAATTTAATCATATATTTTACTAATCATTCTTCTTAATTAAATATTTTAATTAATTAATATTAATTAATTAATTGATTCATCATTCACAAACCATGGATATTCACAATTCACATTTTCCACCTCTAATTTCCATGTTACTAATTTCTATTTGTGTGGATATATAGATTTTTAATTCAAATATTCTACATAATATTGACAAAATATTGATATCATTGTAACACATGAGTATCTTACATCACTAATTCTCCATCTACACTTGGCTAGGAATTTTCATAATCCATATATTCTTATTCCCTTACACATATCTATTTTTAGCCATCATTGTCATACATTCTTGGCTTTAAGTGGCTTTGAGGTGTTACATGACATGTCATAGATCCTCCACCATTTTTAGCCATGTTTGAATTCTAAACATCATACAGTCCTACATTTGGCCTCTTGTGTCATATGTGTCATGGATTCTCAAAGGAATCTCTTGCCAAGTTGCATATCCAAGGTGATAAGTCCAATGCTCTCATCTTGCGTGTTGGCTATAAAATGAGCTACATTGATCTCATTTTTGGTCCCTCAAGCTTAAAATCACTCTTCTGGTATTCTTATATCATTACCATATCATAGGATTTTTTCTTGTCAATTATGTGCATTATAGGCAATTGGAGCTACAACATATGGAGAAGAAAGAAGCACATGAGAGCTACAAATGAAAGAGAGGTTTTTACTTTGTGTTGCATTCCTTTTTTATTTGGATTTTATGGTACACTAGAGGATATTAACATATGTTTATTGAGTTTGTGATTTTCTCATAGTATGTTAAATATTAGGCTATTTTTGGTCCTACACATATATCACCACATTGTGAAAATAAACATATGTCATTAGATAGGTCTAGACAGAACAAGTTATCTCTTGTTTGGTCTCCTAATCAATTAACCAGAACCATTGTAGATCTTAGCCTTCTTGTACTAAAATTCAACTTTATAATTTGAATTGTTCAACTATGCCACACTCAACAAATTTTAGTTAAGACCTTCAACCTAATAAGCATTATCACATATGATCTTATTAGTAAATCTCATTGATCCTTTACCTTTCACAAGACATGGTGCATCATTACCAAACTTAACACAACCTCCTTTATAATGTTGTAAGGTTTCAAACTTACTTTTATCACTAGTCATGTGATGTGACCAACCATTATCAATTATCCATCCATCACCTTTACTCACATATGAAATTGGTACAATTTTCTCATCTTCATTAGAATCATCTTTCATAGTGACATAAACATATTATTCATCATTACTATTAGAATATTCATCACTCTCTTCTTCAATAATGTAACTATACACAATAGAATGTGCACTTCTCTAATTCCTTGTATTTGAGATATCTCATGGACTGAGAGTCCCAAATGGTGACCTAAAGCTCCCTATTCATGGACTGCAAACAAATGAAAAAATATGAATAAAAGGGCTCTTAGCCGAGGCCAAGAGATGCAACCCCTTACAAGTACACCATGAAATGGGAGGTTCAAGGACAAGAGAAAGGATGCTAGTGTCCAAGAACTACCAGAGAATGCTATGCAAAATGCCACTAGACTATATGAAATGCAAGGAATACAAGTTAAGCTAACAAGTTGAAAGTATTACAATCCCCCCAATTAAGATAAGTGTGTTATTATAATGAAAAAAGGAAAACTATTCTAATAATGCTATGCAAAGAATGACATTGTAGCTCCAAGAGCTCCAAGAGTACCTATAGAAAAACCTAGAACATAACACAAATGCAAAGAAGATGGATCCTAGATGAGAAGAGAGCTTTCAATCTTAAAGAAGTATGAATGATAGAGATCATGAGAGAAGAAGATATAATCAAGGGTGGGGATTTTAATTTTTCATGATCCATGTGCAAGATCATTTCCACCAATAAGAAAGAGTTGACTTTTGTATCTCCATGTGAGACAAGAAGTCTTTTCTCTTATTCCTAAATTGGGAAAAAATGCTTTATGTGTGAAATTTAGGATAAGATGAAAGCAATATTTTATTTAATTCAAGGGGTTATATTCCTTTTAATTAAATATGAACTTAGGATAAAGTGGTTAGTCTATAGGATAAAATCAAATAAACTAATTTTTTAAGATTTGATCTAAGAAAATGATTTAATAATTTAGAAAAAATGCCAAGAAGGGGAGTAATAGTCCAAGTGACCATTTTTGAGTGATTACATTTTCCCCTCTTTGACTAATGTGTGATCAATATAGGAAAACATTATGTTAAATAATAAGGAATCCAAGTAGGAAATAATAGATAGAGAGATTTAACTTTGAAGAATGAAGTGCAGAGTGAGATAGCAAATCCCGAATGCATAGCTTGGTAGCAATAGTAATGAACATTAGGAGAGAGATGATATCAAAACTCAAGAAGAGTACTAACATGTTAAGCAAAGTAGATATATCAAGATAAAATGGAAAGGTCAAGCATATGCTCCTGAGAAATAGATAGCCATAGTAGAAAAGCAATTTGCATTGATGATAGCATATTCTTGCCCCCTTAGGATCAAAATCAAAATTAGGTATATGGAATGCATAAATGAGAAAAATATGATCAAATTGAGATAAATCATGGTTCAATATGATAGATGAACAATTAAAACCCAAGAGTGACCACTAATAAGTGATAGAATGCCTTAGTTTGATTAAATTTGACCAAGGAAGATAAGGTAGTAGAAATAGGTCAAATAAAGGAGAAAGATGAAATGAAAGAAAAAAGAAAATGTAATGAAATAAGCAAGAAGTGTGGGATAAAGTAGAAATGATGAAGAAATAAGAAGTGATGATGCCCCAAAAATATTTGAAAATTAGGTCTCAAAGGGTCAACCAACTGCATAGAATAAGGAAGAAATTTTAAAATGCAATTTTGACCCACAAGATGAACTTTGATTTTGATTTTGATCTTGAGATGGATCTAGGATGTCAACATTAGCTAGGGGTGCAAATTTTGTGCAATTCTAAGGAGTTCAAAATTTTGGTCAAAATGGGGTTGAAAGGCTATATAAGGGGTCCAAGTGTCATTTTTTATTCATTTGTCTTCTACTCATTGTGAGAGATTTTGAGCATTTGAGAGAGATAGTGATGGAGTAGGTAGAGATTTTGACCGAGAGACATAATTTTGAGCACAATCGGTTGCATAACTAGCCTACTGACTATGGTGCCCAAATGAGTTTTTGCTTTTTTTCACACTTTGTAGGTCATTTTGTTGAGTTTTTTGAGCCATTTTTGTAGGGTTTCATAGGTTTCCCTTTAAGTATCATGGGATACTTTAAAAGTATTTCATGGTAGTTGTATGAACTATCATGTGATACAATAAAGTATCGCATGGGTATAAGAACACTTATCATACGAGCATAACCCATTGGCCACATGGAATTATGCAAAGTATCACACAAATAATTTGCAAAGTATTGCATGATAAAAAAACAAATAAAAGTATTGCATATTATTAAGAAAAGGTATTACATAATGTATTTTTGATCAAATTTTCCATGTTTTTGATCATTTGGTCTAGTTTTTGCACTTGCACAATAGAGTAGGAGAATTTATGAGCTTGTTTAGATACATCATGATAGGTACTGCCTATAATCAACCAAAAATGGTCATCTAGACTATTAGGCCCCTTTTCAAAATTTTGACTAAATTATTTAATTATTTACCTAGATCAAATCTTTAAAAATCAATTTATTTTATTTTATCCTATAGTTTGACCACTATATCCTAAGTTCATATTTAATTAAAAGGAACATGTCCCCCTTTAATTAAATAAAGGACCCCTTTCACCTCTTTATCCTAAGTTTCACACTAAAGCATTTTCTCCAATTTAAAAATAAAAGAAAAGACTTTTTGTCTCACATGGAGATGCAAAAGTCAACTCTTTCTCATTGCTGAAAATGATCTTGCACATGGATCATGCTAAAATTCAACCCCCACCCTTGATCATTCATCTCTTGATCTTGATCTCAACCATCCATACTGTGAGTGTTAAATATGGGCCTCTAATTCCACCACACACTTCAACATGATCATTGTTTGTCTATAACATTCTGGAATGAACATGGTATTATTCATTAATGTCATTTGATTTCCACAATCCATTAGTAATGTCATGAGAATTTCTGGAGTTTGATTGTGTCGTAATTTCATGAGCATGGTATTATTCATTTGGCATGTCTGCACAAGGTGATATGTTGCCTTCTAACTAGACGGGGTTTTACTATATGCTCTCAAAATCAAAAGTTCAATAACCAGACCAAACTAGTATGGAGGATTTAAATGTATGTAAACGCAAAAGTAATGTATGTTTTTTAGTTTTTTTATACAAAGATATGAATTAATATAAGAACAATGATAAGAAAATTAAGCTAAATGAATGTATTGTAATCTAGATAATGAGCATGTAAAAGAAATGAAGATTTGAATTCAAAATGCTTGAGTGATCAATCCAACAACGGTTCGATACTCTTTACTTGCATCATCCTCAAATGAAAGGTTGAGGGTCTCTTTTATAAAATCTTGGACCTAATCAACGACCTAGATTAAACCAAGTATATGGTTCAAATCAAATGAGAGATTGAGTCCTCCATTTTTGATGGAGTTGAATGAGATAAATTAGGGGATAATATTGATCCATTCAAATATGAGCTCATAATAATTATTCTAATTAATTAAATAATTAGTTTCAACAATTATGATGAGTATATTTGATTAATCAATATATTTAATTCCATTTTCATGTGAGATGAATTAGGAAAGAATATTGATCCATTCAAACATGACATGATAATCTAATATCCTAATTAATTAAATAATTAGTTTCAACATTTATAATGTGTATATTTGATTAAATCAATGAATTTAATTCCTTTTTTATGTGTATTAGCTAAAGAGGGTGGATTTAATTTAATTAAAGTGCATAGGACTTATAATTAAATTATTTCAATTAGAAGCTTAATTTAGCCAATTTAAATCAATATTTAAGAATTAAATAAAGTATGCGATTAATATAGATTAGCAATTTTTTGCATTTGACACTTAAGTAAAGATAATTAGAACTAGAAGTGCCTAGTACAATATGACTTAATCGATCAAGACATTGATGTTGTAGGATTGATGCACCTAGATTGGTTCAAAATGTCAATGTGCCAATTTAGGGGTGTTACATTTGGCCCTCTTTGAATAAATGTGTGAGCAACATGTTGATTCAAAAAAAAAAAAAATCTGAAGTATAGAACAAGAATTGAAATTGATGACATGGAAATCAATTGATGAGATTTTTAGGGTTATCTCCAAAATGAAGCTTAACCTTCTGGACTCTAGATAGAACACCTAGATATTGGTCTAATAGAACAAATATTGTATAAAATTCATAGGATTGTTCCTAGAATGAGACTCAATCCTTAGGAGTCAGGGTTAGAATGCCTCAATACCTATCCATTAAAAGATGATAAGATTAATCATGATTTATAGGATTTTCCCCAGAATGAAGCTTAATCCTTAGGAGTTAGGGTTAGAATGCCTTGATATTTGTCAATTAAACAATGATTGAAAGAAAGTTTAGAATTATTTCCAAAACAAACCTTAACCCTTCATAGTCTAGATAGAACACCTAAATACTAGTTCGTAAAAAAAGAAGATAACAATACCTATCATGAATCATAGGATTATCCTTAGAACAAGGCTTAATCCTCAAGAATCTAGAAAGAACATCTAGATACCTATCCATTGAGCCATGACAAGAACTGTTATGAGGTTTATTAGTTGACTAATAAGTAAGATTATATAGCATATGATGCCAGATAGAGGGACCAAAGATGCCCCGAGTGACGAGATGCCCTTAGGGATTAGGACATTATATTCATATTAAATTGAAGCTAGATTTGAAAGATTCAGTGATGTAACTATCTTGCCCCTTTAGGAGTGAAATCAAAATATGACACAACAACAATAATGTAAAATAATATATGTGAAAATATTGATGTGGGAAGAGATTCAAAAGAATGTAGAACATATCAAAAGAGCATGTAGGAAAATTTGAGTTGATTTAGAGTGATTTAGAGTCCAATTTTCCAAGTTTGACCATAGTTGTCTAGAGTTGATTTTTTTTTGAAAATTTGGAAAACTTTGAGATTATGTTGAACTGAGGATGTTCCAAGATTTGTATGGTATTGAAAAAATAGACTGCACAAGCAATTGATTGTGTTAGCCCCAAAATTTTAAAATGCAATTTTGAGTTGTTTAAGTGTGTCAAATTTTGATTTTGAGCTATTTAAGTGTGTCAAATTTTGATTTTGAGGCCCAAAGGGTCATTTTCAGATCATTTGATCATTTGTCTTTTTTGGAGAAGGAGCTTTGAGGCAAAAATGGTGGTCCCCATGCATTCTCATCATTAAGAAATCTAGGTGAAATAGCTAATCAAAAGATTACAGAGCACCAGTAAGTAATTGAAAATCCTAAACGTTATTCCATAGTTTATGTATTTGGATAGATTTTTCATCATTTTTGAAGTTTTTTAAATTAATTTGCATTGAGTTCTCATACGAGAACTTATTTTCTTGCATGAGCCCTTTAAAGACCTCGTGCGAAGAGTGCTACTAGAGCACAATATCATGCAAATACCATAGATTCTACACATGAAACATACCCATGTCTCATGTGCAAAACCCTCAGATTAGGTGTATACCCTCATATCTATGGAGGGTTTTCGTACAAAATTATTTGCTTGCATAACTCTCAGAGTTTCCTCGTAGGATGATAGACCTCCTAGGTGCAAGATTGTGACATTTTTGAGTTATTTAGATGTAGAATTACATGTTTTTCATCCTATTTGCATTATCATGAGTTTTTAAAGAATTTTTTTAGGATGTATATATTATAATAGGATAAAAATGTCATGTTTTTGTTATGATGACATACTGATCATGTTATGTTGTTTGCATGTTTGTAGGTTGACTTTCCATATGTGGGTTTTAGATCACATTATCCAACTATTTGGGTAATAATCAAATAGTTAGATGCAATAGAGTTGAGACACATTGATTCACTTGGTTTATCTTATTTATGTGATATCCCTGAGATTCAAGTGAATTACAACTTATTGAAAAGATTGGTCGAGCATTTCCATTCAGAGATGGATACTTTTTACTTGCCCCTTGGAAAGATGACCATCACACCTAAGAACATCTATAGAATTCTATGGATCCCATTTCATGGGCTTCAAATAGAGTATGATACACAACTGCAACCTAGGACATTGACACTAAGGGCCATATTCTTGGATGACATCATTATGGGCAGGGCTATCCCATGGGAGGAGTTACTATAGGTTTATGGGCCTAAATGTAGATTGAAAATGGTGCTAGGAGCTTTCCTTATTTGTCACCTGATTCCTAATAGAGGCTAGCACATACTAGAGTGTGGATGGGGTCACATGCTCCAGTGGATGTTAGAGCAGCCAATGCATTTTGGGTGGGGTGAGTGCATGCTGGCCCACATATTCCATGAGATGCATGAGATTTCCTAGAGAGAGGTGAAAAGAATAGTAGTTGAGGTTTATGTTCTTTAGATATGGGCATGGGAGTATTTTCCTATCACTAGACCAATTTTTGAGGACACAAGACAACCTCACGAGGCTTATATTTGTAGATATAGGGGGCAGATGACTCAGAATGTATTAGGTAAGATTGAGTAGTAAAGAGCTCAGTTAGATGATCTTGTAGCAGTGGTATGATAGTCATGGTGAGAGACAGAGGCTTGGGATAATGCCTAAGAATAGCTAGGGTAAATGTCCACTTCTCGGCCATTTATTGGCTGATCCATTCACATGATTGAGTGGTTTCATCTAACATGCATGTGGAGGTAGTATGCTCATCTACATGACATTGCTCTGGATTACTGTGCATACACTCACTTCATTGAGAAGGTGAATAAGGGTTGGTCAGTGAGATTGGATCTTGGGAGGTCAATGATAGATCTTTGAGGCCTTATAATGACCCACTAGGATTATATGCTAACTATAGTTGATATAGGGATGACTCTTGAGTATAGGGAGAATTTTGCAAGTCATCCCTTTCTTTATTTCACAGATCTGGTTGGGATAGCAATACCAGTTCAACTAGTTCAGGCTTCTCAATAGGTACCAAGCAAGAATAGCTGTAAGGGCCTTGATAGAGGATGACATAGATCCTAATTCTACTTCAGAAAATGAGGGTATATCCAGGTGCTAGTGGTAGTGGTTCATAAGAGAGATGAAAACCTTGGTTTTCATTGGAGGGAATGTGCACATGTAGAGAGTGGAGGACTAGCTTCCACAAGAGGTAGAGTAGGGAGGATGCAATGAGGAGATGTAAGATCAACTTACTTCTGAGCCACAAGGTGGGGATATCCTCACACAGAATCAATATGCTCTAAGGAGATCAAAAGATCTGGTGAGGGTAGCATAGAGACAACTTGGAGAGCTATAAATTCAAGTTGCAGTGTAGGATGCACATCTAGCGGAGTGGGATCAAGAGTTTTGAGAGCTATGAAAGTAGCTAGAGGAGTAGTTAGAGTGTCAATGGAATGAGCCCTAAACACAGAAAGCAAGAGCAACATACTATTATGCGGCTTATGTAGGTGTAGTCTTAGAAGCAGTAGAGTAGGTGCCCCACTTCTCGGAGTATGTGAGAGCGTCAGAGGGTGCACAACCTCTAGCTAGAGTAGATGCACCTCCTCCTCCTCCTCCACCAAGGGATGAAGGAAAAGGATGTAGTTATCCCACTCTCTTCATTCTAGTTTTGATCATGTATATGAGATGTACCAACATCCTTTTGTAGCATTTTGATATTGACAGTACTCAAGTAGCACTCATTTTTGTATCAATGTACATTATGACTCCATTGGATATATGTATATATGTATGTATGTATGTATGTATGTATGAGAGCTATTGTTTGGTATCATTGCATGTGTCACATTTTGTTTCTCTTATGATTGTTCATACATTAGATGTTTAGCTAGATGATTTTGATTTATGCAAATGTGTATGATGTATGAATACACAGTGTAGATGAGATGTATTTTATCATGCAAATGTGATGAATGAGATATAGATATGTGATGTATGTTTATGACATGATTTGATGATGTGTAGATGAATGATATGATAATGCTAAATGAACATGTACTAACATCTCATGTTGGATTTATAATTGTTTTCTCATGACAAGTGCTCCAACAAATTCATAAAGATTGACCAAGGGATTGAACGCTTGTGCAGTCAAGATGAAATGCGATACATTGAACAAATCAACAACCTCTCAAGTTGAAGAATGCAAGTAAAGAAGTAACTGAAATCATGTCCTAATGCAATTTTAGTATGAAATGAAATCGTATGCTAGGTACAATCCATAGGTCTGGTTAGTGAACCCGTAAGATAGTTTGGATAATAGAGCTTTTTATTAAGGCCACCAAATGTCATACTATCCTCACTAACATTACAATCATGAGAATATAAATATGACATTTTTCTTAGTTTTTTTTAGAATTAGATGTAAGCATTAAGACATGTAGTGCCTACCCCTAATTCACATTTTGCTATCATTGCCAAACTCTATTAGGCTAGTTTATGTTGGATGTTTAGTGGCAATGTTTTAAGATTATCAATTATTATTTCAGATTAAGTTGATTATATGTTGAGATTATTTGGTATGCTATATTTTATGTATGCATGATGATTATTACAGTGCTTACAGTTATTGATGATGATTAGTTAGATGGTTTATTATCACGTGTTTTCTTATGGATACTTACCCCTTACTTGCATGTGTATGGTGCGTGTGTTTGTTTTCTTTATGTATGGCATTTCTGATGTGGTTAAAGAAGGGAGTCATAGTCACTTGCTAGTCAGGATCTACACGATGCACCACTTCCTACCATTGCATGTTTAGCTTAGTATATATTGTGTTTGCACATGCGTGGATTTTATGCAGGTTTCAGGTACAAGGTATTGACATCCTTGAATTTACTAGGATGGGCGTACCTTATTGCATTATCTCAATGGTAAGAGAGGGGAGATAAATCCTTAAGTCCAAATCCTAAACCTTTAAGCCATTTGTCCTAATTGATAATTAGGACAAAATTTTGAGTCGAGTACCCTCCGAATGCATTGGATGATGTTAATTCATGATTATAACCCTTTAGTTTGATTTTGTATGTGTTTTGCTATGATGGGTTTTCGTATGTTGTTTTATGAGTCCTTGGTGAATTTTTCCATTAATTAAGTCTAATTAAAAGATTAAATTAATGATTTAATTTAATGGAAAATTATTATGACATTTTAATATTTAATTATATTTAATTAATTGAGAAATTAATTAAATAAAAAGAATTAAATTTGAAGATAAAAGTTATGAGGATAATTTTAGAACGTGATAATATTTATTTAATTTAATAATAATATATTTAGAGTTCATTTTTAAATAAATGCTAAAAATTATTGTTATTTAAGTTAATAAATATTTTATCAAATTAAACGTTTGAAAATAAATTTAAAAGTGAAAAGATATTAATTTATTAAAAGATTTAAGTTCGCATGATGCGTGCATGAGATTAAAATAAAATAAAATAATTAAAAAGATTAAACATGTGAACTTAATAAAGATATTTTAATAAAGTACACATGAGATTTAAAAGTTAATAAATTAATTGAAAACAAAGTCAAGTGGAAAATTAAATAAAATAATAATTCATTTCACGTGCATAGAAAAGATAAATGAAAGTTAATTTTAAGTTGAGTCTTGTGAGCAAGGAGTCCTCTTGGGTGAACGCACAATTAGTGCCCCAATTTGAGGAGAAAACTCCTTATCACAACTTTGGGGTTCATTTTTGAAGGACCATATTTTGGGAGACGAATTTGGATGTGAATTTTGGAAGCAAATTTGGAAGAAAATTTGGAAGCAAAATTTGGAAGGGAAATTTAGGAAAAATTATTAGAGAGAACTTCTCGGATAGAAGTGAATTCTCTCACAAATCTTCTAGGCGTTGCGATTTTAGCATCAGAATCCAGGTAGATTTTTATTGCACAGTTAATTACATTATGTAAATAATTCCTATCTTCTTCGTGATTGTTTTTGATCTTTTTCATGATTGTTGAGATCGATTCTCTGGATTTTGTTGTATGAATCTTTTTGCTCTCTTGTTCTGAATCTATGATATTCGTATCGTATTTCATCTATATTATATGATTGAAAGAAAGAAAAAAATAATAATTCAATTTGGAACTTCGTCCATAGGTGAAAGAAAATTAGAGTTATATTCAAGAAGGGTTTGAATAATATGAAAATTTTATATTAAAAATTTGATTGGTTGGTTGTATTCTTCTTATCAAAATACAAGTGGGATTTATGTCCAAAAAAATAAAATAAAAATAAAAATAAAAAATAAAATAAAGTATTTTATTATACATGTATAGAGGGATTGTTTTGGTTAAATTTTATTACAAATAAAATTTAAAATAAAATAAATTATATTTATATAATTTAAAAGGATTGTTTTAAACTTTTTAATAACCAATAAATAAAATTTTAAAAACAACATTTAATTGTATTTGAACATACAATTGTTTTTCAAAAAATATAATATATAATATATACGTGGGGAGGGGTTCCACCCCACCCCCACCATTTACCTTTTATTTTGACGGCGGCTCATACACACACCTGTACCTGTGATGGGAAGGGGGCAATTAAAGGCCGGTGACCCTTTTTAAAGAGGCCGCACGGCTATGTTTCAGAGCCTATGGTGTTTTAAGTGGGGTATGTCTTGTTAATTAAAAAGAATGTTAATATTTATTATGAAGATAATTAAGTGAGCCTGATTTTGAAGAAACTATCCATACAACTAAACTCTCCATTGAATTAATTATGTGGAGTCATGTAGATTAAATTGGCTGTTCACTTCCTTCCACTTTACTTTTAAATACTTTTAATACTTAGGTTCCTACTTTATTTAGTCTCTTCCTTACGTAGACACAACTAAGGGAACTTCAAGTTTTGTTTGACTATTCTTTTTATCCTCAGAAAGAATATTCTTATTTTAAAAAAAAAGGGGATTTCTCTCCTCTAATTAAAATAACTCATCTCATTATTTTTAAATATCTTCGTTCCTTAAGATATATTTTAAGGTAACTTTTGGTGTTCAAATTCTTTTATTTGAAAGCAGATTTTGGAGGATTTAAAAGGATATTTATAATTGAAATTTCGTTATAAACTTACAAAAAAAGAAGAAGAAAGATTAGCTAAGGTTTATAAATTGTTAGGAAAGTTTAAAATTTATTTATTAATTTAATTGTAATAATTAAATATAAAATATATTTAATAACTTTCGATAATCTATCTTGCCAAGGGTTTAAATTATAATATAAATTGAGTGTTGATTAAAATCAATTAGGAATGATGATGTTATTTAATTTATTTTAAATCTCTTATTGATTTAATTAAATAATCATTTATCTAGAGAAAGTGAAATTTGTCAACCTTATTTATTTGGAGACTTGAAAAGAATCAAAACTAAAACCCTGATTGAGATCAAAGACATTATCAACTCATGTTATACTTGGAAATAGAAACTGAAACCTTGGTTGCTATTTAATCTCTGTATTTTGAAAACAAAGATGAGAACTTGGAAACCTATATAATGAAAATTAAACCATTGTGTTTTCTAAACCTAATATTTTGTGAAACTAACTTTTGTATGCACTCTATTTATGACATGTGATTTTACTATTGGGTGTCGGTTTGACCTAGCTTTTACTAGTCTTAGGATGTTACCAGAGGCTCAGGGATCATGTGTTTGTGATGTCGTGTTGATTTTTTTAAAATCTCAATCTTTTCATCCCAACCATGGTAATGTGATTAAGTATGCTCTATAACATGTTTGTATTTACTGTTGGTTATTGCTTTCCAGTCTTCTTGTGTGAAGCTGAAGTGTATGTTTATGAGATACTTAACTTAACCATTTTTGAGTCATTGATTAGTTATATTTGATTTTCTCTCCAATCAC
Organism: Cupressus sempervirens; assembly: GCA_028749045.1. Taxonomy (NCBI): domain Eukaryota; kingdom Viridiplantae; phylum Streptophyta; class Pinopsida; order Cupressales; family Cupressaceae; genus Cupressus; species Cupressus sempervirens. The sequence continues at coordinate 403,196,660 of CM053790.1, forward strand.
TTTGAGAGGACTAAAGTGTTTGGTATGTTCTTGATGATGTCATGTTGTGACATGTTTTGACTTGACCATTTTGGAGTCTTTGATCAGTATTACTTTGAGATACTTTTCAATTGCTCATTGAGAACCGAGGGGTATTTTGATTTACTTTGGGATACTTTTCGATTGCTTGTTGAGAACCAGTGGATATTGTGATTTATTCCTATTGCTCATTGAGAACTAATGGATATTGTGACTTATCATTTGATGCTTATAGTTGCTCGTGGAGAATTGATGTGATTATTATGATTATCTTTATGATGCTTTCCAGTCACTTGTAGAGGGTTGAGGTGATCATGTGATTTGTAATTTCATGAGCTTAGGGTAGGTTACCTATATGTAGTGTCGAGAAGTGGCTTGCAATGGGGGCCGAGGCCTTAAGAGGCTACTAGGGTAACTCATTGTAAGTTGTATTAATAAGTGAAAATATTTACATTAAATGAGAGTAAAATGAACCTAATAAGAGTCTTGTATGTTCTCGCCCATGCATTGAGTGCTAGTATAGACTAGGATGGGAGTAGAGAGAATGCTTGGTTATGAACTTGCATTCTGTAGTATGCCTCATCAGTACAAGAGGATACTAGTGGCTGCAGGGATCACTAAGGACTCAAGATTACTAAGGGATTTCTCAAGTAACTCCAAACGTGATTCATGTGATGACGCTTTCTTTCTTACATAGTAGGTTTCCTATGTGTCTTGTGTGCCTCTGGGTCTAGATGTCAATCTATGTGTTGGAACCTTTGAGTTAGAATACTTTTAGGATTTCTTGGACTTAGAGAGTATTTGTGTTATGTGATTTGATATCCTATTTGGGACTTGAGACTATCTCCTCAACGCAGTGGGAGTGGGTCATTTAGATTCCATGTGATCGGGTGGTAGTGCCTTTTCACTCTTACCATTGAGATCCGTCCATAGACACTATGGCTGGGGCTTCTTGGGATGTTTTTTTATCATGTTTAGATGATGTTACTTATTGATGCATTTCCTTATATTGATAATTAGCATGTGATAGATGATGTTATCTACTTTGTAGGATAATCTTATGTTTTATTCTAGCATGTTAGATTTATTTATGAATATGTTGATGATCTTATCAATGACTTGGGATGTTATGTGCAGGGGATGGCTTGGGCCCAAAATGGTCTAATAATGTTAGTGACAGTTGGGAGGAACCACACACTTAGTTATGTTTTATGATGGATAGTTATATTTTATGTTGGATGTTTATATCTTTTATGATGGATGGATGTATCATGTATGGTGGATGGTTTCTTTTATTTTACTATATATGTATATTATTTTAGCCTTTCATACCTTGTGACATGTACAATGGATGATTGAGCATTCCAAATTAATTCGCCAAGAGGCATTCAGAACAAATATATAATATGGACATTGGACTTTTTAATTATTCTTTCATATGGATGTGGTAGTTGTTAGAATTAGTATTAGATTAAATTTATATGTGGTTCAACATCTTGAGATCCTTCAGACATGTAACCTGTTATGTATGCTTTTAGTTGATTATATTTGTTTGCTTCCACTACTATGTGTTTGATTTGTATGTTATTCTTTCTTGTTCAAAAAAAAAAAAGTTTGGCAAACTTAGTAAAACTTTAGGTTAATTCTTTTGGATTCCTTGGTAGGGCATTACAAGACACAAGAAGCCAAAATGACCAAAACATCTATTCCTTTTAATGTAGCAAGCAAACATAAGTATCCGAGTATAAATGCTAGGATGAATAGAATGTTTCTTGCATACAAGCACACCAGACATGCAAATCCTTCTCATGCTCAGTAATCAGTAAGTATTCTATCTATAATGACCCTTGCATTTGTAACCTAAGAAAAAAGTATGCTAAGTATACTCGCAGTGACCCATTCATTCACTTCATAGGAAGAGTATCAATATTGTATTGTAGCATAGAGAATTAACTCAAATAGTCAAGGAGAAGAACCAACCTCACTAAAATGTTCATATAAAATGAGTCGAGGTACACATGGCCATTCAACATGAGATATAGGCTCTTATAGTGGACACCCTTTTTGTAGTGCCTACCCCTAGTTTACTTTTTTGCTATTATTGCCAAACTCTTTTGGGCTAGTTTCATGTTTGATGATTAGTAGCATTGTTTAGAGATTATCAGATATTGTTTCAGATTCAGTTGATATATGATGAGATTATTTGGTAATCTATACTTCATATATGTATGATGATTATTATAGTGTTTTTCAGTTATTGATGATGATTAGTTAGATGGATTATCATATGTGTTTTCTTATGGATACTTATCCCACACTGCATGTGTATGGTGTGCGTGTATGTTTTCTTATGTATGGCATTTCTGATGTGGTTAAGGAAGGGAGTCATAGTCACGTGTTAGTCAGGATCTACATGATACACCACTTCCTACCATTTCCTATTTAGCTTAGAATATTGTGTTTGTACATGCATGGATTTTATGTAGGTTATAGGTACCACATATCAATTTTCTTGAATTGCTAGGATGAGCGTACCCTATCGCATTATCTCAGTGGTAAGAGAGGGGATATAATTTCTTAAGTTCAAATCCTAAATCTTTAAGCCATTTGTCCTAAAAATTAGGGCAAGTATATGAGTTGATTACCTTTCAAATGCATCAAATGACATTAATTCGTGACTATAACCCTTTAGTTTGATCTTGTATGTGTTTTTCTATGATGGATTTTTGTATTTTGTTTTATAAGTCTTTGTTGAATTTTCTATTAATTAAGTCTAATTAAAAGATTAAATTTAATGACTTAATTTAATAGAAATTTTTTATGGTTTTTTAAATATTTAATTATATTTAATTAATTGAGAAATTAATTAAATAAAAATAATTAAAATTAAAGATGAAAGTTATAACGTGATAATATTTATATTAATAATATATTTAGAGTTCATTTTTAAATAAATGGTAGATAATATTATTATTTAAGTTAAAAAATATTTTATCAATTAAACATTTGAAAATAAAATTAAGTGGTGAAAAAGATATTTATTAATTAAAAGTTTTAAGATTGCATGATGTGTGCATGAGCTTAAAATTTAATAAATTAAATTAAAAAGAGAAGTCAAGTGAAAATTAAATAAAGTTATTTAATAATTCAATAAATGTGCATGGAAAAGAAAGAGAAAAGATAAAGGAAAGATAAAGAAAAGATAATAAAGAGTTGAAGTTTGGTGAGCAAGGAGTTCTCTTGGGTGAATGCACAATTAGTGCCCTAATTTTAGGAGAGCTCCATATCACAATTTGAGGTTTCATTTTTGAAGGACCGCAAATTTGAGAAGGGGAAGGAATTTTAGAAGAGAGAAGGTTTTAAGAGGACGACTTTCTCTACAATCTTCTTGGCGTTGCGATTAGCATCAGAGTCTAGGTAGATACTTGTGATTATTCACTCAAATTTATTACACTCTTTCTTCCTGTCTTCATCGTGTCTATTGAATGACTATCTAAATATTTCTTGTGATGGGTGCTTTCAATTCTATGAATTTCCAGTATGCATGTTAATTCCTCTGTATATGTAGAGATTAAAAATTCTTAGAAAACCTCATCCAGTAACTTTTGCAAACTAGGTATTAAATTGGGGAGGATTTTGAAATTAAAAAAGAAATTTAAAGAGAAAATTCAACTGGTTGGTCGAATTTTCTCTATTAGATTAATGTTGAAAATAGTTATAAAAAAAAATATGTTTTTTTTAAAAAAGAGAGGGTTTGTTTTATATAAATTTTATGTGTTCATAAAATCTTATAAAATAAATTAATTTATCAAAAAGGTTTTTAACAAAAAAACATTATTTATAATTTAAAAAAAAAAATGCAAATGTGGAGGGGGTTTTACCCCACTCCCCTTGCTTTTAATAAATGCGGCCACTGCCATTGTCGTAGGTACCACGATAGCGACAGTACTATGTATTGTCATGCCTGCAGGCCCTGTGGCAGTTGTAGTGGGTCATGACTCGTTTTAAAAGCCGACAGACTTAATAATATGCTTGACTGCTATTTTTAAATTTTTTTTATTAAAATAAATTTCATTTAAGGTTTTAATTAATATATATTATTAATATTAAATATTTATTTTTATTAATTAAATTTATTAACAGTTTTAAATTTTAATAATTAATTAAATGTTAATTATATAGTTATTTTATTTAGACTCATTAATTAGTTTAATTAAATTAAAATTGATTAATCTATTTACTAATAGAAATTATGTGATAAGACTGTAGATTTATTTAATTATTAATAATTCTGATTTTGAGGAAATTGCTAATTATATTATTTAAAATCAATCATAATTACTTTAATAATATAATTAAATGAATGATTACCTTAGAATATTTTAATGAAAATGATGTAAAATATAATGGGGGTAATTCTATATTCTATTTGAATAAATGAAGGGGTTAACTTGTAGGGTAAATTGAGAATCTTTTTACTGGAAACATACACTAAAATAAAACTTGAAACCTTACATTCAACTCAACAATATATTTTCAAATCAAACCAATCTATGAAACCTACACTTTGTATTTGTATGTTGTCTATGTTTTGGGTTTGGGTTGACTAGAGTGTTGACCAGTTTTAGGATGTCTACCAGAGGCTTGGGAGTTCTGTTAGTGTGGTATTATGTTGACTTGATCTTGATTATTTTTACTTAACCATGGCAATGTGTTGTTATGCTTTATGATGAGTGTGATTATATTATTGGTTACTATTTTTATTATCTATGTGGGATAGCGAGACTTATGCTATGAGATATTTGACTTAACTATTTTGAATCTTCAATCAGTACTTTGGAATACTTTCCAGTTGCTCGTAGAGAACTGATGGGTATTGTGATTTATCTTTTGATGCTTTCCAGTCACTTGTATAGGACTAAGCTGGTTTTAGTATGATTCTTTGATTTGTGATTTCATGAGCTTAGGGTAGGTAATCTACATGTAATGTTGGGAAGTGGCTTGCAATGGAGGTCGGGGCCCTAAGTGGCTGCTAGGGTAACCCATTGTAAGTTGTTTAATAAGTGAAAACACTACACTAAATGAGATTAAAATGAACCTAATAAGAGTCTTTGTATTTTCTCGCCCATGCCTCAAGTGCTAGTATAGACTAGGATGGGAGGAGAGAGAATGCTTGGTTGTGACCATGCATCGTTAGTATGCCTTGTTAGTATGAGAGGATACTAGTGCCACATAGGGATCATTAGGGGGCTGAGGTCCTGAGAGACTACTAGGGTAACTCTTGCATGATTCATGTGATGACACTTGCCTGCTTACATAATAGGTTTTCTATGTGTCTTGTGTGCCTCTAGGTATAGATGTTGATTTATCTTGGTACCCTTGAGATTGATTACTTTTAGGATTTCCTGGACTTAGATAGTACTTTTTATATTTGGATTGATATCCAATTTGGGACTTGAAACTATCTCCTCAGCATGGTGAGAGTGGTTCATTTAGGTTCTATCTAGTTAAGTGGTAGTGCTTTTTACTCTTACCATTGAGATTTGTCTGTAGTCACTGTGGCTAGAGCTTCCTTGTTTGCATTTCCTTTCATTCTATCTTTGTATCATTATGATGGATGGTTATATCTTATGATGGATGTTTATATCTTTATGATGGATGGTTTCATTTCTTGTATTTCACTTTGTATCATGGGTCTGAGGAGGATGATGTAATTCTATTTTTACAAATGTATATTCTTTTAGTTTTTCATACCCTGTGACATGTATAATGGATGATTGAGCATTCCAAATTTTATTGCCAAGTGGCATTTGGAAAAAATGTATATTATTTAAATGGACATTGGAATTTCAATTATTCTTTCATATGGATGTGGTATTTATTATACGTAGTATTAATTAATTATAAATGTGACAACAGACAAACATAGTTAGGAGAATTGGCAACTTGCATGAAAGATATATTCTTCGAGAGGAATATCATTAGTAGAATAAGTGATAGTAGGAAAACATAGTTAGGACAACTAGTGACTAATGCAAAAGAGATCTTCTTTGAGAGGAATCTCATTAGAAAATTAAGAGACAGTAGATAGAAATAGTTAGGACATGTTAGTCCTCACCTCCAATAACCTTTTTTTCCTAGGTTACGTCACCAAATTATCTAAACCTTTGAGAAAATTGAGTTAATGACAATATATTTTCATCCCCTAGTGAAACCTTATTTTGGAATTTATTATTTATGCCAGAAACCTAGGGTTTCTCTAAGATTTTCATGAGTATGATTTACCCTAAGCATAACCTTGTTTTTAGGCTCACCACTTTAAATTTTTTAAATTTTCAAATACCTAAAAAATGATGCTTTATTTTATATCTTTTATCTTCTAATAAAGGCTCTTATGTTTTACATGTGTGACCATATGACTATGGTTAGTCTTATGATTGAGGACCCTAATCAAATTCCAATAACGAAGGGCATGACTTGATGAAGTTGAGTTTTCCCTTTGATCTCTAAGTTGTACTAGGTCAATGGTAAAGTCTTTTCCTAACCACAATTGAGGGAGGTAGTTAAGGTTGCCTTGATATCATGGTCACCTTAAAAAAATGTTCTATAAAAAATGGTAGCAATTGGGGGATTGGTTTGATCACTTGGTCGAGAACCTAGTTAGTAAAGGTTTGTGGTTAATTGTGAAATGATAAATGTTTTAAAAGAAATGCTAAATCACACGGTCACAATGATAGCTAACTAGTAAGAGAAGTAAGTGGCAACCTAATGATCATTGTTATAAAGATACATAAGTGTTTATTTGCCTAGTCACATCACCAAAAAGGATAAGGACTGTTTACTCAGTGACCCAACAAACATAGTGTTGGAAATATTCAGGATATGATAGGTTACTGAGAGGGGAGGGGTGAATCAGTAACCTTAAAACTTTTTATTAATTTATCACACATTCATCTATGCTACTGCATGCATTAGTTCTGAAACATAAAACACTCATTACACAAGAGAACACAATATTTTGGTGACCCAAAAACCTTCCAAATAGAAAGTAAAACTAGGGTGGGGATGATACCCACAAAACTTTAATACTATAGTATAAAGTTGGCCTGTTAAGGCTTACATTTACCACTTCTGGTGATCTACCCAATTAGGAGCACAAAGGATTGCTAGGTCCACCTTGTTAAAGGATTTTCAAACATACAATGAAGTATGCACTCTGTTAGGAGATTTGTACAAAGATTGTTAAGTCTACCTTGTAAGAGAAATTGAAAAAAATGATTCACCTATTAGGATGAAGCTGTAGATCTACTTGCAACTGATTGCTGATAAGTTCCCTTATGCACTGATCACCTCATGTGATGGATATAACTTTTTAGTCTCTAAATTGACCTTGTTGTGTTTCTTGAACTACTTCTGATAATCTTTCACATATACTCTTCACATTCCTATCTCATTCATCATCATGATTCATCATGTTTGATATCTTACAATACATCTTACATATATACCTTTCAAACTTACAAAATTACAAGGTTGGCCAAAATACACGTAAACAAATACATTACAAAGTCGGCCCAATAGTAAATGACTCGGGTTCACTGAACTGACTTAGTGACCTTTTGATACTCGGTGTCCACTGAATTACTTGGCATCATCATGCACTCAGTAGAAGTGAAGGCTTAGTCCATACTAATCACTCAATATAGTTATGAACTTGGTAACCATTGGTGACTCGGTAGATGTAGTGTCACTCGGTAGATATTGTATACTGAGTTTACCTTGCTTCACTCAGTAAACACTAAATCTTTCAATGCTTAGTTTACACTTACTACTTGGTAGACACAGTGAAGCTTGATAGGTATTGAGAAGCTCGGTAGACACTGCTGGACTTCACATTGTCTGTATTTGCTCAGTAGCCACTGTCTACTCGGTGTAAACTGCTGAACTGCTAAGCTTACATGGTAAACACTTGGATGCTCGATAAGCATAAATATTTGAGTAAGTGTTGTCACTAATGACAAAAATAATCATAATACGAACAATCTTCCCCTTTGGCATTAGTGACAAAAACACTTATGAATCAAAACTGACATTTTGATTTACCAAAATTGATCATTGTAAGTCTGCTATATACATATCTTACATATCTCACATATCTCCCCCATACATATGGCATGCATAGCTTTTATCTGTACAATGTCTCTCTTATTCCTTATTCATCTCATATTCCCAATGTCAACAATCTTATCTCCCCTTTCCAACAATCTCATCTCCCCCTTTTTGACAATAATGACAAAGAATGTATATAATAAATTTAAATAGAGACACCAAAATGTGAGAGAAATTTTGAGTGTGCCTTGAGAATAAGAGACAATGTCTTATCCCAATTATCTTGCAAAATTTTTCAGGTGGAGAGAGCCACTTGAACTTCTGCAAAAAGTTCAATCATATGATTTGCTATTAAAAAATTGCTATCATGAATCAATGTTTTTGAGTAGGCAATGTGTTTCTGCATTTGATCCATGATTGGAAGAATCATATTCTAAATGTCAATCAGTGTAGACCTTATTCTAGCTTCTTCTCTAAGTAACTCTGCCTACATTTTTGACAAAAATTTCACCTTCATGTGATGTGATGAGCTTGAAATATGGTCAAGCTGCAACTTGTGAGCACTATCTTTCATTTCCACATCTAATTTATTCAATTTTTCCTTGACTTCCTTAGTGAACTCGGTAACATCATAGAGCTTGCCAAAAAGTGATGTCACATTTGTGAAAGATTGCTCAAGGGTGCTCAAAATTGAAGATAATTCAACCTGCTTTATTGCAATGTGCTCAAGCACCTTATTGTCAAATTTCTTCTCTACCTTTTCAATGAGTTTCTCTTGCCCAAAGGTGTCCTCATTGAACTTATTTATAGCCTCTTCTAATTGTAGCAAAATGTGTTGAGATGAATCAACATCAACACCAATGGCTTCAGTAATTATGTTTTTAGCATTCTCTATCATGGTGAATTATCTGTCCCTTTCTTCTATGAGTTGCGTCTACCTTGCCTTCTACTCTAGAAGCTAACTAACCATTCTCATTTCATTGGCTGAGGCATTGTCCAAGTCTATCTTGGGAATAACAATTTCTTTATCCAAGTCTATGTCTTCATCAATTTTCTTCCCAATAAGTAGAAGTTTTAGAGGAGTCTTAGGTTTTACTTTTGTGCTTACTTCCTTGGATTTAGAAATAGAAACAATAGTTGACATGGATGGACTGGCAGAAAAAACTTGAATTGGTGCAACTAGAGGAAAACTGAGAGAAGTACCAACTGAATCCAAAATTGGTGCTTCCCAAAAATGATGTACAAACAAGAATATTCACAATTGGAGTAGACAAAATTGAACTTACTATACATTGAATAGAGGAGGTAGACATAGTTGATGTTGTTGTGACTGATTGCTTGGGTGCTGATGTAGAAGGCTACAACTCGGTAGATGAAGTAATTGTTACTTCCATCAAAGATGCTTGGAGCTAAGGGGTAGTAGGAGTAGATGATGTTTCTGATGTGGATGTAGTCAATCATGCTAAAGGTATCTCCAACCTTGATGATGTTGCAGTCTTAGGTGGAGAGTGAGGAAGGGAAACAATGACTTGTGTTGCAATCTTCATTGGGTCATCTTCTTCATCCTCTTCCTCCTTCTCTTCCTCTTTAGCTTCTTCCCCTTTCTCTTCATCATCGGACCTTAGTGCTTGATCATCTCCAGTATCAACAGTAGCACTTGCAGCACTGTCATCTTCTTCATCACTACTGGTGCCATCATCATCCTTGATCACCACTAGATCATTACTGGGTTTATGCAAATGATAGATATTCTTCCACATGTTTGTTACATCTCTGACAACATGCTCAATGTCCTTAATTAAAATCAAACATGTGTGAAATCTGATTATCATTTTACCTTCGTTGTTCTTCATTGCTACCTTTATTCCTACCTTAGTAAGACTCGATAGAAGATTCTTCAAGGACTACTCATAGATGTCCTTAGCTGTTTGGGTGGCTGACTCCCACATTGGTTGTAGTCTTACCAACAATTCTTTTGAGATTTGAGGGGCAATCTGGTCTGGGGAATACTTCCATTTTCCCATCCTGGTAAGTACCAATTCCTCAATCTACATCTTCTCTAGTTTCAAACTTTAAAGCTTTGAAATTAGTGATGCTAGTTCCCTCTTCCATCTACTTCAATCCATCTTGGAAGGTAAGTTGGGGCTTGTTAAATACTATTTCTTCTTTATTATTACCTTTGCCTCTTTTGGTGAAAACAACTATGGAGGCATTTGGGGGTTTTGTGATGATGACCCTACCTTTCTTCTTGGCTGGCTCTGCCTCCTTCTCTGATTCTTCCTCTTTATCTTTTGGTTCCTACTCCTCTTCTTCATCTTCTCCTTTTCCCTTGATAATCATTAAAGGTTCAGTAGTAGTTTTCAACTTAGCAACCTTTCTTTTACCTTTGTTGATTTCTTGGGGAAGTTTGATTTCCAATTCTATTATGGCTTTAGCCTCATCATAGGTTCCAAAAATTGGTTTCTTGGGGTCTATTGGCTCATTCACCAGTGCTTCAATGATATCCCTCATTTCATCAATGTTTACCTCATAAGGTAGAGGTTTCACCCATGCAACTCGAGGCCTGACTACCTAAATGTATACTCTATCACAGTCTACCATAAAACATACATCATCTTTGTAATCTTCAACAAGTTTAGGAGGGATTCTAAACCTATTTTTCATCCTCTCCTTGAAGTATTCAAAATAGTTGTCCATTATATTGTCAAAATTGACACCCATTTCTGTTATAAACTCATTAATTTGATATAGAATGGGGACATCCTTTCTCCAAACAATGAAACCTTTGGAGGGAAAGAGCTTTTGTACATAGAAGAATAAACATGTCAACAAGGAACCAAATTTACAAGGGTTATTCTTGGATGATTTGATACTGTCCATGTTTTTGTTCAGCTGTCTTAACATTAGGTCAGACAAGTCATACTCCAAATTCTTCTTCACAACCTTAAATGCCAGGTCTATGGCCTCACATGACACACTGTTTAATCGAATTGAACTGTAGATCTTGTGAGCTATCACATGAATTCTATATCTTAGTTCTACGTCAGTAACTATGCTAACCTTTAAGCCTCTGCCGTCCCACTCGATTAGGGTTTTCTTCTGAAGTTCATCTCAACCTAGGGTTTTGGTGGATTTGGCTTTGCTGAGAATGGGAAGGCCAGTAATCTTGTGAATCATCTTCTTAGTAATCAATACAGGTTGTTTCAGCCATAGCTGACCATTGTGAACACAACTAAAGATGTACTTGATCCATTTTATTTGGAAGCTTCTCAGCATATGAGAGATGTGGGTCAACCCTTTTGTCTCTAGATGTTTATGTTCAGGTTTCAGTGAGCCACTAATGCACATTTCTTCTAACGTGCTATCCATTTCTAGGGTTATTATTTCTTGAATTGAACATTTGAAATGAGTTTGGATATCATTGATTAGAAGTACCTTTGGTGGTATCTGCGATTGTGCACGATTAGGGTCTAGTGCCTCTGCCACTACAGGATTCAACTTGAAATTTGGTGCTTTCCATTCTGCACCCTTGACCAACATTTTTGATCCATGTTTTTCCTTGCTAGATGCTTGTGGAAGCCATTTCTACTTGGTAAGTGATGGAAATCTTTGAACAAATTTGTTAATTGAAAATTCACTCGAAATTGCTTGAAGTCACTTGAATGCTCTTGGAAATCTTTTAGCTCTGAGGATACGATGAAAAATGAAGTTGAATTTCACCCATTTTGATAAAAAGTTCACCATTAATGCTAGGTACCATGTTGTCATAGTGCGTGACAGACTGTCATCCACTAACCTAACTCAGCATGAGTATCAACTTGGTAGATGAAAAAAATTCTCTTTTACTCCAGACCTTGCTTGGTAAGGTCTTTAACCACTTTTCTTGGTAGAGTCTAATGCACTCGACGCAAGATGAATTTTTTGTGATCTCAGTGTATCTACAATACTGATTGGATCATTTAAATTCCTCACATTTCTTGGAACTGCTTATGATTTAGTTGCAGAGTACAACTCCAACACATTCTTAGGAATTTAGTTTGAGGGGATGAAGTCACCTACTTCTTGAGTGACTTCACTTCCATGATTTGAGCTTGTATCTTTAGTGGATTTAGGAATCCATTTCTGCTTCATTTGTTTCCTTATGTTATCAGCCCTTGCTTTCTTTTCATCTTCAATTTTACCCATATTCATGCAATTTTTAGCTATATCGCCGAGTTTAGTGCATGTGTAACACCTTATAGCAGTGTCCTTCTTCCTTAGGTGATGCCTTGCACAATTTATACCAATGTGTCCATATTCTCCACAATAATGACATCTGCACTAGGTATCGTAGTCCCATCCAAATATTTCCTTTACAAGTTGTTCAGTTGGATTGAATGTTTGGGATCTACATTGAGATGCCTTGTGACCATAATTTTTGCATTTGTGAAAATTACCTTCAAATTTTTGTTTCTCCTTACATTCATTGGCTTTGTGACCATGCTGATTATAGTTATAGCACTTTCCATTGAATTTTCCTTTTCCATTGCTCCAACATTTTTTTGATGTATGACCAATTTTCCCACAATAATTGCATGAGGGTTTTAGATTCCTTTTTGCACCTTGCTTGGAAGATTCACCTTGTTCTTCATTGTATCCAAGTCTTGGTTTATCTTTTTGCTTATGAAGATTCTACTCATTTTGTTGAATCAATTGATTCATGTCTTCTTATGACTTCATCATTCTTTCATTGATTTGTCTTTCAGTATTTAGGTCACTCTTTAACTTTTCAACAATTTTCTTTTCACATCTTAGTTCTCTCAATATTATTTCATTAATTTCCCTTTCACTATTTGGATCACTTCTTATTCTTTCATTCTGTGCTTTGAGAATCCCAATTTCTTCATTTTCTCTAGAGATTTGATCAATGAGATCTTCATGCTGATTGGATTGATTATTTCTTGCCTCCAAGTCTTCATTTGTCTTATTTCTTTGTTCCAAAACTTCACATAGCTTGATTGATTGTATTTCTTGTTCTCTTTTAAGTTTTCTTACTTCTTCCTGCAGAGAGCTGTTCTTTGCTAGGAGTTCCTTGATTGCTTCATTAGCTTCATCTAATTTGATTGATGGTAAAAGGTATTCAATATTTTATTCAACATACTAATGGTCATTCATTTGTCTTGCAAGTTCCTTCCTTCTTTTAAGAGATTGGGAAAGATTCTCCTTTTCTTCTTTGAGTTGAGCCGTGGCCATTTCCAGATCTAGCTTTTCATTTTCAATTGCTGTGTCAAGTCTAAATATCTCCATCTGTCCTTTAGATCTTTTCTCAAGCTGCTAAACTTTTATCCTGAGAACCACAAAGCTCTGATACCAATTGTTAGAAATATTTAGGATATGAAAGGTTACTGAGAGGGGAGGGGTGAATTAGTAACCTTTATTTTTTTTATTAATTTATCACACATTCATCTATGCTACTGTATACATTAGTTCTGAAACATAAAACAATCATTAGACAAGAGAACACAATATTTTGGTGACCCAAAAACCTTCCAAATAGAAAGTAAAACTAGGGTGGGTATGATACCCACACAACTTTAACAATGCAGTATAAAGTTGGCCTATTAAGGCTTAGATTGACCACTTTTGGTGATCTGCCCTGTTAGGAGCACAAAGGACTGCTAGGTCCACCTTGTTAAAGGATTTGCAAACATACAATGAAGTATGCACTCTATTAGGAGATTTGTACAAAAACTGTTAAGTCTACCTTGTTAGAGGATTTGAAAAAATTGATTCACCTATTAGATGAAGTAGTTGATCTACTTGCAACTGATTGCTGATAAGATCCCTTTCACTGATCACCTCATGTGGTGGATATAACTTTTCAGTCTCTAAATTGACCTTGCTGTGTTTCTTGAACTGTTGTTGATAATCTTTTGCATATACTCTTCACATTACTTTGCATTCCTTTCTCATTCATCATCATGATTCATCATGTTTGATATCTTACAATAAATCTTACATATATACCTTTCAAACTTACAAAATTACAAAGTCAGCCAAAATACAAGTAAACAAATACATTACAAAGTCGGCCCAATAGTAAATAACTCAGGTTCACTGAATTGACTCGGTGACCTTTTGATACTTGATGTCCACTGCATTACTCGACATCATCATGCACTTGATAGAAGTGAAGGCTCGGTCCATACTAATCACTTGATGTAGTTATGAACTCGGTAACCACTGGTGACTTGGTAGATGTAGTGTCACTTGGTAGATACTATATACTGAGTTTACCTTGCTTCACTCGATAAATATTGAATCTTTCAGTGCTCAATTTACACTTACTGCTTGGTAGACACTATGAAGCTTGGTAGATACTGAGAAGCTTGATAGACATTGCTAGACTTTACATTGTTTGTATTTTCTCGGTAGCCACTGTCTTCTCGGTGTAAACTACTGAATTGCTAAGCTTACACAGTAACCACTTGGATGCTTGGTAAGCATATAGAATTGAGTAAGTGTTGTCACTAATGACAAAAATAATCATAATACCAACAGATAGTTAGAAGGGTTTGATCACTTGGTGGTGCAGTCAATAAAAATAAAAGGAAGTTTGAGTAGAACCATGCAATGTAGTAAAAGTTAAAGATAAATGTAAGAGTCGGTAGGTTGCTAGAGAAAAGTTTTAAAAAACTTAGCCATGCATGATGCTACAACTTCATTAATTGAAGGTGATCTCAGGGTTGCTAATGTTAAGTTTTGATACTAACATAAGGTGACAAATGGACGATTGAAGTACAATAAAGGATCAAAACCTATGGTCTCTTGATTGCATAGTTAGTTGTCAACTATAGAGAACATACTGCAAAGCAGTAGAAAAAGGTAAGATGCTAAGGTTGTTAGGCCATAAGGAGGAAATAATAAGTGAAAAGTGACTATTGGAAACCGCATTATGATTTTAGAGATTATGTCCTATCAAAAGGTCCATAAAAGAATTAAAATGGCTGGCTGTACATGTTGTAGCTCTACACTTTTGTAAATTTTGAGATTTCCCACCCATGTTGACATTAAGAGACATAAATGCTCCTTTGATTTTTTTAATCGCCATTAAGAGGTTGATGTAACAAATACCTTAGTTATAGTATTTTTCATAAGTTAGGAACAATAATTTGAGTGCCAAGAATTTGCAAGAATTTTCAGAGTTCTTAGAGCTAGTATTGATAGATAATTGTTCAAAAATCTCTAGTTATAGAGATCATGGCATAAGAGGAAGGAAAGATGATAGCATAGGTTGATGTGGAAGGATCTTCATAAGCCATAGAGAAAGAAAAGCCAAAGTTGAAAACTTTATATGTAGAAGAGTAGGTGTATTTTCTCTTAGGGTCCTCACATGCTCAAACTCAGAATGCCCATGTCTTTAGAGATGTATACTGCTTCTGTAGGGATGCCATTGTGCCTGAGACTAATGGGAATGAGTTATTCTAGTATTTTTACAAATTAGGTATGCAAAGTCTCCAATCTGTAACCCATGGATCAAAAACATGGCAAAATTAGTAATGCCAGAGGTAATAATTGATTTTGATTTGGTGAAAGTATTGAAAAAGTCTTATAATCCAACTACTAAGGCCTTTCATAGAGAAGATATGAGTGTCCTTTTCAAATTGGATAGGGAGACCTTTGCTAAGGTTTTTGACCTAGGAGGACCCCTCATGAAAAAAATTGAGAAAGAAAAAATGAACAAGACCTTCAAGACTTCCAAAATTTCTACACTAGAACTGTCATGAGGAGGCACATTCCTAATTCAAAGAAAGAAAAGGGAGAGTTTCCCAAGAAGGTAGGGTAACTAATTCCATTAAAATTCTTCTAAAAATATTTTAGATGCACCATTTTCAGGATTGACAAGGTACTAGGAGTCAATTATACCATGAATGCCCTAGGTTATGTATATATCATAGATTTGGATATCCAAGATCCAAATCATAATGTTTGTTATGATTTTGTGGAATACATCATTGATATAATGCATGAGGAAATTGGGGCAGCTCAGAAGGGGGACACGGGAAAGTTTAGATTTTTCCATTATTTATTGTTGATGCACATCATCCTCTTCAAGAACATAGGGCACATCAGTCTAGAATTCATCGAGGCTACTGAGGAGAATGGAGAAACCCTACCTATGCAATTATGGACTTGCTTCTGGCAAAGGTTTTATCTCTATACTAGTACTATTGCTTTCTATAATGATTTTGTATTTCTAATCATGAATATGTTAATGGATATAAATAAAAGAGTACCTAACGGGGGTAAGGATGTTAATTAGACCATCTACCTACCCAAATGAGGATAAGGTACTTAGCCATGATTGGGCTAGTTTATTTCTATTTGAAAACTTTTCAATTATAAGAGTATTTGGTTGTTCTCAACCTCCCCATGTATTACCTAGGTATGTCCGTAAAAGACTAGGCTAGTTAGAATTCTTTTAGCAATTACTAATGATGAATAGAGAATATCTAGGCCCTACTATCAAGAACGACTTTTTTGTGGCCAAAAACACAAAAATAGGTGATTTTTTGATAGGAAAGGATGCCATGGAGGAAATAGATTAGTGTTTAGCTGAATTCAAACTTTCCTCTACCCCAACTAGGACTCATGATCCAATTGATTTGGTGGGGAATGCTCTTAAACAAATGAGGAAGCAGACCCTTCCTAACAACAAACCAATTTGGGAAGAAGATTGTATCATGAACTGCCTGCAAATAGAGGTGTGTAGTGACTTAGAATTGGAAAAAGATAATGAAGATAGAAGAAGCCATGAAGGCTATAGACCCATCATTCAAGGGTTTCCACTATGATGTGCCATACCTTGATAGATACAATAAGTGTCTAGATAATTTTGATGAGCTAATAACTCAAGTCCCTGCAAAATTTAGAGATAGAGCAGAAATGCCACCTCCTTAATAGGAGGATGTTATAATTGTAGAGGTTGAATATAATCAACTATATTTCTCTTCATGGGTTCAAGGAAGAAAGAAATAGAAGATGATTCATATCCCTGATAAGGTTAGAGGTAAGGCAGTGCAAATCATGCCTTAGGGATCAAAATCCTTTGATAGAATTAGACACAATTTTCTAATCAAATACATAGGTGAGCATGAAAAGATCCCCAACACGATTAAATTGCAAATCCAAATGTTGGATGAAAGAATTGTTCTGATTATAGATGGAGTAACTCAAGGGGGGGGGGGGGGGGGGGGGGTGAATCAGTTAATACAAAAACAAATCCATAGATCCCTTAGATGTCTTAAATAACTAGTTACTACTGATACTTGGTAAACACAAAAAAATGCTGTAACTCAGTAAATTAACTTGTTTCTGATCTTCAAGCATTCATGCATACAATTCAACTAAACTATCACCTTGTTAGAGGATTTACAAAAATGGTTGTTAAACCAACTCTGTTAAGAGATTTTGAAATCACTGCTACAATGGTTAGAAAGTAACAATGAATTGATCTGAATAAGATGCGACTAATTTTTTTGATTATAGATCTCTATTCTACACTATTTGATACCTTTCGATCAAATATATCTTTGTTGCTCCTCAATGATCTTTGATCATCCTTCAAAATTTGCTTTCATAATAATCAATCTTCCTACTCATTCACATTACATCAAATCTATCACTTTCACTTAGAATTAGCAACTTGACTTCTTATATATACCATTCAAACTATCAAGTTAGCTCATTCATTAGTTACATTTACCAATAAACCATACATCAGTCGGTTAGAAATATTACTTTAAAAAAAAAAACTTTATTTCACAAAACAATGAAATCCTTCACTGGCCGAGCTTGCTAGGTAAATACTACTTCCAAAAATAATTTCCCAAGTTAACCATCTTAACTCATTTAACATTGCAACATCTGCAAAATCCTTTGATTACTGAGTTAACTTGGTAAGAACTAAATTTCCTTCACTGTCCATGAAAGCTTGGTTAGAACTGTTTCCTGCACTATTTTTCTTGATGACCAAGTTGGCTCGGTAGTAACTAAATTTCCTTTGCTAACCTTGAAATCTCGATAGCAACTAAATACACAAGGTAAACCATAAGAATACTTGGTAGACACTGTAAACCTTCTTTGCTAACCTTCTGAGCTCGGTAGACTCTGTCTTTTGCCTTGTTGACCAACTGAGCTCAGTAGACTTTGTCTGATGACTAATATGACATTTGTGTAACATCAAAGACAAAACACAATTGAACAATTGTATCCAACAATCTCCCTCTTTGGAATTTATGGCAACACAACATGTCATAGCAGAATAAAATTTGAAAATAGGTCTTTACTAACAGAATACTTTACCCACTTCCTCAAATACAACAATCTCCCTCTTTCATAATAATCTCTCCCTCTTACTCAAACTCTCATTTTCTTGCAAATTTTAGAAAGATATGATAGTGTACTCTCCCTCTTTGACAACACATGCCAAAGAGAACAAAAATAAAATGAATAGCATTGTACCTGATGTACTGATTCATATGTAATGTCTTCATTACTTTGTTGCATCAACTGATAGATCTTCAATTCTGTTCCTATTGATGCATCACTAAAACTATATTTTAGTGAGCTTTAGATAGGGGAATGACCCCTAACTTACCTCTTAGATACAAGAATTCATCCTTAGGTAAAGGCTTTGTGAATATGTTAGCAATTTGTTCCTTTGTATGGACATATTCCAATTTGATTTCCTTTTCTTGTACCAATTCTCTAACAAAGTGAGACTTTATAGCAATATGCTTGGTTTTTGAATGCATCACTGGATTCTTGGATACGTTAATTGCACTTGTGTTGTCACAAAACATAACAAAAGGTTCTTTGATTTCTTGCTTCATACTTTCCATTAATTGTTTGAACCATACAATGTTTGAGCAATTTACTACTTCTACAACATATTCAGCCTTTGCTGTGGTCTAGGATGTACAGTTTTGATTTTTACTTGTTCAAGAAACTAATCTCTTTCCAAGAAAGAAAGCTCCTCCACTTGTACTTTTTGTGTCATCAACATTCCCTGCCCAATCTGCATCAGTGAACATACTTAAATCTAGATTTTCTCCAAGTTTATACCATAATTCATAATCTTCAGTTCCTTTTAAATATCTCATGATCCTTTTGATTGGCATCATGTGATTTTCTTTTGGTTTTGCTGAGAATCTTACTAAAATCCTACTGTAAGGGAAATGTCTAGTCTTGTGTGCAATACATATTGCAACTTTCCAATCATATATCTATACAATGTTTGATCCACTTCCTTTGATTCATCATCCTTGGTAAGTTTCAATCCAGTACACATAGGAGTTCCAACTAATTTGCAGTCTTCCATACCAAACTTTTTCAGTATCTCCTTGATGTATTTAGATTGAGTGATGTAGATACCATTCTTATTTTGATGAATTTGAAGACCAACAAAGAATTTGATTTCTCCAAACATTGACATTTCAAATTCTTTATTCATTTTTTTTGAAAATTCTTTGCAAAGATCATCATTTCCTGTGAACAAAGTATCATCTACAAATATTTCTACCAAAACAATCTTATTATCTAGTCATTCCTTTATGTGCAAACTTGTATTATCATTAGTTCTTTGAAAACCAATCTGAATAAGATAGTTATGCAATCATTGATACCATGCTCTAGGTGCTTGTTTCAGACCATACAATGCTTTATGCAATTTGTAGACCATGTCCTTCTTCTCTGGATCAACAAAACCTTCAGGTTGTTCAATGTAAACCTCTTCATCCAATATGCCATTGAGAAATGCAAACTTGACATCCATCTGATAAACTTTGAATCCTTTGTATGCAACATATGCAAGTAAGGTTCTGACACCTTCCAATCTTGCAATAGGAGAAAAAGTCTCTCCATAATCTACACCTTCTTCTTGAGAGTATCCTTTGCATACCAATCTAGCTTTTTTCCTTTACACCTTACCATATTCATTTAACTTGTTTTTGAATACCCATTTAGTTCCAATCAAATTTTTTCCTTTAGGTCTAGGTACAAGAGTCCATATTTTGTTTTTCTCTATATGTTCTATCTCTTCATTCATAGCTTCAATCCAACTTTCATTTTCTAATGCATCTTTGACATTTCTAGGGTCAAAATCAACAAGTAAACAAGTGCCTTTCAACTTACTTCTTGTCATTGTTCCTTGTGCCTTTCAACTTACTTCTTTTCATTGTTCCTTCTAATTTATCTCCAATGATCTGATCTGGTGTATGATGCTTCCTGACATACTTGGCTAATACAAGCTCCTTGCCTTTTAAATGACTTGCATTTTTATCCTTCTATGCTTCAACTTCTGGTTTTGGTTCTGGTTGCTAGGGCTCAGTAGATGTTGATTCAGTAGCTTCTATTTGGAACTCGGGTTCTTGCAACTCGGTAGGTATTAGCTCAGTTTGAACTTCCAGTGACTCAGTTATTGAAGACTCAGGAGTTGTAGATTCCTAATTAATAGGTGTATTTGGCATTGTATCAAGTTCAATGTAAGAAAATCTCCTGTAATCTTTGGGTCCCCTTTTGCTTTCTTCTTTAGTTCTTTCTGCAAACTCATCAACTTTCACATGTGCACTTTCTATGACTTTGTGAGTAGACAAATTCAAACATCTATATGCTTTACTTTTGCAAGAATATACCAAAACTATTCCTTCATCACCTTTTACATCAAATTTACCTTTTATAGATTCTTTCAAAATGTAACATTTGCTTCCAAATACTTTTAGGTAACTTACATTGTGTTTGTATCCATACTATAACTCATAGGGGGTTTTGAATGAGTCCTTTTTCAGTTGTACTCGATTCAAGGTATGAACTACAATGCTAATAGATTCCTTCCAATATTTGATAGCAATGCTCTTCTCAATCATTAAGGTTCTTGCATAGTCCATGATAGATATGTTCCTTCTTTCTGCTATTCCATTTTGTTTAGGAGTTCCAAGTGCTAAAAGCTATCTTTTGATTCCCTTTTCAGTGCAAAAGTTATTGAACTCATGTGAAATAAATTCACCACCTCTATCAAACCTCAAGCATTTCAATCTTTTGCTTTTTTCCTTTTCTACTCTAGCCAAATACCATTTGAACTTTTCAAATGCTTCTAATTTCTCTCTTAGGTACATGACAACCATCATTCTTGAATAATCATCAACAAAAAGAATGATTTTTTGTTCACCAATATAATTTTTAATACCAATAGGTATACAAAAATTAGTATGCACAATTTATAGAATTTCTTCAGATTGATAGTTCTTTCTTTTAAAACTAGTCTTTCCCATTTTGCCAATTTGACAATTCTTGCATAGACCAACTTCAGGTTTCTTTATGTTAGGAATGCCTCTTACTTTCTTGAATTTACTTATTTTTACCAAGTTGTCAAAGTTTACATGACATAACCTCCTATGCCATAGCCAACTTTCTTCAAATTGAGCAATAAAACATGAACATTCACCAAGTTCAAGATAAAACAAGTTACCTTTTGTTTGAGTGCTTGATCCAATCAGCTTACCTTTTCCATAAACAGTCTTGGTTTTCCATGCATGAATTCTACTTTAAATCCATTATTGAATAGCTATGCCATACTCAACAGATTGTGCTTTAGTCCTTATACCCAATATGCATTATCACATACAAGTTCCTTGGTCAGTGAGATTCTTCCTTTTCCTTTTATACAACAAGGTTCATTGTTACCAAATGTTACATTGCCACCATCATAGTCTTCAAGATGTTCAAACTTAATTTTATCACCAATCATGTGATGAGAACAACCACTATCTATAATCCATGTATCATTTCTACTCATATGGGAAATGAGTTCCATTTCTTCATCATTATCAGACTCATCTTTTACAACAATGTAAAAAATTTCATCTTCTTCTTCATCATCAGAATCATTAGAATCTTTAGCCATGAAACATGTTTTCTTACCTTTATCCTTAAATGATTTGAAGTATTTCTTGCCATTGCACTTGTGACCTTTCTTCTCATCCTTGTTCTGCTTATTTGGGCACCTAACATCAATATGTTCAATTTCTTCACAAGAAAAATAGATTAGAGGAACCTTACCTTTGTATTTCCTTTTGCCTCTTGAATATTTCCTTGCTAGCAGAGCTTCAACCACCTCAAGATCATTGTCTGAACTATGTTATGATTCTTCATCACTATCTGACTGAGGATCCTTTATCTTCTTTCCTTTTTCTTTGTGTGAAAGCTTGGCTTCAAATGCTGATTCAATGTTCTTGGCATCTAGAACATAATTTTTGTAGTTGTCTAGGTCGAATGTAGTCAATCTTCCAACTATGGCCTCTAAATTTATCTTATGATTTGCTTCACATCTTCTTTCTTGAATTGTAGAGACTCTGATTGCATAAATAGGAAGTAGAGTTCTAAGAAATTTACTTATAATTGTCTCCTCCTTGATATCTCCTCTAGATGCTTTGATTGCACTAACACATGCTTTAACTCTTTCAACATATTTTGCAATGTTTTCATCCTCTCTCATCTTCACTTGATCAAAATTTTCCTCTCAAACTTTCTACTTTGGCTCTTCTCACATTATCATCTCCTCCATAGATCTCTTTTAGCTTATTCCACATTTCAAAAGTAGTTTTTCAATCCTTGATGTCATCAAACGTTTCATAACTTAGAGTAGATGCTATATCTATCATCATGTTGTTGTGAGTCTTCTTTTCAGCAATACCATTGACAGATAATGTACTAGTAGCCTCTACACATTTTTCATCAAGGTACTTCAGTCCTGAATCACCAATAGAAGCCAGATGAAGTCTCATCAATCCTTGCCATATTGAGAAGTTGTCCTTGTTAAGTCTTGGAATTTTCCTCTTGTATGACATCTTGATCTTTAGCTTAGATCCTTGAAATCTTTTCCTAAAAGCACCAAGATCTCTGATAACAATTTTTGGGATTATAGATGGAGTAACCAAGAGGGTGGGGGGGTGAATTAGTTACTACAAAAACAAATCCATAGATCCCTTAGATCTCTTAAATAACTAGTTACTACTGATAATCGGTAAACACAAAAAAATGTTGTAACTTAGTAAATTAACTTGTTTCTAATCTTCAAGCATTCATGCATGCAAAGGTAAATAAAATGAACACAAGAGACAACAAATTTTATGTGGAAACCTAATATGGGAAAAACCACCAAGTAACTAGCTACCAATTTTCACTCTTCTAAAGTGAGCCCTATTAGGAGCCAACCCTGTTAAAGGTTACAATACACATTGTTAGGTGTGACCCTGTTAGAGGATTTAATCACCCTATTAGGAGTGGCCTAGCTAGAGGTCTTTAGAACAATTCAACTGAACTGTCACCTTGTTAGAGGATTTACAAAAATGGCTGTTAAACCAACTTGATTAAGAGATTTTGAAATCACTGATACAATGGTTAGAAAGTAATAATGAATTGATTTCAATAAGATGCAACTGCATTTGCTGATTACATATCTCTATTCTGCACTATTAGATCCTTTTCAATCAAATATATCTTTACTGCTCCTCAATGATCTTTGATCATCCTTCAAAATTTTCTTTCACAATAATTAGTCTTCCTTCTCATTCACATTACATCAAATCCATTACTTTCACTTAGAATTCACAACTTGACTTCTTATATATACCATTCAGACTATCAAGTCAGCTCATTCATAAGTTACATTTACCAATAAACCATACATTAGTCGGCTAGAAATATTCCTTTAAACAAATAAAATTTATTTCACAAAATAATGAAATCCTTCACTGGCTAACCCTGCTAGGTAAATACTACTTCCAAATTTTTTTTCCTAAATTGTTCATCTTAACTCAGTTAACATTGCAACATTTGCAAAATCCTTTGACAACCAAGTTAAGTCGATAAGAACTACATTTCCTTCACTGTCCATGAAATCTCAGTTAGAACTATTTCTTGCATTATTTTTCTTGATGACCAAGTTGGCTCAATAGCAACTAAATTTTCTTTTCTAATCTTGAAAGCTCGGTAGCAATTGAATACAAAAGGTAAAGCCTGAAAATGCTCGGTAGAAACTATAAACCTTATTTGCTAACCTTCTAAGCTTGGTAGACTTTGTCTTTTGCATTGCTAACCAATTGAGCTCGGTAGACTTTGTCTAACGACTAATATGACATTTGTTTAACATCTAAGACAACACACAATTGAACAATTATATCTAACAAGAATAATCCAAGCTGAAGAGTTCACTAAGGATGACCTATTTGTAAATTCTAATGAGTTTAAGGCATTCCTTTATAAAGTAAAACATAATGAACTTGCCTTGCAATTGCAACCTGGGGATTCACTTGAGAAAATTGTAGAACTAGTATAGAGGTAAAAGTATTATTATCCCAACAGTGAGAATCTTGTAGTTAAAGAGGCAAGAGTCTTAGTGAAAAGAAATGGAATGTTGCTCTTTCTTGGTTGGGACCTTAATTCTTCTTTTATGTTCGATCAGATAAGGAAACAAGAAAGATTAGTCTCTTTTAAAGAAACTAATATCACTGGTGTGTTGCAAGGCTCTAGACTCAATATAGACAGCAAAACAATGGCAATTTGGAGTATGACTCTAGATGATAATAAACCAACTCTTATGGAAATAAAGG
Source organism: Cupressus sempervirens (assembly GCA_028749045.1). Taxonomy (NCBI): domain Eukaryota; kingdom Viridiplantae; phylum Streptophyta; class Pinopsida; order Cupressales; family Cupressaceae; genus Cupressus; species Cupressus sempervirens. Next base: position 403,221,436 of record CM053790.1, read on the forward strand.
AGTCTCCCTAGGGAAATGTGATTTTTTGGAATGTTTCAAATGTATCCAATGAGAAAATCTACAATTTTATGAATATAACATCATTAATGGGGAAGAGCAAAATTGATACATTGCAAGAACAATTATAGACAACCTATAGTATATCCATTTATGAAAAGCAAAAATATGAAGAGCAGTTGAAGAGGACTTATGTCTTGGAAAAAAAAAATTGCTGACATGGAAGAAGAAATAAGGAGCTTAAGGGTTGTAACTATACCTATTATAGAGGTAAAGGATAGTGAAACTTAGAGTGAAGCTAAGATTGTAGTTGTAGGAGAGGCCCAACATATGGATATTGATGAATGGGGTGGTTCTAAGGAGGTGGAGGTAAATACAATGCAACATTTTTTCATGCACAAAATTGGTGCCTTACAAATTCTTTCACAAATTGTGCACAATAGCTACATAAGCCTACATGAAGCTGAATACAAATGCTCAAAGGCATTAGACATTTTATCCCCTCTATTCACAACTTGGGGGCCCTATGCTCAATTCTTTGAAAATTTGGTCCCTCTATTACCCCTGAAAAGGGATTTACCCAAGCTAGTGATCATTAATACCAGAAAGATGATAAATAGGGCAAGGGAGTTTAATGGTTTCTTCATAAGAAAGTTACAATTAATCCAAGGAAAAATGAAGTTGATTGCTATGGGAATACAAAATTTCATTCTTAGTATAATAAATAGTAATGGAGATCTTAAGGAATGGTCTTCTTCTTTTGTATATATTTTGAGGTGTCCATGGTTTTTGACACATTATAATTGAGACTAATATAAATGTTGTATATGATTTAGTTGATTTTCTTTTTAGAATTGAATAAGATATGGGTAAAGTCTTAGGAGAGGTGAAGGCTATTACTGATTCTAAGTGGAATAAATGTGTAGAAGAATTAAATGCAATAAGGGATGCTACTTGGACGAAAGTAGAATTAGATTTAGTCATTTGGGAATTGATTGCAGACATCAATGCTCTACCATCCCAAGAGGATGATTAGACAAAGAAAACTATGAATCTACTACAAGAAGACAGAAGGAGATAGAAGAGGACACGATAGTTAAATAAAAGGATCTTTCCATAAATGACATCCACTTTATGCACCCACTTTCTTGTCTATTCTCCAACTTCAACAAATGTATTAATGCAACTTTTAAAAGGTTTTTTTCTTTTTTTAATTGACTGGATAGTTTTTACACCTTCCCTCCCATCTGAATCTTGTTGCAATCCTCTATATAAGGATTCCCAAGATGTGGAGTAGAGGTCAAGAGTCTATAGAAATTTTCATATTTTATGCCCTTTTTTGTAGTCCATCCAATTTTGGTAATTATATGAATGTAAGTAGTTTTGTATACTCTAGAATACAATAATTATCAAATATCAATTGTCAAGTTCTAAGTTATTTTTGAGTCTCTATTAGTATTGTAAATTTTTTCAAAGGAAATCAATACAAGAAAGAAATTCTCTATATATTTTTGTCTTTGAGTTTTGTCTCCTTTTTTATATATATTTGATCTTGAGATTGAAATGAACAAGTTTCTTTCAATTTAATTCAATTTGAATAAATTATGTATCTCTTACTGATCATTGTTAATTCAAAGAATTAAGTAATTTTTTTTGTTAGTGATAAGGTTTAGGGTTTATAAGAATGAAACTCAGAGCTTATTGTTGATAGATTTAGTTACAAGTTGACTAAATAGGTCTAAGCTGTTGATCTTGACTCTATATAACAATGGATAAGACATTGGTCATTATTTTTTAAGTTGCAAACTGATGATTCATATAGTTGTTGAATACACAAAGTATAAAAAATCAATTTACCAAATTTTATGTAATGATGAACTAGAAGTGTTGGTCGCTACTTGTTTGCTTTTCCTTTCCTTTTGATTATAGCTAGCAACTGTGACTAGAAAGTTTAAAATTTTTTTTATAGAAGAACATTGACCATTTTTTCTATAAGGGATAGTATTGAAGAGAAGAATATCAAGTTAATAAAATAAATCTAAGGTTTTCCTACCTTGGCCCTACAGAGCCTAAAGTGAAGTGAGTCCTAATGACTCTATTAATGTTGGCCTAGAACAAAGATTTAGCCCTATTGAATATAGGATTTAGCTAATCCTTAGGCTTGTCCCTATCTTACCAATCTGGGTATTAGGTTTAAACCCACCTGTTATGTTCCTTACTAGTAAGAACCCCAATAGGACAATTGGTGACTAATGTGAAGGAGATCCTTTAAAAACTATAGGGTGTTTCCCCTAGTCTATGACTAGTTTCAATCCATGTGGGTTCGAGTAGAGTCTTGAAGTTAACTGAGAACTAGTTTCAGGACATTTAAATATGTATAAAGAGCTTCAAAAATATATAAGATGTAGAACCTTTTTAGCTGAAGAGTGTTGATCATCTCCTTGAGAAATTATCCTTTAGTGGTTGAGAGTTGATAAGCATCAAATCCAAACTTTGCAGTGACTATGTATGGACCAAGCCAGTTGGGTTCAACCTTTATATTTTTGTATCTATTATTACTAATTCTTAGGGTTTTCCCTTAGAACAAGATCACCCACTTAGAAGTCACATGGTTTGACTTTCTTATTGTAGCTTTTGGACATCCACTTTTGATAAGCTCATAGATGATTGAACACCACTTGCTAATATTCATTTAGTAGCTCTATCTATTGTACCCAAGATATCCTATAGTCATCATTAGTAATGAGGCCTTTCAAAGAGATTCATAGAGTAGGAATCTCAACCTCAATAGGAAGTACAACATCCGTGTTGATAAAATATTATTTTAAAGTGAAGAACCTATAATGGAACAATCATTATTTTGTCCATGATGTCAATCCTACTACCTGCTAGTGAGACAATTACCTTTTTGGTCTAAAAGCTATCATTTAGTTGATTGATGAAGAGGATTTGAAAAGAGAAGATAATAATAGCAATTAAAGAAAGGTTGAGTTATTTGGTATGTAAAAGAAGCACTAATACCAAGTAAGAAATTGATATTATAGTTTATTGTTTATCTACTTAAAGTCTAAAAATAAAAGATTACTCAAGCTAAGATTGGAAGAAGATCAAGTATGAAAAGTGTTTGTTAAGCCTTGCCAAGCAAAAATCAGTGGAAGTTGAGTGAAAAACAAGAGGTGTTGAGTAAAGATGAAAAAAATTTAAGCCGAGTGATTGTTAGCATATTCTGAGTAAAGTTTAGTGGGTGCTGAGAATTAGTAAACTTTAGTGTTTTCTGAGTGAACTAGTGTTGGCCAAGTGACAAAACAATATAGTTTTCAAGTGACAACAAGCAATGTGAAATCAAAGATTTGACAATTTTGAACTGGCTATTTTGTTTTCTTGAATTATGTGAAGAGTGTGGAAGATAACTATGATGAGCCGATGGCACAAAATTTAAGGTAAACCATTTTGAGATGAATTCAAGGAATATTGTAGAAGAAGTTTCTAGAGGAACCAAATGAAAAATTTGGTAGATTTATTGTATCCTACCTAATCTTACCTAAACCTAAAATTGACGATTGTGGTTAAGTAATAAAAGATCTAAATTCTCTATTTATAGAGATAGTTTGTTAGAAGCAAAAGTTGTCATGTGTGAGAACCTAAGGAAGACAACAAGTCTAGGGTATTGCTTCATTTAGTGACCAAACATAAGTGACTACAGTTGGCATGCAAAGCAAGAAGGCTTAAGAGTATGAATGCTTGAATAGTGAATAAGCTATTGGAGCTGAAGTATATGAATGCCAAGTAGAAAGGAGGACTAAAACAAAGATATATAGTATGCAAGTGAGTTATAATTTGATATTAGATTAAGCCTTACTATAACTTTCTATGCTTTGTATCAGTCTAGGGTAAATCCTTTGGATTAAGGTTGACCTAACAGTCATTTGTAAATCCTTTAACCGGGTGACATTATAATGGAATGGTCTAAAGTCATCTAACAAGGCTCAATCCTAATAAGGTGACTAAAATCCTTTAATTAGGTCACATTTAATAGTGTGTATTGTAACCTTTAACAGGGTTGGCCTTTCATAGGGTATCACTTCAGAAAAGTGAGAATTAGTAGCATGTTATTGGTGGTTTTTCCCAAATTGGGTATCCACGTAAAATCTTTGTGTCAAATTGTGTTAATGTTCTTATGTTTTTCATGTTTACATTTTTGCAAAGATTTTTTTGACCTAGGACAATAACCTACAAAGTTTAAGTATTGTATGATCCAATGGATGCATGCACTATAAGGTTTTATGGATATGGGTCTACTAAGCATTGAAATTAATTTTTTATACATATGGACCTTGAATAACTAATTCAACCCCCCTCTCTATTATTCTAAAGAATTCCAACAATTGGTATCAAAGCCATAATACTTGAGAGGACTAGGTTGAAGGTACTTGAAGAAAAATATCAAGGTGTCTAAAAGAGAGGTACCCAAGCTAAACAAGGATAAATTTCCTATATGGAAAAATTTGATGAAGCTACACCTAGGAGGTCTTGGAGACCATGCACAATCTAACATCAACACTGAGCATGTTGACCCTATTGGAGCCCTAACTATTGAAGATCTAAAAAAGAAGAAAGAACACAATAAAAAAATGTTGCAAATTGCCTCTGCCCTAATTTATTCTAAGTTCAATGATATCAAGGATTGTGATAGTGCAAAGAAGATGTGGGATGCTCTTCACACTATTTATGGAGGAGAAAAAATGTTTTGAGAGCTAAATCTAAAAGTATAAGAGGTAAGTTTGATGATATGAGGATGCAAGAAGGTGAGAACATTGTTCAATATTGCTCTAGAATAAAAGATGTTGTTAATGCTATAAGAGGAGCTAATGGTATCATTGATGATGATTCTATATTGAGAAAAGTATTGAGGATACTAAGTTGCCCATCTATGCTATTCAAGTCTCTACCATATAAGAAATAAGATGTATACCTAGTAATAATCTATTCCTTGACGGTTTGGTAGGTAGGCTCAATGCCTTTGAAATCTCTAATTTTGATAACTTCAAATATGAGAATGTTGAATTTGATTTTCAAAGATAAACTATCATTGAAGGAACCTAAAGAGACAAAGAAAAAGGTCAAATGTGTTTCTAGTGACATTGATATAAATGAGGAGGATGTAGAACATCTTGAAGAACTACTAGCAAAGAGATTTTACAAAGGAAAAGGAAAATTCAAAGGTAGGTTACCTATCATGTGTTTTAATTACAATGAGGTCAGTCATATTGCTGCTAGATGTCTAGAGAAGAACAACACTAGAAGTGGAGACAAATATAGAAGTAAAAGAGATGAGGACAACAAAAATTACAAAAAATAAATACAAGAAGTCTTGCTACATTACTGAAGAGGAAATCAAAGATGGATCTGACAACCATGATGATGAAGTGATGTATGTTGAAATGAAGGATGATTTTGATGAGGATGAGGCAACTACACTAGTGTCTTATGTGAATAAGAATGATAGATGGATCATTGATAGTGGGTGTTCACATCACATGAATGGAGATAAAAGTAAGTTCATTACCCTTGATTATTATGATAGAAATAGTGTAAGGTTTGGTAATGATGCACCCTATCTAATAAAAAGAAAAATATCAATCAAAATCATAGAAAAGATCATGTGTGACAATGCTTATTATGTAGAAGGACTTAAATATAACTTGTTGAGTGTATCACAAGTGAATAGTTCAGGTTGAAAAGTTGATTTTGAGAACAAGATAGCCAAGATCTATAACACTGATGGGAAATTAATTGGGAAAGGTGATCAGACTAGAGGTAATCTATTTTATCTTGATATGAATGATGCTACTTGTCTTATTGTAGAATTTGATGATGTATGGTTATGGCACAAGAGGTTATATCATGTTAACTTTGATAACTTAGTCAGTATCAGTAACATGAAAAGTATAAGAGGTTTGCCTGAATTGAAGAAACCTGACAATATGATATGCAAACAATGTCAGTTAGGCAACATGAAAAAATTTAATTTTAAAAGAAAGACTCACACCTCCAAAGAAATTCCAGAGATTTTTCATACTAATTTGTCTAGACCAATTGATGTGCAAAGCTACAAAGGTGACAAGTACATTATCTTATTTATTGATGATTATTATAGGATGATGACAGTTATGTTTCTAAAACATAAATCTAATTCTTTCCAAATGTTTAAGTGCTACTTAGCTAGAGTTGACAAGGAGATAGGAAAAAGCTTGAAATGTATGAGATTTGAGAAAGGTGGAGAATTTACATCAAATGAGTTTGAGATGTTCTCTAATGATAGAGGAATCAAAAGATAGACTTCTACACCTAGGACCCCTCCACAAAATGGGATTGCTAAAAGGAGGAATAGATCTATAATGGATTGTGCTAGAAAACTCATGATGGAGAAAAATGTTGCTTCAAAATACTAGAGAGAGGCTTTAAGTAGAAGTGTCTATACCTTGAATTGTGTACAAGTCAAGAAAGGTACTCATTCAACACCTTTTGAGCTATGGTATGTACTCACCCAATGTAAAATATTTTAAGGTATTTGGAAGCAAGTGTTACATTGTTAAGGATTTCATTAATAAAAAAATAGATGCTAAAAGTGAAGAAGGTATATTCTTTGGCTATTCTGCAAGAAGTAAATCTTATAAGTGTTTAAATACTAACACTAACAAAGTTTTGGAAAGTGAAAATGTGAATTTTGATGAATATATAGAGGTACATAAAGTATAACCTATGAAGGAACTTGAAGGATGTAAATCATTTTTATACTTTTATGAAGGTGTGCCTACTAATGAAGATGCTATAAACCAAAATGGAAATCAACAAGTTTCTATAATTATCGAGTCACATACAATGAATGTTGAGTTACATTTAGGAACCAAGTTATAGTTAGGAATCAAGTTGCAGAAAAAAGTTGAGGCAAATTCTGATTATGAGATAAGTGTACATGAAAGAGATGTTAAGTTACCTGATAGAGAAGTACATAGTGATTCTAAAGTTGACAGACCTATAGAAGAAAGAAGGGCAGAACCAAGATTATCAAAGTATGTCAAAAGACATCACCTGCTAAAAAATTTAGTAGAGATAAAAATACTAGACCAATGATAAGAAATAGGCTGAGAAGTAATATATGCTTTTTGAGCATGCATGAGCCTAGGATAGTGAAAGATGCCTTAGAAAATGAGGATTGGAGTAAATCCATGAGACAAGAGATTGAACTGATTGAGAAGAACAAGACATGGACTCTAGTTCCCATACTAGAGGACAAGAATGTGATTGGAACCAAGTGGGTGTACAGAATCAAGTTAGATGAAAATTGTGAAGTGACAAGGAATAAGGAAAGATTAGTTTGCAAGGGGTATGAATAAAAAGAAGGAATAGACTATGGAGAAACATTTTCCCCTGTTGCAAGATTGGAAGGAGTAAGAACTCTACTTTCTTATTCTGCATACAAAGGTTTCAAATTTTATCAAATGGATGTGAAGTCAACATTTCTAAATAGCATATTATGAGGAGGTTTACATAGAAAAACCAACACAATTTCTTGATGATAACAACATGAACATGGTACATAGACTACACAAAGCTTTATATAGTTTAAAGAAAGCCCCAAGAGCATGGTATGAAAGGCTTCATAATTATCTTGTGAAGATTGGTTTTATGAAGACTGATGATAACAACAATATGTACTTGAAGATAGAAGGAGGTAAAGGTATTTTACTAGCTGAAATTTTTGTTGATGATATCATATTTGAAGGTCAAGAAGGATTAGGAAAGCCATTTGCAAATGAAATGAAGAAAAAATTTGAGATGACCATGTTTGGAGAGATCAAGTTCTGTGTTGGTTTACAAGTATATTAGATAAAATATGGTATATACATCACTCAGTATAAGTATGTGAAGGAAATATTGAAAACTTTTGGATTGGAAGATTCAAAACTAGTTAGCACATCTATGGTGAAAGGATATAAATTATCAAAGAATGATGATAATGCTAATTTGAATCAAACATTGTATAGGTCTATGATTAGAAAATTACAATATGTAGTACATAATAGACCTGATATTGCATTGCCTATTGGATATTTTGCTAGATTTTCTATAAACCCTAAGGAGAATCATTTGATGATGTTAAGAGAATTATGAGATATCTAAAAGGAATGGAAGACTATGGTCTATACTACAAGAAAACTGAAAAATTCGAGTTGAGAGCCTATACAAATGTTGATTGGGTAACATTGATGATAGAAAAATCACAAGCGGTGGAGCATTTTTCTTAGGAAAGAGGTTGGTCACGTGGACCAACAAGAAACAAAATTTCATATCTATATCTACTGTTGAAGTTGAATATGTGGCTGCTACAATAAATTGAACAAATATGGTATGGATCAAACAACTACTCAAAGGTATGAATGAAGAAATCATTGAACCTATGGTACTTTATTGTGATAATGCAAGTGCTATAAATATATCAAAGAACCCTATGATGTACATAAAGACTAAGCACATTAAAATCAAGTATCATTACTTGAGAGAGTCAGTTCAAGACAAAGAAGTGAGAACATAACATGTGAATACAAAAGAACAAATAGATATATATTCATAATATATTTACTTAAGGATGCTCATGAGTATCTTAGAGCTAAACTAGCGGTGATACCCTTATTCAAAGCTACTTAAGAAGCATAAGGAGTGCCCTGCATCAACTGACATAAATGTTGTATCTTAAATAAACGTTGTATCTTAAAAATTAAAAGTGGATATTACTTTAAGAACTATCTAAAGTAATGAAGGAGCTAAATTAGAAGATTTAAAATCACATGAAAGATGATAGAGGGAGAATCTAGAATTGATTATATCTGCATACAAAGATGACAAGTCTTTGGCATTGTTGTCAAAAAGAGAGAAATAACTATACAACAAAGACATACTTAGCAATAGAGAGATATAGGTACTGAGGGAGAAAATAAGTACATGGAGATATAAGTAGAGATAGACACCTAAATATTAGAAAGAGGAAGACTTACTCTAAAGAGTGAGATATAAGAAAGAGGGAGTAGTAAAGGAACTTGAAAAAGCTCACATTACCCTACACAGAGGAAGGACATATACTACACTGATAGAGGGAGACATTTTAGAAAATTATTTTCTTTTGGTATTGTTGTTGGTATTGGTTTTCCATCAATGCCAAAGAGGGAGATTGTTGATATAACATTATTTTGAAGTGAAGAACCTATAATGCAACACTCATTATTTTGTCAATGATGTCAAATCTACTACCTGCTGGTGAGATAATTGATTTTTTGGTTTGAAATCTATCATTTAGTTGATTGATGAAGAGGATTTGAAAAAAAGAGATAATAATAACACCTAGAGAAATGTTGAGCTATTTGGTATGTAAAAGAACCACTAAGATCAAGAAAGACATTGATACTATATTGTATTATTTATTTACCTAAAGTGTAAAATAAAAGATTATTCAAACTAATACTAGAAGAAGATCAAGTATGAAAAGTGTTTGCTAAGCATTGCCGAGTAGTCAGTATAAGCTAAGTAGAAATCAATGGAAGTTGAGTGAAATACAAGAGGTACCAAGCAAAGATGAAACATAGTGTAATCTAAGTGAATGTTAGTATATGCTAAGTAAAGTTTAGTTGGTGTTGAGCATCAATAAATTTTAGTATTTTCTGAGTGAACTTTAGTGTTTTCTGAGTGAACTAGTGTTGGCCGAGTGAAAGAAAATATAGTTGCCAAGTGACAACAAATAGTGTTAAATCAAATATTTGATGAATTTGAGCTGACTATTTTTTTTTCTTGAATTATATGAAGTGTGTGGAAGATAACTATCATGAGCTGGTGGTACAGAATTCAAGGTAAACCATTTTGAGGTGAATTCAAGGAAGATTGTAGAAGAAGTTTCTAGAGGAACCAAATGGAAAAGTGGGTAGATTTTTTTGGAATTCTTTACAATAACTAGGGGGGGGGGGGGTGTGAATCAATTAGCCAAGGTCCAAATGTAAAATTAAAAATTTTCATAGCTTAGTGAACCCATATCCATAAAATGTTTTCATCATGCATGTATGTATTAGATCATACATATACTCGAACTTGTAGGCTACTGTCAAATTAACTTTGCAGAAATGTAAACATGAAACATAAAAATCCAATAACATATTTGACACAATGATTTAATGTGGAAACCCAATTTGAGATAAACCACTAGCAACATGCTACTCATTCTCACTCTTCTAAAGTGATGCCCTATGAAAGGCCAACCCTATTAAAGGTTACAATGCACACTGTTAAATGTGACTTAGTTAAAGGATTTTAATCACCCCATTAGAAGTGAGCCTTGTTAGGGGACTTTTGATCATTTACTTGAAATTTCACCAAGTTAAAGGATTTACAAATGACTGTTAGGTCAACCTTAATCCAAATGATTTACCCTAGACTGGTACAATGATTAGAAAGTAACAGTAAGGCTTGATCTGATAACAACTTACAACACACTTGCATATTACAGATGTCTATTTCAGTCCTCCATTCCTTGTCTTCCTTAGGTTCTCACACATGACAAACTTTGCTTCTAACCAGTCATCTCTATAAATAGAGAATTAAGATCTTTTTTCATTCATCCTCCATCATCCATTTTAGGGTTAGGTTGGATTAGGTACCCATCATTTCATTTCATTCCCTTCTAAAAAATTCTCCTTCAATCCTCTTTGAATTCACCTCAAAATGGTTTATCTTGAATTTTGTGCCACCAACTCATCAAACATATCTTCCACATGGTTCATACAATCCAAGAAATCAAACTTGTCAGCTTAGATTCATCGATCTTTCTCATAAGTATGAAGCTTGATATTAACTGGCTTTTAATGCTTGACACATACTACATTGCTTGACATCCACTATTAAATCACTTGGTACAAACTAAAGTTTACTGGTGCTTGACATCAACTAAATTTTACTCAACTTACATTGTATCGCTCGACATACACTAAAATTGACTTTTCACAACTTCAACTAATTTTCTTCTTGGCTTACACTAATTTTCCTTGGCACCTATTGTGTAGATTGTTAAGCTTGGCAAATAGACTTTTTTTAACTTCTTGTTCTACACTTAATTAGTGTAACCATACTTTGCAACCTTAAGTAGATTATCAATGCACTATAATACCAATATCTTAACTGATCCTTGTACTCCTTTTCCATATCATAACTCAACCTTCCCTCTAGGTTCTATTATTACCTAATTTGATCAAATCCTCTTCATCAATCAAATAAATAATAGTACTCAAATCATATAAGAAATTGTCTTACAAGTAAGTAGTAGGTTTGACATCAGTGATAGAATAATGATTGAAACATATTTATCATATTTGTATCAATCTGTTTTCAACAATCTCCCTCTTTGTAATTAATGGGAAACCAAACTAACCAAACTTAATCAATACAACCAAAAAAATACCAAAAAGAAAATAATTATTTGTATTAAAATCTCTCCCTCTATCAAAAACTTTCATCTTCTACATAGGTTACAAAATTTTATTTTGATGAACAGAAAATCAATTAACTCATCCTTATGACTCCCTCTTGATCACTTCTTATATCTCCCTCAATATTATCTCCCTCTTACTAGGTAGATGTAATAAATTGGTACTCTGAGTAGATATTCCATGTTTCTTCTATCTATGTCTTCTATCCTCCTTAATGTCTTACTCTTTGGATTTCTTCCTTTGGTACACTATCTCCCTTAGTAGTTAGGATTTCTCCCTTAGTAGGATCAGCAAGATTAGGATTTCTCTCCTCTTCTCCCTTAGCAATATCTCCCTCTTTGACAACAATGCCAAAGACTTGTCATTTGTAATATGTAGATATGAACATTCTTAGTTTCTCCCTCTATCACCTAGCTTGTGACTGATTTGTAACTCCAACTCTTTGATTACTTTAGGCAACTCCTAAAGTAAGATCCACTGCATTAATGTGTAACATATGTCAATCAACTTGTTTGATGTAGGGCACTCCTCATGCTTCTTAGATAGCCTTTGATAGGGGTATCAACCCTAGTTTACCTCCTAGATACTCATAAAAATCCTTAGGTAATGCTTTTGTGAAGATATCATCTATTTGTACTTTTGTGTTGACATATTCCATCTTCACCTCTTTATCTTGAACTAACTCTCTCAAGTAATGATACTTGATTACAATGTGCTTAGTATTTGTATGCATCATAGGATTCTTTGATATATTTATAACACTTGTATTATCATAGGTTTAGTGATTTCCTCCTTCATACCTTTGAGGAGCTATTTGATCCATACAACATTTGTACAATTTATTGAAGCAACAACATATTCAACTTTAGTAGTAGACTGAGAAATGGAATTTTTTTTTTACTAGTCTATGTAACTAGCCTTTTTCCTAAGAAAAATGCTCCTCCACTAGTGCTCTTTCTATCATTTATATTTTCAGTCCAATCAACATTAGTGTATGCTCTTAATTCAAAATTTTTATTTTTCTTATAGTATAGACCATAGCCTTCTATTCATTTTAGATATCTCATTATTCTCTTAACTACCATCAAATGATTCTCCCTAGGATTAGTAGAGAATATTGTAACTATCCCAACTGATAATGCAATATTAGGTCTATTGTGTGCTACACATTATAATTTTTTAATCATAGACCAATATAATGTTTGATTGAACTCAACTAAATAATCATTCTCTGATAATTTATGGCCTGTTACCATAGATGTGCTTAGTGGCTTAAAATCCTCCAATCAAAAAGTTTTCAGTATTTGTTTTACATACTTTGACTAAGTGATGTATATACCATATTTCATTTTTTGTACTTGCAAACCCACAAAGAACTTGATCTCTCCAAACATAGACATCTCAAATTCTTTCTTCATTTCATTTGCAAAATCCTTACATAAAGTATCTTGACCTCCAAATGTTATATCATTAACAAAAATTTTAGATAGTAAAATACCTTTGCCTTTCTCTATCTTTAAGTACATATTGCTATTATCATTAATCCTCTCAAATCTAATCTTCGCAAGATATTTATGAAGCCTCTCATACCATGCTCTTGGTGCTTGCTTCAAACCATATAAAGCTCTGTGCAGTCTACATACCATGTTTTTGTTGTCAACATTACCAAATACTTCTAGCTATTCTATATAAATCTCTTCCTCTAATATACCATTCAAAAATGTAGACTTGACATCCATTTGGTAAACTTTGAAACCTTCGTATGAAGAGTAAGCAAGCAAAGTTCTTACACCTTCCAATCTTGCAACATGGGAAAATGTTTCTCCATTGTCTATCCCTTCTTCTTGTGCATATCTTTTACAAACTAATCTTTCCTTGTTCCTTATGAGTTCACCATTTTCATATAACTTGTTTCTTAATACCCACTTGTTGCCAATCACATTTTTATCTTCTGGTCTAGGAATTAGACTCCATGTTTTAATTTTCTCAAATTTTTCAATCTCTTCTTCTGTGGATTTACTCCAGTCCACATCTTCTAAGGCATCTTTCACTATTTTAGGTTCTTGCATGCTTAAAAAACATGTATTATTTCTCAACATTTTCCTTGCCATTGGTCTAACATCTTTATCTCCAATGATCTATGCAATAGGGTGATGTCTCTTGGTTTCTTCACTTAGTCTCTCAATTTTTAAATCACTATGTACATCTCTATCAGGTAGTTTAACATCTCTTTCATGTATACTAACCTTTGAATCAAAATGTGCCTCAACTTCATTCTGTAACTTGACACTTGAATGTAGATCAATTCCTGAATGCAACTTGAAATTCATAGTATGTGACTCGACAATCACTAAAATTTTCTATTGGTTTACAACTTGATTTACAACATCTTCATAAATGTATACAAATGATTTGTATTCTTCTGGTTCCTTCATAGGTTTAGCCTCATAAACATTTTTATATTCATGAAATTTCACATTTGCACTTTCAACGACTTTGTTAGTATTAGTATTTAAACACTTATAAGTTTTATTTCTTGTGGAATAACCAAAGAATATACTTTCTTCAATTTTTGCATCTAATTTACCATTCCTAAAATCTTTGAGAATATAACACTTGCTTCCAAATACCTTAAAATATTTTACATTAAGTGAGTATCCATAGCATAGTTGAAAAGGTACCAAATGAGTACCTTTCTTGACTTGCACACAGTTCAAGGTATAGAAAGTTGTACTTACAACTTATCTCTAGTATTTCAAAGCAATTTTTTTCTCCATCATGAGTGTCCTAGCATAGTTTATTACAAACCCGTTCCTCCTTTCAACAATTCCATTTTGCTGAGGGGTCCTAGGAGCAAATTTATATCTTTTGATTCCTCTATCATTAGAAAACATCTTGAATTTATTTGATGTAAATTCTCCTCCCCTGTTAGATCTCAAACATTTTAGAATTTTACCTACTTCCTTCTCAACTCTTGCTAAGTATCATTTAAACATTTGGAAAGCATCAAATTTTGGTTTTAGATTCATGACTATCATCATTATAGAATAATCATTAGCAAATAGCATAATGTACCTATATCCTTTGTAGCTTTGCACTTCAATTGGTCCACACAAGTCAATATAAACAATCTCTAATATTCTTTTAGAGGTATGAATCTTACTCTTAAAGCTTGACTTTGTCTTTTTGCCTAACTGACATTGTTTGCAAATTATATTGTTAGGGTTCTTCAGCTTAGGAAAACCTCTGGCTCTTCTTGTTTTACTAATACTAACTAAGTTATCAAAATTAACATGACATAACCTCTTGTGCTATAGACACACATCATCAAATTCTACAGTTAAACAAGCAGCATTCTATATATTAAGGTATAATAGATTACCTCTAGTTTGATCACCTTTCCCACTTATTTTTCCATTAGTATCATATATCTTAGCAATCTTGTTTTCAAACTCAGCCTTACAACTTGAATTATTCAGTTGTAACACTCTCAACAAATTATAGTTAAGTCCTTCAACATAATAAGCATTGTCACATAAAATCTTTTTTGTGAGTTGATAGAACTTTTTCATAAGACATGGTGCATAATTACTAAACCTTACACTATTTCCATCATAATAATCTAAAGTAATGAACTTACTTTTATCTCCAGTCATGTGATGTGAACACCCACTTTCAATGATCCATTTGTTATTCTTATTTACACAAGACACTAGTGTAGTTGCCTCATCCTCATCAAATTCATCCTTTATTACAAAATACACCACTTCATCATCATGATTGTCAGATTCATCTTTAGTTCCTCTTTAACAATGTAGAAAGACTTTTTGCCTTTGTCTTTGTAATCTTTTTTGTCTTCATCTCTTCTACTTTTGTACTTGTCTCCATGTCTGTAATTCTTCTTCTTTGGACATCTAGTGGCAATATGACCAACCTCATTGCAATCAAAACATATGATAGGTAACTTACCTTTGAACTTGCCTTTACCTCTATGAAATCTCCTTGTTAGTAGTGCTTTAAGTTGATCTACATCTTCCTTATCTATATTATTGTTAGTGGACACATATTTATCTTTTTCTTCTTCTTCTCATTAGGTTCCTTTCATGATAGCTTAGCTTTGAAAGAAGATTCAACATTGCTAGGTTTGTAATTATCAAAATTAGATAGCTCAAAAGTAGTAAGCCTACCAACTAGACCTTCAAGAGTCAGATCATTCTCTGGCATACATCCTAGTTCTTGTCTTGCAAAAACTCTATTAGCATAAATAGACAATAATGTTCTCAAATTTTTTTCTTAATATAGTATCATCATCTATTTTACTAGTAGCTCCTCTTATTGCATTAACAACATCTTTTATCCTAGAGCAACATTCTCACCTTCTTGAATTGTCATATCATCAAACTTACCTCTAAGACTTTCAACTGTGGCTCTTAAAGAATATTTGTCACCCCCATAAATAATGTGTAGAGCATCCCACATTTTCTTTGCACTATCACAACCCTTGATATCATCAAACTCGACATAACTTAGGGAAAAGGCAATCTCCAACATTGCCTGGTTGTGTTCTTTCTTCCTTTTTAGATCTTCAACAATTAGGGCTCCAATAGGATTAATGTGTTCTATGATGATGGTAGATTGTGCATGATCTTTAAGTCCTCCAAGATGTAGCTTCATCAGACTTTTCCATGTGGGAAAGTTATCTCTATTAAGCTTGGATACCTCTCTTTTTAACATCTTGATCTTTTTGCTTCTAGTACCTTCAAACTAGTCTTCTTAATCAGATGACTCTAATACCAATTGTTGGAATTCTTTAGAATAAATGGGGGTGGGGGGAGGTGAATTAGTTATCTAAGGTCTAGATGTAAAATTAAAACTTTTCATAGCTTGGTGAACCCATATACATAAAATATTTTCATCATGCATGCATCCATTAGAACATACATATACTTAAACTTGTAGGTTACTATCAAATCAACTTTACAGAAATATAAACATGAAACATAATAGATTTGACACAATGATTTAATGTGGAAATCTAAGTTGGAAAAAACTACAAGTAACATGCTACTCATTCTCACTCTTCTAAAGTGATGCCCTATGAAAGGCCAACGTTGTTAAAGGTTACAATGCACACTATTAAATGTGACTTGGTTAAAGGATTTCAATCACCCTATTAGGAGTGAGCCTTGTTAGAGGACTTTTGATCATTCATTTGGAATGTCACCTAGTTAAAGGATTTATAAATAAGTGTTAGGTTAACCTTAATCCAAAGGATTTACCCTAGACTGGTACAATGATTAGAAAGTAACAGTAAGGCTTGAACTAATAATAACTTACAACACACTTGTAGATTATAGATCTCTGTTTCATTCCTCCATTCTACTTGGCTTTTACACACTTTAGCTCTAATAGCTTGTTTACCCTTCAAACATCCATACCCTTAAGCCTTCTTACTTTGTTTGACAATACAAACACTTCTCTTAGGTCACGGAATAAAGCAATAACCTAGACTCCTTCTCTTCCTTAGGTTTTCACACATGACAACCTTTGCTTCTGACCGTCCATCTCTATAAATAGAGAATTAAGGTCTTTTTCTATTCATCCTCCATTATCCATTTTAGGGTTAGGTTGGATTAGGTAGGATTTAATGAATCCACCCATCATTTTATGTTATTCCTTTCTAGAAACTTCTCCTTTAATCCTCTTTGAATTCACCTCAAAATGGTTTATCTTGAATTTTGTGCCACCATCTCATCAAACTTATCTTCCACACGATTTACACAAAATCAAGAAATCAAACTTGTTGGCTTAGATTCATCAAATTATTGATCTTTCTCATAATCGTAACACTTGATATTAACTATCTTTTGATGTTTGACACATACTGTGTTGCTTGACATCCACTATTAAATCACTCAATATGAACTAAAGTTTATTTGTGCTTTACATCAACTAAACTTTACTCGACTTACACTATATCACTTGGCATACACTGTATCACTAATCATACACTAAAATCAACTTTTCTCGGCTCCAACTAATTTTCTACTCGGCTTACATTAACTTTGCTTTGCACCTATAGTGCAAATTGTTAAGCTTGGCATACAAACTTTGTTTAACTTGTTCTTCTAAACTTAATTAGTGTAACCATCCTTTGCAACCTCAAGTAGATTATCAATGCACTATAATACCACTGTCTTAGCTATTCCTTGTACTCCTTTTCCATATCATAACTCAGCCTTTCCTTTAGGTACTATTGTTACCTCATTTGATCAAATCCTCTTCATTAATAAAAAAAATGATAGTACTCAAATCATATAAGCAATTGTCTTACCAACAAGTATCAAGTTTCACATAAGTGAAAAAACAATGATTGAAACACATTTATCATACTTGTAATAGATTTATTATATCCTACTTAATCCTACCTAACCTTAAAATTGATTATTGTAGTTAATTGACAAAAGATCTAAATTCTCTATTTGTAGACATAAATGGTTAGAAGAAAAGGTTGTCATGTGTGAGAACCTAAGGAAAACAAGGAGTCTACGGTATTACTTCATTTAGTGGCCAAACATAAGTGACTGTAGTTGGCATGTAGAGCAAGAAGGCTTAAGAGTACGAATGATTGAAGGGTGAACGAGCTATTAGAGTTGAAGTGTATGAATACCAAGTAGAAAGAAGGACTAAAAAAAAGATCTATAATCTACAAGTGAGTTGTAATTTGTTATCAAATCAATACTTACTATTACTTTCTAATCATTGTATTAGTCTAGGATAAATCCTTTAGATTAAGATTGACAATATAGTCATTTGTAAATCCTTTAACTAGGTGACTTTCTAATGAAATGGTCTAAAGTCCTCTAATAAAGCTCACTCTTAACAGGGTGATTGAAATCGTTTAACTAGATCACATTTAACAGTGTGTATTGTAACCTTTAGTAGGGTTGGCCTTTCATAGGGCATCACTTCATAAGAGTGAGAATTAATAGCATATTACTAGTGGGTTTTCCTAAATTGGATTTTCATGTAAAATCCCTATGTTAAATTGTGTGAATGTTCTTATGGTGTTTCATGTTTATATTTTTGCAAAGATTGTTTTAACCTAGGATAGCAACCTATAAAGTTTAAGTATTGTATGATCCAATGGATGCATGCATGATAAGGGTTTATGGATATGGGTCTACTAAGCATTAAATTTTTTTATTTGTACATTTGGACCTTGGATAACTGATTTTCCCCCTCTTAGTTATTCTAAATAATTCCAACAATGCACTCCATATACCAAAGCAAAGGGCATTATTCCCATAGGAGTTCTAATACTTGTTTTGTAAGCCCATAGAGCTAGATTAATTTGAAGGTACCGCTCCCTTCTAGATTTGTTAACTGTGTGATGTAGGATTTTGAGAATAGTCTTTTTGGATGCTTCTTCTTGTCCATTACCCTGGGGGTAGTAGATGGAAGACCAATGTTGCATGATTTTGAACTTTGAACATAGCTCTTTGAGATCTTTATTTTTGAATTATCCTCTATTCTTAGTAATGATGGAGGATGTACTCCATACCTATAGATGATGTAGTTGAGAATAAACAAAGCTACAATTTTTACATTAGCTTCAACAAGAAGGACTATCTCTACCCATTTTTTGAATTAGTCTATAGCTATTATGATGACTTGTGTCCATTCAAGGAAGATGGATGAATCTGACCCACAAAATCAAAGGCTCATTGTTGAAAGAGCCAAAGTGTGGTGAAAGGAATTAGCTCCCTAGTTGGAATGTGAATCAGGTTCCCGTAATGTTGGCTCTATTTACAGGACTTGACATATTTGATTGCCTCTTTCTCTATTTCTAGCCAATAGTAACTAGCTCTAATAAGTTTGTGAGCCAATATGCCATTTGAGTGTGATCCACAAATGCCTTTGTGTACCTCATGTAATGTACATTTTGACTCTTCATTTTCTAGACACCTAAGGAGTGTACCATCAAGACCTCTCCTAAACAATTCATTAGTGATGAAGATATATCATGAAGTATTTTAGATAATGTGACATTTCTCATTCTAGGTTAGAGTATCTAGAACAATATTTTCACATAAGTAAGAGTAGATGTGATGGTAGTGAGATGAATCATGTCCTATGAAAGAAAAAAATCATTTAGGATTCAGAGGAATCATAGGCATGGTAGGATAATTCCTCGACCAGGAACTCATGTCGAAAGTCATTTTGGGCATTTGTAACATAGAAGCTAGAGTAGTCATTGTATCAACCACCTTGTTATCTACCTGAGGAATTTGCTAGAAAGTAACATGTGCAAAGTACTTTTTTGGATCATCAACCATTCTTTTTTAAGGTGTCAATTTCTCATATTTTATCTGATAGAAATGATTGAATTGGTTGATTACCAATTGCGAGTTACCAAAGATATTTGGTTCATCTACCCTCCATTCAACAATGATTTTCATCCCATTGATCAAGGCTTTATATTCAACAAGATTGTTTGTACAAGGAAATAGAAACTTGTATGCCTTAGGTAAAGAATATTTCTATGGTGTTATGAATAATAGTCCAACACCAGATCCCTTTTGTGTGAAGGATTCATTAAAGAACTTAACCCATGTTTGGGGCATCAACAATAGAATAGGTTCATCAAGAAATTGAACATTCAGTGGTTGGTGATTTTACATTGGTGCCTCTATTAGTTGATCAATGATTAATTGCCCTTTGATAGATTTCCATTCTACATATTCAATATCAAACTCACTCACGATTATAAACCATTTAGCTAACCTTCCTATCAAAGTGGCATTACCAAGTAAGTACTTTAATGGATCAATTTTTGCAATCAACCTTGTAGTATGAGCGAGCATATAGTGTCTCAATTTTTAAGAAGTGAAAGAAATTTCCGAGCAATCCTTCTTGATAACACTATAGTTCATCTCATATGAGATCAATGTATGACTAAGGTAATAAATGGCTCGCTCCTTATTGTTGTCATCTTCTTGAGCTAGTAAGATACCTAAAGATAAGTTTGTTGCAAAGATGTAAAAACCAAGTGGCTTCACATAAAAAGGAGGCATTAGTATTGGTGTATTAGCAAGATCTTGATCTGTATTAAGATTTGATCAAAATTTGTATTATAGTTATATTTGAAACCCTTATGCAAAGTTTTTGTGAAAGGTTGTAATTTATTCACTAATTTTGATATGAACCAATAGATAGACTAAAGTCTTCCTTGAATCCATCTCATTTAATGTTGTGAGGTGGAGGGATCTCCATTATAGCTTGAACCTTTTTTAGATCCACCTCGATTCCCTTTGCAAACATAATGTTCCCATAGGACTAGAAAATGGTTTAGAACCCAATATACTATGAGCAACCACAAAACTCAATAAAAATATGACAAAGCTTTCTACTCTACCATGAAATCCAATTAAAATAAAGGATGTAAACACAAGTAAAACTCCCTCTTCAATTTTAGTTCCCATGTCCTTCTTTCTTCTCTATTTTGATGTAGATCTAATTGCCTATAGTGCACACAATTGAAAGCAAATGAAAATTATGGGATAAATTATATTGAGAGTACTAGAAGTGTGGCTTGGGAGTGATGTAAGAATAGAGGTTCTAAGGATGTTCTAAGGATAGAAAATGAGTGCAATATGGCTCAATTTATAGCAAAAATACAAGAGGTGAGACACAAATGAGGAGATGGACACTTGTGTAAGGATTAATATATGTCAAATATGACACATATTTTCTAACCGTAGGGAGAAAATCTATGACATATGATGTCCATGTGTCAAGAATAGGTGGAATATTTGAATAAAAAATGTATAATTTCACACAAATAGAAATTAGTAAATTAGATATTATAAGTGGAAAATAGGAGTTAGGAAATTGAGAATTCCCATAGTTTGAAAAGGTAAATCAATTAATTAATTGAGAATATTGGTTAGTAAGAATAATTAGTAATGTGAGATGGAAATAATTAAAATGAAATAGGAATAGATTATGGGTTATCTATTATTATAGTGAAAAGTAGTAAATGATTATCCAATTTGATTAATAAATGCAAGATTATCATTTTGATGAGATCTGATGATTATGTAGATCGACTAGGATGATGGTGAGTAGATCAAAGCCATGATTAATTGATTGAGTGATTAGGATTGATGACATTCCAAGAATACATGACATGGATTAAGAACATGTGATATTTAATGGACATTAAAAATACCATAGGATTTAAATTAAATTGATAAGATTGATCATAATAACATCGACAGACATTGTCAATGTTATTAAATAGATTGGATAGTGTCTCGACTGGATACTAAGAGACTCAAAAATGTCAATGATTAGATGATAAAGATGATAGATTTGACCTAGCACTGAGGGACATGGAAGTGATAAGGTCAGATTTGATAGGTTTGATATATTACCAATTTAAAAAGGGACACAAAAATGCCTAGAGTTAGACAAGTGATGATAGATTTGAGATATTTAACATGTGTCAGATTGTTTAGGTTTGATTTGGGATGGTTTAGGGTTGATTTCAAATGATTTTGGGTTGATTAGAAAGGATTATAATGATATTGAAATGATTTCAAGTTGATAAAATGAGATTTTTATGGTGTTAAAATTATTTGGAGTCAATTCCATAAAGTTTGGATAAAAAAAGAATTGATTATGAAATGATCTGCAATTGATTTGAAAGGGGATGCGAGTGATGAAGAATATTGTCAAAATATGCTCAAATGATAATCAAGTTGGCCAAAAGATCAAAATTAGTAAAATGAGAAAATGGGATGTGTTAGCATAAAAATATTATTAAACATTAGATGCAAACCATTTTTGAGCATTATATTTTTCCCCTCTTTGATACAATGTGATTGAGAGCCTTGTGTCAAAGAATACTAATGGAAGAGCCATAAATGTATGACCCAATAGGGGTGGTATATATGGATTTCCCCTAGAGAAATTGAAAAAAAATTGAAATGATATGTCAATTATTTGAAAATGATGAGAATAATCTATAGCAACTAACGGATAAAAAATCAGAGCTCAAACACAAAAGTTATGGGGTATGGAGTGCAAAATGGGGGTCAATCGCGGGCCCGAGAGTAGTTCTAGGCATCCAACTATCTCAAGTGCACCATAAACACACCCAAATACACCTAGGGTTCACTTGGAATGACCAAGTGATCCCTAGGATGATCAATTTCCCCCTGTGATGACCAAGTGCATCTTGGGCGCAATTGGGAAGTCCAACTATGGCCCAAGATGCTCTAGGGGCTGAAATGAGTCCGATTGGACTTAGAATGGCCCAAAGCTTTGAATGCATGAAAAAAGTCATATAAAGAGGAAAAAACACAATTAAAATAAGTAATAAATGGTCAAATGTTTTCAAATTTGGTCAAACTTGGGTCAAACTTGGTGGAAAGTTGATAGGTAGTTAGGACGAGGGTTAAAAACAATGCAAATAAACTTGGAATGACCCAAAATTTGGTCTGCATGTTCAAAAAAATAGAAAGATGAAAAAACATAGGTCAAATTAGTCAAACATGGTAAAATTTGGTCAAACTTGGTCATATTTATGTCAAACTTGGTAGAGAGTTGACAAAGAGCTCTATAGAGGGTTGAAAACAATGTAAGTGAACTCAGAATGACCCAAAATTTGGTGTGCATGTTCAAGACCCTATAAAGAGATAAAAACATAGGTAAAACCAGTAAAACATGGTCAAATATTTCTTAAATTTTTTATACCTAGGTCAATCTTTGTCAAACTTAGGTCAAATTTAGGCTAGACTTGGTAGAAAGCCACAAAAGGTTGACAAACGAGGTATGATTATGTAAGAATCCAGGAATGCATGAAGTAGATACTTTTGCTATATTAGAATAAATGAATTTGGTGGTGGTGAAAAATATGGATGTTATAAGATAGAGGAGATGAGATGAGGATGAGTTGATATAAGGTGAGGACTTTTTGCTTTCATAGAGAGCACTATATGTCAAAGGAGCTTTATTTTGATATGAAAAATGGGATACAACACATCATGGAACAAAGGGACAGAGTTTAAGTAAAAGCCTTTTTGTAAACAAACATGATGTAGAAAAAGAATGACCTTGTACCTCTTGAGACATATATACATGTCCTAGACTTTCAAAGGTACATTCAATAGATAGAAAAAAAAAGATGACCATGAACCATCCCAATCACTCTCATAGATCAGTTTATATCATCAAGTGGCATATGAACATGATCAAATAAAAAAATAAAAAAGAAATCACTCACTAAAAAACATGAGCCAACAACTATTCTCATCCATTATTACTTTCTTTTTATTTTTTTGGTTTTGAGAGAGTGTTTGACAGACTGATTATGTGACAGGTTTGTGTGTTAGTTCGGTTGATAGGATCATAGTGACATGTTGGATCAATTGTTGGTTCATGTTGCTCAGATAGTAGGTTAAGGTGTGATTGTCATTGAAGTGTAGTGGTTTGAGTTTTAGTTTGCAAAAGTGCAAGTGTTTAAGCAAAGGGTGATTATCCATAGTGACTATGCACAAGGTTTATTGCAAATTGTTGGTGGGTTTTGTGATTTTTAGGGTTTTTGAGGATATTTGGTATTTTTGTGTTGCTCATTTCTTTAGGACTTTTTATGATTTTTAGGGATTTTTTTAAGGCCATTTTATGATTTTTAGTGATTTTTTTTAGGACATTATATATTTTTATTGATTTGTTCAAGAAATTTTATGATTTTTATGAATTTGTTCAAAACATTTTATGACATTTATAGGTTTTTTTAGGATGTTTTATGATGTTTATGGATTTTTTAAGGATATTTTATGATTTTAAGTCTTTTCTCAGGATCATATTTGATTTTTTGGAGCTTTTTTAGGATTGTAAAGGAGTCACAAGTGTTAGCTCCAATCTAATATGCAATAAGTCCAATGGATAACATGTGCTTAGAGACATGCACCCAATTCAATTTCAAACTCATGCATTGTGTAGGTAGAATGCCCCCAGATGATACACAAACTATATAAAAAGGCCAAAGATTGAGTATGTACAAACTGGTGACACTTGGATAAAATAACAATAGATATTAAGTAGTTCATGAGCCATGGTCAAGGACTAAAGATGTCTTGTGGTATGAAGGATGTGATCAAAGAATGACAAAAGGGAAGAAAAACTAGATGGAATCCCAATAGATGGAGGAGCAACAACTAATTACACATGGTGCTTATTTTCTAGGTTTTTACCATGGTACTTGTACAAAGTGCTTGTTTGTCAGGTTTTCACTTTTGGATGAGTTTTTTCTCTTGACTCAAATTTTTGTGCCAAGACACATGTTCACTAGGTTTTCATCAAGTCATCCATTTTTTTTTTTTTCATTTTTTGCTTCTTTTTTCATGAATTTTTTCCATTTTAGAAAATATTTCTTTAGAAATTTTTGCCATTTAATTTTTTTTATCTTTTAGGACTTTTTGCCATTTTTTTTGATCCAACATGTTGAAATTGTTTGCCACAACATTATTTCCATTGAAATTATTGTTGTAATTTTGACCATAATTATTGTTGTTTGGGGCTGCATTAGCTCTTTGGAAGCTATTATTTTTCTGTTGTGGTAGTTGAAGATGTATTTTCTCATTGGTTATCTTAGACATGGTCTTTTTTATTTGATCTAACTCAATCATAACATTGGTATCTACCTCGGTAGATTGTGAAACCTTTTGCTCAAAGAAGGCATCTTTTGAAAGTTCGTATCCTGGGTACATTATAGCTAGAGCTAAAGTAGCTAGTGCCTATTCTAATGGGATTGGATTTAATAGAGTAAATTGATTAGGCATCACTTGTGCTCCTATGGGGCATGATAGTACTATCATATTGGCATTAGTTGGGATAATCATGCCTCCTCCATTGGGGTTAGCCTATTTGATGAAGGTGAGTACTTCTTTAAAAACCTTCTCTAGAGTATTGATGTCTATAGTAGGCAATCTCCTTTGGAAGATAGTAGTGAGGTGATCAATAGATTTTAGATAGGTTTGTATTGCACCATCCACTGGTATCATATAAGGGGTTTTTAACTTGTAGTATTCCTTGTGAAAATGATGATTGAATCATGAGTTATTGTCTGTTAGATCCATCTTAATAGATATGAACTGGTGGTGTATCACGACTAGATTAATGAATTCTTTGAGTTGATCCAAGAAAAAATTCTCAAAAGCTACCTAGTTTGGAACTGATCTTGATGACATATTTATGTACCAGTTAAATGAAACCTCTCCCAATGTGTATGGGAGAAGATGGAAAACCATATTTTCTTCTTGAATATGTTTTCAATTGCATATTTCTTTGAAAACCTTGATGTGATCTTTGACTATTTAAGTCTCTTCATAAATGTACCTTGGGAAAGATTTATTAGGGTTCTTGGGAAGTTCATTGAGTGGACCTTGTAGGTTGATTGGTGAATCCACTACTTTTAAGAAGAAAGCCATAGGTTGAGGATTTAGTGGAGTGATAGGTGGGGATAATATTGAATGCAAAATAGATGAAGATGATGGAATTTGAAATGCGAGTGACTATAGCTTGAGTATCCCTTTGTCATTGTGAGGCTTGTGAAAGTGACTAAGTTCTAGGAATTTGTGTCTACCAGGTGAAGACTGTAATGCTTCTTGAAATTGAGATGCTGGGTCAATATGTTCCAATTTGTGCACTTGCAAAAAAAGTGCACCTTTTGACTATGAAAAAACTTTTTAAAAAATAGAACCTCAAAAATTATAGAACTATCAAACAACAACTTAAGTTTTTGGGCAGAATGATTTTTGACCCTCCTAGTGCCACTTCTTTTGAGTGACCATTTTTTATGATGCTAATGACATAAATTTTCTCAAATCACTCTCTTGAAAAGATGATTAATGACCAACTCCAAGATTTTGGATGTCTATTTTTCAATCTTCTGGGTAGCTCAATTGAAGATAAATGTGAATGTTCACAAGGAGGTATTTGCTGGTATCTACTAATTTTGCACAACTTTGAAGTAATGTAACCACAAAACCTATATATTTTTGTGGTTGGGAAGTCAACAAGTGGTGATCAGTAGGGGCAACCACCAGCTGCCCAAAATAGTAGGTGGCCATTAGGCCATTGATGGTCTTTAACATCCAAAGGTGCCATTTTCTATTTAAAGCTTAACTACCACAATTTTTAGAGAAAAGACCACCGACAGGGATTGAACCCATGACCGGTGGCTGCAGGCTAGAATGTCTTAGCCACCATGCCAAGTTTGGTACTTAGCATGTGTTAGGCAGAGTTTTCTTTTTATGTATTAATGAACTGTCAACCTTTTTAAATAAGGTTTTTTTGGTTAAGTTGTGAACAACTATGACCTCAAATTTGAAAAATGCTAAAATGTAAAATTGATAAAAAAGGCATTTCAAGGATAGAGTTTTTGTAAGGGCCTAATATGGTTTTGGGCTATTTTTGGTCAATTTTATGTATAAAAGAGGCTGATGGTAAGCCTTTAGGGGCATTATTCCTAGGCATTCCTGGGGATTTTCCAGAGCTATTCTAGGGAGTGCATTTTGAATGCATTGTGCATTTTTGCCAAGAGGAATGTGAGTGTTTCTCTAGTCAAGATGAATTCTTGTAAGAGGAATAAGGAGAATGAGATATAATGATGTTCTATTTTTGTAGTAATGCCTTTTTAGGCAAAGTCTTCTTTGCTCTTCAGTAACCAGTCTTATGCTGTGAGAGCTTATATGCAAGTGGTTCGAGTCAATATTTGTGTCATGACTTTGTGGATGGACTAAAAAATGTTGTAATCAAATTTTGGAGCATCAATTATATATTAGTCACTCAATTGAGATAGACCTAGAGACATAGTCTGCTTAGTCTGGATGAACTCCAAAATCAAATTGGTTCTTCTCTCTCATTCTTCTCTATATCTAGTGATATAATTCTCTATGTTTATTGATTATGTCATTTTTAATATTTGATGTCTTTTCAGTCATACATTAGACATTAAGTATTTGTATACCTTGATGCAATTTTTACTTAGTATATAATTGCCTAGATCCTAAAATCAAATCACTTATCCACTTCCAAAAATTGCCTTTGAGCTTTATTCTTAATTTCTTGAATATCCTCATATAACCCTACCATAACTCTATTTCTAGCTGATACCTTCTCTATCCAATAATCTATTTTATCTAATTCCTCTATCATTTATACTTCCATTAGGATCTGATATCTTTGACCTTTGATAGTTCTCAGTGCTTCTTAATCATTGGCCTAAGTATGTACTTCATCCATCAACCCAAAATCTTGGTTTATTACTATGACAAATTTTCTAGCATTATTTTGGATGCTATGTATAAGGTTCAAATTACCCTAAATTATTTGTACTCCTCTATCTTCAAAAATTTGACTCCACCTTTTGCAAGAGTCCAAAAATGAATCACTTTCTTCCTTAGCTTGTCCTCTCTCTTTCTTCTCAAAGTATCCCCTAAAGTAACCTTTGGATGGTTAGGATCAATTGGGCCTACTATTTCATTAGCATATCCACTTAGCAACTCATTTTTCTTTTTTAATACCAAACTCTCTAACTCACCTTGATCCAAGTGTCTAAAGATTTTCTTGAGGCCTGTGGTCATCAAAACTTTTTCCACATCAACTGTAGGCCTTCCTAGCACTATCTCTTTCATCCATTATCTTTTGGAAACATATCTTCAATGTCAGTGTGGGGAGGCAGGATGGAAATGTGTGTCAATAAATCTTCATTTTGGTTCTTCATGATAAAGGCTAGTTTCTTAACATTCCCTTTAATATGTTCTAGTACCTTAAATACCTTTATCAACTCCGTCATACCCTCATCCTCTATGTATTCCATAAATATCCTATGCCAAGTTAAAACTTCCTTTTTTTAACCACATTGGAGTACTTCCCATGGGGACATGTAATGAGAAGATGATGTAGGTTTCAAAGATATCCCTTTCCTCTTATCAACTTGTTTTGAATTCTTATCATGTCATAGAAGGACTACTAATTGAGCCTCTGTATCTACCTATTGGGAGGATCTAGTCTCCACTATGGGAGAAAATTTTCCCTCTTCTTTTGCAAATTTTCCTTGTTCTAATACTTGATCTATGTGTAATTGGACATACTTATCTCCCTCCATGGTTTGGCTCTTCAGCTTTGTTACTATAGTAGGTATCACAATTTCTTTCTATTCTTTCTAAGGAGGAGGTATAGATGGAAGTTTATCTAATGGTGGAGGAGGTATACCGAGTGGACCTTTAGGTAAGGGAGGAAACTACTCAAAATCTTCTCCTAGTGATTCATTCTGAGGGGTATCCTGTATCATTTCCCCTACCATCTATGTTCCCACTAGCATGAAGACAAAGGCTGAAATCTCAAAGATATCAATCGCATATCCTCTCATCTCTTCAGTCCATCTTTCCTTGTCTTGATCTAAGACTTCTATTTAAATAGGGTGTTTTTGGATGGAAGGTGACATTTGGCTCAAACTCTTCCTTCTTTCATCTTCTACGACTCTTCTTAATTAGATTCTTCTATTGAGTGGGATATACTTAATTTCCTCTTCTTCTTCCTCATTTTGAGCCTTAGGTATGGTCTCAAAACCCTATTAGGATGAAGTATTTTTCTTCTTCAACTTTCTCCTTTTCTCTCCCACCACCATTGTCTTAGTTTGAGCTCTCTTTAATACTAATAGAGTGGCTTTTGCTTAGGTTTCTAGGGATTCTTTTGCTAGAGCCTCTTATTTCTTGGGTTGAGTTTCTTCTTGTTGGGTTCTTTCTTGAGTAACTATTTTCCTCTTTTTAATCTTTACCCTCTCAGTCTTGAATTACTCAACTTCCCATTCATATTGATGTACTATCTCTATCCTTATTTTTGACTTTTTAGTAAATGTAGGAATTGTGATCTTTGTTCCTTTACCCTTCTTTGGTCGGGTGATTGCTTGCAAAGTTGGAGCTTGGAGAATTGCATCCAAGAAAAAAGGCTATTTGAGCCACTCCCTAGTTAATTGTATAACATGTTAGGGCCTATGATGGATATCATCATTCTCCTCTCAATCGATGTCTAGATTCATAATGGACCACTCATAGATTTTGTCCCTATTATGTAATGGGATCATCACATCAGGAATATCCTTATTCCATACCTTTAGGGGTTCCTCCAAATTAAGTGCCTTTTATACTAGTTTAGAATCATCCTAGAATAGTCCCTATTCTAAACATCGTAGCCATCTACATAGTTCATCCAATGATCTTCAATTGCCATATTTGGTACAAGCATTATCCCTACAAGGTGTTGTACCATCTCAATATTGTCAAGGTAGGGACGAGGCATTGGATAATCTTCCAAGGGGTATGGATCCCATTCAGAATAAAACATGGCTATGTCATGTTAATGGTTAACCTCAAAGGCTCTAATGGTGATTAGCAAGACCCATGTCTTTTTGTGCTATTTTGCACTTTATCATAAGATAAGGTTAGTTGCTTTACTATATCCAATAGTAACAATATGTCTAATTGATAATGAGGGAGATTTTTTGGGCACAAAAGAGTACCAACTACCTGAATATAAGTGAATGTGTTGAATTATATGATTTAAGCTCTTACTTGTAATATTTGGGCATCCACTTTTGCTAACATTCTCTTAGCATAGTCCCCTTCAAAAAATTGAATACTAGAAAAGATGAATCCATCATTCACCAATTTGAATTTGGGGCTTTTAAAAGGAAACTTTTTTCTCACAAGTTGGGGGTAGACTATGTATGGCCACACACATTCATCTTGTATACTCCCTCTCTTGGCCAAACTAGGATAATCTATTTGTCTTGCAACTAGGAGGTACACGACATAGGAGGTCATTTATAATCATAGGTCATTATTCATCAAGATGAGGCACTCATCCAAGTTGTCATTGAGGATCGTAGCCCAATAAATTTTCATCCTTCCTATCTTGATGGTTTCTATCAAATTTACCATCCATTTCTCTAGGTAACTTACTGCTGAGAGGCCCATGACTCTACTCAAAAGGACTTTAGAGTAGCCAATATCATTGATGATGCATCCTTGGGTCATATCAAACTTCCCATCTCTTCAATTCAATTGTGAACTAGTGATGAGGTACTTCCCCTATACCATATCCCTTGTCTCTGACTTGTTCTCCCTATACCATTGGTCTACCATGTCATAAGTGATATGTAAATATTGATCCACCCTTAGTAAATGGAAGACCTTATTAATTTTTTGCAATCTTATATCAAGCATAATTTTTTCCTTTCACACTCTTAACTACCTTCTTTACTAGTATGTAGTGGTGTGCTAGAGTCATTATCAATTTAGATGACTGGACATATACAAGATGGGAAGCTCCATTCACCAACCAGCTCCTGATCAATGCTGACACCATTTTTGATTGTTTGTTGGGTTAGTTGCATAATAGTAGAAATATATTCCAATTTATTTGCCTAACTCAATATCTCAGATCTTTGAGTGTTTATCTCCAAATCTAGACTTCTTCGATGCTCCTTGATATTTGAAAACCACAAGGTACACATTGCACACATCTTATTTTCATGCCTTGGTACTTGAGAAACACAAATTTAACTATACATGTGCATGTTTCACACATAACACGTATGCAAATGTGTGTAATATGAATAGTTGGATGTGTGTGTAAGTTCATTTTATGCTTTTTTTGTTTCTTTTGACAAAATGTGCACCAAAAATGTGTATGTTTGAAAAATATTTCTCATGAGGTCAAGTCACAAATAATACACTTCAAGCATGCTTTCAAATTATGGTCATTTATTTCATAATATTCTTATTACAATCCCATAGGAAGAATCCTAGTCTAGGTGTACCTAATTCTTATGCACCATATCCCACTCAATCTATGAGGTAAGTTGATGAAGAGATGAATGAAAATAATTACATGTAATAGAATCTTCAAGGTTGTGGCAAGTAGAAACCCCCTTTCTATTGATCTGTAAACTCCTTGTTATGAATCACACATAATTTTAAGATTCATTAGGATACAAATTTAATATAAAGATCATAACTGGTGTTGCTTGTGAACTGAGAAAATAATACTTATAAATGCATAAAATAACTAAGGAGGAAAAAATATGCATAAGAAAGAACAAGAGATAAAAAATTTGATTTCAGAGTTCACCATACTCTAGCTACATCTCTAGATCTATAAAAATACAAGATCAATGCCATTATTATGATGAAAAACTATTACATCACCATGGTGTTCCATGGAGTTACAATCTACTTCCCACTTCCACACTGCAATGATAGGAACTTGCTAGCAACATGTTCTTGCCTAGCTCCTTCATCATGTTTACAATGCTAAGAAATAAAGCTACAAATCACTCTGTCTCAACAAGAGTATATGAATATAATGGGCCTTATTCCTTTACAATAATGACATAAAGTCATAGATAATACTCTTAAGAAAACTCTAATTTTTATAAATCTCATATCATGAGACCACTTAATTCTCTAGAGCATTCTCTCCCAAATTCCCCTCTCTAGAATTAAAAAGACTTCTCCAAGTCTCATTGTTTCTTCCCAAGATAATGTCCAAAGTCTCATTTTATACCAATTTGTTTCTTTATTTGTTTTATAACCAAATCAAAAATTAAACTCATTTTGCATTTTATATTTTTAATTCATTTAAATAAAATGAACAACACTCCTCAAATAATAAAATCTAAACAAAAAAAAACCAAACAAAATAAATTCATGAATGATGCAATGGAAAAGGAGGGTGAATGAAAATCAGAGGTTTGTAGTTTGAATCACATGAACTATCTTTTGTCTTATACCCTATTTTGTCTTATGTGAAGTGAGACATAGGACAATCAATATTGCTCCAAAATCAAGGAAAACACATGTAGATGGTAGAGAAAGAAAATAGAAGGTGGGGAGGTTAGGAGTTTGACTGCCAACAATATCACATCATGTTGATGTCATAAATAACCACATGATTAATTTTTAATGTGGAGAACTTCATTTGGCCATAAATTTTGCATACGAACTCAGATTTCATCTATTCAAAATGCATTGGAAAGATCTCGATGAGCTCTTCAATTTGAAACCCATTGTTGACCACTTTTGAGATGGTCAAATTTTTAATTTTTTGGTTAACCCTTGTTTTTCTTATTTGACCAAGCCTTTGAATGAGCATATTTCAAGCAAAAAGACTCCTTTTAATGCACTTCAAGTTGCATCAAGAACATTTCGTCATGCTCTATGCATTGATGACAAGTTTGGGAGATTCTAAGTGGGCTGATTTTTGTGGTCTTTAGGATCCACCTATATCATTATATGGGGTCAATGACCCTTAGAGATGAAGCCCAAGTAGCCTTATACCTTAAACTAGGGTTAACACAAATGATCACTAAATTTAGAGGATGATGAAATCCTCTTTCACTATGAATAACTTACCAAGGCAAAAAGGGGTGGCTACTAGGTTGGTTCATAGTAAGATCTGTAGAGTCCTCCCAATTTATTTATATGTGTATGAATCACATAAGATCCTAGTGGGTGATACTAAAATTGTGCATATATTACCTACTTCAAACTACCATCAACACACATTGCTTGATCTTAAGGGAATGAGGCAAGAGTTTACTCAAAACCTTATTTATATACTGATCAAGGAGTTACTAGTTTAAGGTTATACTCTAATGGGGAAGCACATTCCCACTAGATAAAACCCTTTGGAAGTTAACTAATTTTCTTGACCTTTCTCATTACCCATTCCATAAATGGAAAGGGAAGAGGATACAAATACAAACAACTTTTCCATGTCACATATATTAATGACTTTCTAGTAAGTGAAGATTCTTGCAAGAAGTGTTGAAATGCACTCCTTCAAAGACACCACCAACTCATTCTTAAATTTCTTGTCTAAGTGTGTTCTATATATAGCAAAAGACACTCATGAATAAAAATGTGTCTTTGGAAGTGAATTGTAATGCTTGGGAAATGAAAGTTTGCTAGAAAATTGTTTACAATACTTTAAGTATTCAAGATTTGTCAGTTTATTTTAAGTCCAAATTGAAATATTTTGTCACATGTGTTTCTTGTACTTTAGAAATTCAAGATTCAATTGTGTTAATTTTGAGTCCAAATATTGAAGTGTAGAATTTTGTATTGTTTGATTTTAGCCTTGTTTATTTTTAAGCTTTAACATGACATATGAAGTGTTGTGTGATAAGAAAGGTAAATTTTAAGCACCAAAAATAAAGGTGAGTTCTTTCTAGCTTATAAAATCACAAAGCACAATTTTTTTATAGAATTCCCATGGATCTATGCACTTCACCAAAATTATCAAATGATTAAAAAATTATGATTATGCATGAACATACCCATGTTTCTCCTGACTGTTAGAGAAAACCCAAAAGTAATTTTTTATGAACAAAGCCAAAAAGTAGTAAGAACATAGAGTTTATACCTACAACCATGATCTCACCGAGTTAACTCTCAATCCTACACAATCAACTCATAATATTGTAGAGGGAAACTAGTATAAAATCATAAAACTTGACCATCAATTATTTGTGTTTTTTTGTAAGGCTTACAAAATGTGATCCCACATGCTTAACTATGTTCTAGTTGGTTCAAATCATGTTCTTTCTTGGTAAAAGACATTCTCATTGATTTTATATAAATAGAAGGAAGAGAGAGAAAATGGTAATTTTGAGGTCCAGAGGCCTTTGTTTATAAAAATGTGGTCCATTAGGTTAAAACCCATGTTCTCGTTAACAATACTCACATTCTTATTGTTAGACTTTTTGACTATTGTGTAAAAGTTGTCTTTGAGGATGATTTCACCCAAGCCCCTTTTCAAGATTTCAATTCTACAAATGCACAAAAAACTTTGCAAAGATACTAAAATAACACATTTTAGGTAGGTATGGGCCCCCGCAATAATTTTTTTAAACATTACATGTCACAATTTTTTTTTGGAACAACCAATTTTTTTTGTGCCACAAAACTGACACCCATTATTATGGGATTACCAAAGGGTTAGTTTGCAAATAGAAATCAACCAAAAGGATGGGGAAATGAACCATCAAGTAGGTCCAAAGGGGCATGCTAAAATGAATCATCTCAAAAGTAGTGTTTTTAGAATACTCAAATATTAAATTAAATTAAAAAAAGAAATGGATTAAATACTTGTAAAAAGACCTACAAATGCAACTAATATTAACAAAAGATACAAGCAAACCTCAAGCCCCGATGGCTTACAACTGTAGTTGGATTAAGGGATGTTGTTAGCATGAATGCTGATGATACTACATTGGGGGAGTATCCTAAGTGTTGGAGAGTATTGATATGTTCCATTCATGACTGTATTTGTCATTGATGTCAACATAGTAGTAATTTTGTTAAGAGTGGAAGAATAATAGTCAGTAATCTTAAGATGCACAAAAGTTGAAGATTTTTTAGATGATGCATAGTGGAGGAAATGTTCCTAAGGTTGTCCTGATGATGTGGTTTAAAGGACTAAGTTTTATTCAAAAATGAATGGAAGTTGTACCTAATTTACTAAGACCAGTGCAAAAACAAAGTATTGAAGAATAGTGTTCTAATGATTGATTGCTATCTTTCTTCTGAGATGTAGTGAAGAGATGCACAATCACACAATGATAGAGGAGAGTCATGTGATGTTAGTGAGTACACAAGACTTGGAGTTACACGTATGAATTTTGGTACAAATTGTGAGCCGATAGTGCTATTCTAATTATGAATTATCTTATTTAATTAATTGGGAAAGCCTCCAAGCTGACTCAAGAAATTTTCATGAAGATAAGGTATAAAGGAAAATTATTTTCCTTATTTTTTATGTATCTTAGTGAAGAGGACCAAGTGGAATGTGAAGAATTAGTGTAAAGAGGAAGAAGGAGATGAACGCTTGCTAAATGTTTGTAAGCAATCCAAGGGATCATTGGATGTAGTATGATATCTGGTTACAAGATCTGAAGCAACAAAAGTCTAGTTGACAAGACAAAGATAGAGGAAGTACACTTTAGTTCTATTATTTTGCAAGGAATAATACAGAGATCATTTGGACATTGGATTCTTTGATCTTAACCTTGAAGCTATATGGCAGGTGGGTTTAGATATCTTCCAGAACTCCTAATAGGGTTGGCACAACTCCTAATAGGGTTGGAATCTCCTAATAGGGATTCAAAGTCTCCCAATAGGAACTCATATGTGCTAAATGTTGTAACAAACTCCTAATAGGTGTACACTAAAAATTGTGTCACACTCTAAACCCTTCTATCCAAACGATTCCATGAGTTCGGAATGCTTGGATGCCAGCTTAGAGCTCCCTATCCACGGAGTGCAAGAGAGTATGTTTCAAGAATAAGAAGGCTCTCAGATGAGCCTTAGAGATACTCTTCTTGCTAGTAAACCATGCAATGGGAGGTTCCAAAGACAAGATGCAAGAATGCAAATGTCCTAAGGAGTTCCTCAAGAATGCATTGCAACTAAAGATTAAATTAGAATGAATATGAAAAGTGCAGCTATTCTAAGCATGATGAGAGTGTTACAATACCATTATTAAGCTATGTGAGATTAAGCTACATGTAAAAATTAAAGCTAAGCTAAGATACTATGGTATGAGAGAATGTAGACAAGAAATAGAAGTTCTCCACAAAGCTCCAAAGAAACCTGTTAGAAAACCTGCAGCATAACAATATTCAAATGAGGATGGATTGAGGGGGAAAGCTCTCTCCCTTTAAAGTCGTACAAATGGTAGAGATCAAGATGAAGATGATGGATGATCAATGGTGGAATTCAAAAAGAGGAGTGATCCATGTGCACACACAAGTCAACCAATAGAATATAAGTTCGCTTGTCATATAAGACAAAAGTCACAAAGCCTTTTCTTTTAATTGAAAAATAGAAAAAGAACTTTATGTGTGCACTTTAAGTGGGTTAGAATAATGGGGTCTTTTATTTAATTAAAAAGGGACATGTTCTTTTAATCAAATAATGAACTTAGGATAGTATAGTCAAACTATAGGTTATAATCAAATAAATTGATTATTAGCAATTTGGTCTAGGTAAATGATTAAATTAATTTAGCCAAAATGTTGAAAAGGGGGTTAATAGTCTAGATGACCATTTTTAGGTGATTACATTTGCCCCTCTTTGACTAATGCGTGATCGATCTGGGAACACATTATGTCAAAGAAAATAGAAAGCCAAGTAGGCAGCGATAGATATAGATATCTGATTCCAAAGAATGAAATGCAAAAATAGATAGCAAGTCCTGAATGCACAGCCTGATAGCAGCAGTACTGAACACTAGGAAGAGATGATGTCAGAATTCAAGAAGAATACTAACACTTAGAAAAGTAGATAGAGTAAGAGCAAGTGAGAAGATCAAACAAATGCTCCTAAGCAGTGATAGAGTATTTCTGCCCCCTCGGGATCGAAATTTAAATAAGGTAAGGGGATGCAAAAACTGGCTAGAAATGAGAAAATTAGAATATAGCAATGTCCAAGATGACAGATAGATGATTAGAACCCAAGAATGACTATATAAAAAAATTGATAAAATGCCCTAGTTTGACTAGAGTTGACCTTGAAGGATATAGCATAAAAATAAGGTCGAAATGAGTAGAAAGGTGATTTTAGACATGAAATAGTGAATTTAAGTACATATGAAGTATGGAAATGATGAAGACATGAAGAAATGAAGATGCCCCAGTGATGATTCAGAGATTAGACCTCAAAAGGTCAGCTAACTACTTAGAAGAAAGTAGAATTTTAAAAGACAATTTTGACCATCAAGATGAACTTGAATTTGGATTTCGATCTCGAAAATGAATCTAGGACATCAAAATTATTTAAGAGGTCAAAACTTTATATAATGTGATGAAAAGATAGAAAAGAGATGAAGCGAAAGATTAAGAAGGTGAAAAGACATGAACAAGAAGAAAGTAAAGAAATATATGAAAGGAGTTAGCTGATATGTCCACAAAAAGATGAAGAGAGAGCTCTCCCCATATGCAAGAATGCAAGACTAAGCTAGAAAATGAACCTAAAATGCAAGCTAATATGCAAAGTGGTTTACCAGCAAGAAGTGCATAACATTTAGACTCTTAATTTCATCATTGAGCATTTATTAAGGACAGCATGAGATCATACAACCATCACTAGTATAACTATGAGGATATGAATATGATCGATATTAGATAGGTATGTGGAAATCCAATCTAAGCATCAAAGACATGTAAGTCAAGATAACTACGCGATTAGATTCCCTAAGTTTAATTTAGAAAGATTACACCTGTATCAAGGCATAAGTGCCAGGATAAACCCTGAGTGCGGTCTTGCAAAACAGTCAAGGATGATACATTTATAAGTCAAAGTGTTGAATAGGACAAGCACAAATGCTTACAACACTATAGACAAACAAAGTATACCCACAAGCAGAAATCAAGAAAGTATGTCCCATGCCCCCAGTCTTCTAGTCAATGACATCCTTGAAAGACTATTAAGTAGGGAACATATGGCAAAGAAATCATCATAGAAAGCACACAAAGTAGATAAAGATCAGCATAGCTGAGTTTTTTAAGTGTTAAAGTGCGTGTGTGCAAGTCACTTGGCCATTTCTTCAAGACTTGATTCTGATAGTGAGAAATATCGCGACATCGGAGACCATAGGTAAACTATCTAAAAAGTGTTGAAAAACACTTGATGTCAAGGTGGGGGAAGTGTTGAGAAACACTATTTTGTGAGTTGTCAAAGAAACCCTAATGCACAAGAATACCTCAATAGGCTAAGCAGTTGTGCCCCCAAGATGAGGACAAGA
Organism: Cupressus sempervirens; assembly: GCA_028749045.1. Lineage (NCBI taxonomy): Eukaryota > Viridiplantae > Streptophyta > Pinopsida > Cupressales > Cupressaceae > Cupressus > Cupressus sempervirens. Next base: position 403,259,841 of record CM053790.1, read on the forward strand.
AACAATTCCAAGCTAGGAAATGTGTAGCGATGTGGATGATTGAGATAGATAGACATAGGTGCGAGGGTTTCAAGTAGCGCCTATTTTCAGGTTTTCACCACTTGACAGATTTTTTCATGACTTTTTTCAATTTTTTAAAATTTTTTTATTTTTGATTTTTTTTGGTGATACATCAAAGCACCTATTCCTAGGTTTTCACTAAGATGATCTTTTTTTAGGACATTTTTTGATTTTTAGAATTTTTTCAGCATCATATATGATTTTTTTTGGAATTTTTTAGAAGGTTTTAGATATCACTAGTTCTCAAGCAAGATCACATCATTTTCTCCCAATGTCTAGCAGGTATAGGATATGATGGAGCAACGAGCTAGTGGATAAGCAAAGATGGATGAAAAAAGAGTATGAAGCAAGTGAAAGTGATCCTCAATGACTAACTCCTCAAGAGTACCCAAGCTAGGGAAAGAGGTGAAATAGTCATATGAAGCATATTTTGGATAAGCAATGGAAGTAATGAGAAAGATAGCATGTAGGATAAGCAATGAAGCCAACAAGTGAGATAGCATGAAGCATGTAGTTTAAAAGAGAAAACATGTCAAGAGACCTATGAGAACCATATTTCATTTATTATGATCAAGATCAAGGGGTCAACTAGATAGTATAGCAATGGGATAGAGCAATAAGAATAAAGCTCAAGATAGAGGCTATGAGTGAATGGGAGAGCACAATAGAAAATCTGGTGGATAAGATTGCCAATATGCAAAGATAGCTCAACATTGTCAAGATCAAAGAGAGAAGAGGGGATAGATGGATGATGGAAGAATTACGCATGATGCCTATTTGCCAGGTTTTCATCATGGTACTTACCCAAGGTGCCACAAGAAGTAGTTTTCACCATAGGATGGATTCATTTCTCTTTACTTTTGCTACCAAGGTGCCACAAGAAGTAGTTTTCACCAAGGCACATTTTCAATTTTTTTCATTTTTTTTTGAATTTTTCTTTTTCTTTTTTTTTTCTTCTTTTTTGCATTTTTAGAAAGAGCTCAAGCTTTTTGAATGTAGATATTGCTCCTATAGGAAAGATAAGTCATGAGAAGCCAAGACCATAGAAAGGTATGCTCAAAGATGTTGATAGGGTGATGAAAGAGAAATGGTAGTAGGAAGAATATATTGAGGATAAGAGTTCATGTATATAAAGTAAGTGTAACCTTTAGAGGATTTCATGAGGGTAGCTGAAATATTGGATAAGATCAAAATTGACACACACCTTGAAGGGTATTGGAACAATGGAGGAATTATGGATGAAATAGATTGAGATTTAGATGTATGAGGTGGTAGAAGAGATTTGGAAAAAAGTGGAGTGGAAGGCTTTGAAATATTTTTAGGAATATTTTTGGAAGAAGATGGAATGGAAGCCTTTGGAAGGTTCAATGTCAATTTTGAAGTATTTTCAATATTCAATTCTTTTAAAAGAGACTTGGGAATCCATATAGCTTTAGATTTTCCTTTCGATACTTCAAAACACATTTCTTCAATAATGGGTTTAGGAACCCACATTTGCTTTGATTTAGCTCTCTTAATAGTTGACCTTTGAAGTCTCTTTTGTGAATTCTCCTTCTTAGCATTCACATGTCAATTAGATGGGACATAGAGGCATAGAAGATAAAAATCAAATGATGAGACTCCCCTTAGCAAGAAACACAAGAAAATGTTTGCATTTGATGTTTTGACTTGGTTGAAAAAGTTTGACAATAGTTGATAGCATAGCAAGTTTGATGTTCAAAAGAAATTTCTTTTCAAGCAAGATAGTGACACATGGAGTAGTCTTCAAACAATCAAGCAAGGGACAAAGCAACCTTGCATGATACAAGCATATGTGAGGTCTTAAAAAAAAGCTGTATAACTATCATCATGTGTATGTTCCAAAGATTTTCACAAGTCTAGCACATTCGAGAACACATCAAGCAATATCTACCTAAAGGACATGGTTCATTACTCAACATCTTGGCCCACACTTGATACTCCTTTGCCTCACACCAAGTGGTTTCCCACAAGAGATATTGGCTTTGTCATGGAAATGCCATAAGCAAAACCAAGAGAACACATATGGTGAGTGTAAAATCTTGGGGTGATCCAGGTAGTCCACTAGGATCGATCCTTGCACCAAGAAGTTGAGCGGCTAAAAAGGGTAGTTACTAACTTAGGGTGTTTAGATAGGGCTTCTGTTCATAGTGTTCCTCTTGCTCCCAATTATGGGACACCTCACGTTGCGATGAGTAACCGATCTCATGACCACAAGAGTACCTTAAGCATTCTTGCCTAGTGATCTCCCTATGGTTGAAATCCCATAAGCGATCACACTAGGCGAAGACAATCACTATGTCTACCAAGGTTTTGTGTTCTTGATAGCCTTGAGTTTATAGTGGGTTGGAAGAGCTGGGTAATTTGCTTGTCCCCACTTGGGTCGTTCCTCTCAGGTTGTCCGAGAGCAGGCCCTCTAAAGGATTCTAAACTACACAAAGAGTGGATCAACTTTTGAAAGTCAAGATTTTTGATTCACCACAAGGGTGAAGAGAATACTCTCCTATTCCAATTGTTTTCTCCAAAACAGGCCAAGAAGATTTAGTTGCCTCTTACTCTTGAAACCAAATTGTAAGTCAAGATTTCTGATTCACCAAAAGGGTGAAGAGCATACTCTCCTATCACCAAAAGATCCCAATTGTAAGTTTTAATGTGCCTAAAAATAAAAAACTAGTACGTGTCACACATGTAAAAGTAAAGAACAAGAAAAATTGGGTTTTTATGGATTGGGCAGCCCTGCAAACAATCGTTAGTAGCCCTTGTGCATTTGAAGCTTTGACATGCGTTCTTTTTAAGCAATGTTTTAATTTTTTTCATAAGGATGGAAACCTGTAATCACAACTTGTTAGCACCACAAGTTAGTGTGAAATAACATAAAAATCTGCAATAAAAAGTTGTTCATTGCCTGAAAAATCCAATTTATCTTCCAACCAAGTGCATGCAAAGAAAGTGCAAGTTAATCACAAATGCTCTCATTTTTACTCTTTGATTTTGACCTAGTCAACAAGATTGGAATTGTTTGCTATGATTTTGGATCTAAAACTAGAAATGAAAAGAAGAGACCCCTACTAAAAATCAAAGATCTTTCCAAAAATGTAAGAAATTTAAAAAAATCTCCTTATTTGCTCCCTAGAGATCAATTTTGTCAAAATAGGCCAGATTTATCAAATCGAGTTTTTGATCTTTAATACGACTTTAAAATTCAAAACACAAAGAAATAACCCCAATTAGAATTCAAAATTTTTTTTGAAAATGTAAGTTTTTTTGAAAAATGTGCTGATTTACGATCAGAAATGGCTTTTTATGAAAAACAAAGAAAAAATCATAACTTCCAAAAATCACGTCAAATTCTTTGAAAATTGGACTAAGACATTTTGAGCACATACCCAACCTGAAAACAAAATTTTAGAACCAAACTCCAAGCGGTTTAAAAGATATGATCAAATCTTTAAACCAACTAGATTTTTGGCCTTCAAACCAATCTACTTATGGGTTGGCCTTAAAACCAAAGTGATAATTCTACAAAAGCACTTGATTAGATCCAATATGCTGCTGTAAAAAATCAGAGATAAAAAATGAAAGCAAATGGAGCTAGAACTTGATTCAAGAGTGCAAATGGAGTGCAAGAGAGTATATTTCAAGAATAAGAAGGCTCTCAGATGAGCCTTAGGGATACTCTTCTTGCTAGTAAACCATGCAATGAGAGGTTCCAAAGACAAGATGCAAGAATGAAAATGTCCTAAGGAGTTCCTCAAGGATGCAATCCAAATGAAGATTAAGCTAAGATGAGAATGCAAAATGCAGTTATGCAACTAAAGATTAAACTAGAATGAATATGAAAAGTGCAGCTATTCTAAGCATGGATGAGAGTGTTACAATCCAAATATTAAGCTATGTGAGATTAAGCTACATGTAAAAATGAAAGCTAAGCTAAGATTCTATGGTATGAGAGAATGTAGACAAGAAATATAAGTTCTCCACAAAGCTCCAAAGAAACTTGTTTGAAAACCTGCAGCATAACAATATTCAAAATGATGGATCCTTTGAGGGGGAAAGCTCTCTCCCTTTTAAAGTCGTACAGACGGTAGAGATCAAGATGAAAATGGTGGATGATCAACGGTGGAATTTGAAAAGAGGAGTGATCCATGTGCACACACAAGTCAACCAATAGAATATAAGTTGACTTGTCATATAAGACAAAAGTCTCACAAGCTTTTTCTTTTAATTATAAAATAGAAAAAGGACTTTATGTGTGCACTTTAAGTGGGTTAGAAGAATGAGGTGTTTTATTTAATTAAAAGGGGACATGTTCTTTTAATCAAATAATGAACTTAGGATAGCATAGTCAAACTATAGGTTATAATCAAATAAATTGATTATTAGCAATTTGGTCTAGGTAAATGATTAAATTAATTTAGCCAAAATGCTGAGAAGGGGGCTAATAGTCTAGATGACCATTTTTAGGTGATTACATTTGCCCCTCTTTGACTAATGCGTGATCAATCTGGGAACACATTATGTCAAAGAAAATAGAAAGCCAAGTAGGCGGTGATAGATATAGATATCTGATTCCAAAGAATGAAATGCAAAAATAGATAGCAAGTCCTGAATGCACAGCCTGATAGCGGTAGTATTGAACACTAGGAAGAGGACAATGTTAGAATTCAAGAAGAATGTTAACACCTGGAAAAGTAGATAGAGTAAGAGCAAGTGAGAAGATCAAACAAATGCTCCTAAGCAATAGATAGTTGTAGCAATCAGTGATAGAGTATTTCTACCCCCTCGGGATTGAAATTGAAATGAGGTAAGGGGATGCAAAAATTGGCTAGACATGAGAAAATTAGAATATAGCAATGTCTGATATGACAGATAAATGATTAGAACTCAAGAATGACTATAAGAAATTGATAAAATGCCCCAATTTGACTAGAGTTGACCTTGAAGGATATAACATAAAAATTAGATCAAATCTAGTAGAGAGATGATTTAGACATGAAATAGTGAATTGAAGTAGATATGAAGTATGGAAATGATGAAGATATGAAGAAATGAAGATGCCCCAGTGATGATTTTGAGATTAGACTTCAAAAGGTCAGCTAACTGCTCAGAAGAAAGTAGAATTTTAAAAGACAATTTTCACCATCAAGATGAACTCAAATTTGAATTTCGATCCCAAAAATGAATCTAGGAAGTTGAAATTATTTAAGAGGTCAAAACTTTATATAATGTGATGATAAGATAGAAAAGAGATGAAGTGAAAGATTAAGAAGGTGAAAAGACATGAATAAGAAGAAAGTAAAGAAATATATGAAAGGAGTTAGCTGATATGTCCACAAAAAAGATGAAGAGAGAGCTCTCCCCATATGCAAGAATGCAAGACTAATCTAGAAAATGAACCTAAAATGCAAGCTAATATGCAAAGTGGTTTACCAGCAAGAAGTGCATAACATTTGGACTCTTAATTTCATCATTGAGCATTTATTAGGGACATCATGAGATCATACAACCATCACTAGTATAACTATGAGGATATGAATATGATCGATATCAGATAGGTATGTGGAAATCCAATCTAAGCATCAAAGACATGTAAGTCAAGATAACTACGTGATTAGATTCCCTAAGTTTAATTTAGCAAGATTACACCTGTATCAAGGCATAAGCGCCAGGATAAAACCTGAGTGCAGTCTTGCAAAACAGTCAAGGATGATACATTTATAAGTCAAAGTTTTGAATAGGACAAGCATGAATGCTTACAAAACTATAGACAAACAAAGTATACCCACAAGCAGAAATCAAGAAAGTATGTCCCATGCCCCCAGTCTTCTAGTCAATGACATCCTCGAAAGACTATTAAGGAGGGAACAAATGGCAAAGAAATCATCATAGACAGCACACAAAGTAGATAAAGATCAGCATAGCTTAGTTGTTTAAGTGTTAAAGTGCGTGTGTGCAAGTCACTTGGCCATTTCTTCAAGACTTGATTCTGATAGTGAGAAATATCGCGACATCAGAGACCATAGGTAAACTATCTGAAAATTGTTGAAAAACACTTGATGTCAAGGTGGGGGAAGTGTTGAGAAACACTATTTTGTGAGTTGTCAAAGAAACCCCAATGCACAAGAATACCTCAATAGGCTAAGCAGTTGTGCCCCCAAGATGAGGACAAGAAACAATTCCAAGCTAGGAAATGTGTAGCGATGTGGATGATTGAGATAGATAGACATAGGTGCGAGGGTTTCAAGTAGCGCCTATTTCCAGGTTTTCACCACTGGACAGATTTTTTCAGGACTTTTTTCAATTTTTTTAAATTTTTTTATTTTTGATTTTTTTTGGTGATACATCAAAGCACCTATTCCTAGGTTTTCACTAAGATGATCTTTTTTTAGGACATTTTTTATTTTTAGAATTTTTTCAGCATCATATATGATTTTTTTTGGAATTTTTTAGAAGGTTTTAGAGATCACTAGTTCTCAAGCAAGATCACATCATTTTCTCCCAATGTCTAGCAAGGTATAGGACATGATGGAAAAATAAGCCAATAGATAAGCAAAGATGCATAAGAAAGGAATGTGAAGCAAGTGAATGTGATCCTCAAGGACTGACTCCTCAAGAGTACCCAAGCTAGGGAAAGAGGTGAAATAGTCATATGAAGCATGTTTTGGTTAAGCAATGGAAGAAATGAGCAAGATAGCATGTAGGATAAGCAGTGAAGCCAACAAGTGAGATAGCATGAAGTGTGTAGTCCAAAAGAGTAGCCATGTCAAGAGACCTATGAGAACCATGTTTCATTTATTATGATCAAGACCAAGGGGTCAACTAGATAGTATAGCAATGGGATAGAGCAATAAGAATAAAGCTCAAGATAGAGGTTATGAGTGAATGGGAGAGCACAATAGAAATTCTGGTGGATAAGATAGCCAATATGCAAAGATAGCTCAATATTGTCAAGATCAAAGAGAGAAGAGGGGATAGATGGATGATGGAAGAATTACGCATGATGCTTGTTTGCCAGGTTTTCATCATGGTACTTATCTAAGGTGCCACAAGAAGTAGTTTTCACCATAGGATAAATTTATTTCTCTTTACTTTTGCTACCAAGGTGCCACAAGATGTGGTTTTCACCAAGGCACATTTTCAATTTTTTTTTTTTTAAATTTTAAATTTTAAATTTTTTTTTTGAATTTTTAGAAAGAGCTCAAGCTTTTTGAATGTAGATAGTGCTCCTATAGGAAAGATAAGTCATGATAAGTCAAGACCATAGAAAGGTATGCTCAAAGATGTTGATAGGGTGATGAAAGAGAAATGGTAGTAGCAAGAATATATTGAGGATAAGAGTTCATGTATAGAAAGGAGGTGTAAGCTTTAGAAGATTTCATGAGGGTAGTTGAAATATTGTACAAGATCAATATTGACACACACCTTGAAGGGTATTGGAATGATGGAGGAATCATGGATGAAATAGCTTGAGATTTAGATGTATGAAGTGGTGGAAGAGATTTGGACAAAAGTGGAGTGGAAGGCTTTGGAATATTTTTAGAAAGATTTTTGGAAGAAGATGGAATGGAAGCCTTTGGAAGCTTGAATGTCAACTTTGAAGTATTTTCAATATTCAAGTCTTTTAAAAGAGACTTGGGAATCCATATAGCTTTAGATTTTCTTTTGGATACTTCAAAACACATTTCTTCAATAATGGGTTTAGGAACCCATATTTTCTTTGATTTAGCTTTTTTAATAGGGGACCTTTGCGGTCTCTTTTGTGCTTTCTCCTTCTTAGCATTCACATGTCGATTAGATGGGACATAGTGATCTTTCTTTTTCAATGGATTCTTATGTTTATTCTCACTTCCAAAGGAATTGGGATTTGTGGATGAATAAGGATGATATGGCTGGTTTAGATGTATAGATGGGTGAAAATTCATCAAGGATGAGTGTCTTTGTTGATCTTGAGGTATGATGAGAGAGCTAAAAGTGGAAATTGTAGGAGATGAAGGAACATAAGGCCCCAGTATGGATGGAAGGTTTGAAGGCTTTAGCTCTAATGGATGAGGACCAAGGATAGAATTAGGATATGCAAATGGATAGTGAGAAGGGATATCAACATCTTTAGAGTGAGCAACATGGTAAAAGCCATCAATAGACTCATGAGTAGCTTTGATAGGAACAACATTTTTAATAGAAGCACTTGAAGCTTGAACACAATTTTGAAGTGGATGTGAAGAAGTAGAACATGATGGGATGCTTTGATCTTGACAAGTAGCTTTGGATAGCATATGAAGAGAAATTTTCTCATAATTTTCAGTAAGCTCAAGGGAGATAATGGAAGTTGTGTCTTCATCATACTTAGGAGGTGGATAAGATATAGAATATGGAGGGGAAAAATATTGAAAGAGATGAAAGGGTGCTTGATCTTGATCTTTCTTGATATTTATAGCTTTTTCTTTTTGAGAGTCCTCTTGACATGGAGCCACTTCTAAGGACAAGGGAGAATGAAGAGTGAATGGAGTAGTGCTTGGATTAGGCATAGTAGTGCATGAAGGTTGAGGATGTTTAGGATTAGTAGCATGGAAAAGGTTTGCAGCCAAGTGAAGGTTAGCTTGAGTTTCTTTTAGAGGTAGCCCTTGAGGATACACGTAGTCAATGTGGAAAGCACTAGGTTTTTTGTTTTTTGGAGGCAAGTTGGAAAGATTTGAAATGTTGGGAGATGCATGAGTGTTGGAAGAAGTGGAAGATGTAATAGAGCTGCTACTAGACATAGGTTCATTAATGTAATCTTGCTCAAGAGAAGTAGCTTCACCACATGAATCATTAAAGGTATCAATAATTTCATTATCAATAAGATCTTGGATTTTATGTTTTAGCTCAATGCAATATGAAGTACTATGCTCATTATGTTGATGATAAGCACAATAGATATCCAAGAATGGGTTTCCATATGAGCTAGACTTAGGTAACATGATGATCTTATTACCAAGAAGTTTTTGCAAAGTGTCATCATAAGAATCTTCTAAGGGAGCAAAAGTTCTATTAGAAGTATGTCTAGGATCTTCTTGTTGTTTCTCAAGTGAATGGTATGCATCCATGTCTTCATCATTATCTTGGTCAAAGATAGGTCCATCATGAAATTTTGGCATAGGCTCAAGTGCTTGTTCTCTACAAAGGTCTTTAGATCTAGAAGATGAAGACATTTGATCTCTTGAAGTAGAGCATGTAGACCTAGAAGAAGAGGATGACCTCAAAGAAGGTGACTCACATGCATGTAAAGACCTTAAGGAAGATTCATGTAATGATGCAATCTTCTCCTCTAACCTTTTCTCAAGTTTAGACTTCATTTCTATCATGCGCTTAGAGAGATGAAGGTAAGAAAGATCATTTGTCTCTTCTAGTTCTTTGTATTTCACATATAGATATTGAAACTCTTTAGTAACATGGAGGATGTCATGATCATCTAGATTCAGTTGAAGTTTGGTAGCACAAGATTTGAATTCCATAGTGGTAGATGCAAAGCCAAGCATAAAAGAGCCTAGAAGATAACTTGATGTTGAAACTATAGGAGGTAGAGTGTTTACTTGCCAAGATAGTAGAGAGAGATTAAAGTGACTTGTCAAACAATATGTCCAAGAAATTTACGACATGAATGACTCAAGTCAATAGCTAGGCAAGATGCCCAAATAGCCAAATAGATAGAGCAAGCAAGGTGACAAGTGAACAACTCTTCAACCCAAGAGTGTAGTCAAGAAATCAAGGCAACCATTTCAGCAAAAGGATAACTAGAAAGCATGCATAGACCATGAAGAAAAAAATACCAAGAGAACTAAGACCAAAGAGTCACTTTAAGCATGTTCAAGAACTAGAGACATAGAAGATAAAAATTGAATGATGAGACTCCCCTTAGCAAGAAACACAAGAAAATGTTTGCATTTGATGTTTTGACTTGGTTGACAAAGTTTGACAATAGTTGATAGCATAGAAAGTTTGATGTTCAAAAGCAATTTCTTTCCAAGCAAGATAGTGACACATGGAGTAATCTTCAAACAATCAAGCAAGGGACAAAGCAACCTTGCATGATACAAGCATATGTGAGTTCTTAAAATAAAGTTGTATAACTATTATCATGTGTATGTTCCAAAGATTTCCACAAGTCTAGCACATTCGAGAACACATCAAGCAATATCTACCTAAAGGACATGGTTCATTACTCAACATCTTGGCCCATGCTTGATGCTCCTTTGCCTCACACCAAGTGGTTGCCCACAAGAGATATTGGCTTTGTCATGGAAATGCCATAAGCACAACCAAGGGAACACATATGGTGAGTGTAAAATCTTGGGGTGATCCGGGTAGTCCACTAGGATCGATTCTTGCACCAAGAAGTTGAGCGGCTAAAAAGGGTAGTTACTAACTTAGGGTGTTTAGATAGGGCTTTCGTTCATAGTTTTCCTCTTACTCCCAATTATGGGACACCTCACGTTGCGATGAGTAACCGATCTCACGACCACAAGAGTACCTTAAGCATTCTTGCCTAGTGATCTCCCTATGGTCAAAATCCCATAAGCGATCACACTAGGCGAAGACAATCACTATGTCTACCAAGGTTTTGTGTCCTTGATAGCCTTGAGTTTATAGTGGGTTGGAAGAGCTGGGTAATTTTCTTGTCCCCACTTGGGTCGTTCCTCTCAGGTTGTCCGAGAGCAGGCCCTCTAAAAGATTCTAAACTACACAAAGAGTGGATCAACTTTTGGAAGTCAAGATTTCTGATTCACCACAAGGGTGAAGAGCATACTCTCCTATTCCAATTGTTTTCTCCAAAACAGGCCAAGAAGATTTAGTTGCCTCTTACTCTTGAAACCAAATTGTAAGTCAAGATTTCTGATTCACCACAAGGGTGAAGAGCATACTCTCCTATCACCAAAATATCCCAATTGTAAGTTTTAATGTGCCTAAAAATAAACAACTAGTATGTGTCGCACATGTAAAAGTAAAGAACAAGAAAAATTGGGTTTTTATGCATTGGGCAGCCCTGCAAACAATCGTTAGTAGCCCTTGTGCATTTGAAGCTTTGACATGCGTTCTTTTTAAGCAATGTTTTAATTTTTTTCATAAGGATGGTAACCTGTAATCAAAACTTGTTAGCACCACAAGTTAGTGTGAAATAACATAAAAATCTGCAATAAAAAGTTTTTCGTTGCCTCAAAAATCCAATTTATCTTCCAACCAAGTGCATGCAAAGAAAGTGCAAGTTAATCACAAATGCTCTCATTTTTACTCTTTGATTTTGACCTAGTCAACAAGATTGGACTTGTTTTCTATGATTTTGGATCTAAAAATAGAAATGAAAAGAAGAGACCCCTACTAAAAATCAAAGAGCTTTCCAAAAATGTAAGAAATTTAAAAAAATATGTTTATTTTCTCTCTAGAGATCAATTTTGTCAAAATAGGCCAGATTTATCAAATCGAGTTTTTGATCCTTAATATGACTTTAAAATTCAAAACACAAAGAAATAACCCAAATTAGAATTGAATTTTTTTTTTGAAAATGTAAGTTTTTTCTAAAAATGTGCTGATTTGCGATCAGAAATGGCTTTTTATGAAAAAAAAAGAAAAAATTATAACTTCCGAAAATCACATCAAAATGCTTTGAAAATTGGATTAAGACATTTGGAGCACATTTCTAACCTACAAACAAAATTTTAGAACCAAACTCCAAGCGGTTTAAAAGATATGATCAAATATTTAAACCAACTAGATTTTTGGCCTTCAAACCAATCTACTTATGGGTTGGCATCAAAACCAAAGTGATAATTCTACAAAAGAACTTGATTAGATCCAATATGCTGCTGTAAAAAACCAGAGATAAAAAATGAAAGCAAATGGAGCTAGAACTTGATTCAAGAGTGCAAATGGAGTGCAAGAGAGTATATTTCAATAATAAGAAGGCTCTCAGATGAGCCTTAGGGATACTCTTCTTGCTAGTAAACCATGCAATGAGAGGTTCCAAAGACAAGATGCAAGAATGCAAATTTCCTAAGGAGTTCTTCAAGGATGCAATGCAAATGAAGATTAAGCTAAGATGAGAATGCAAAATGCAGCTATGCAATTAAAGATTAAACTAGAATGAATATGAAAAGTGTAGCTATTCTAAGCATGGATGAGAGTGTTACAATCCAAATATTAAGCTATGTGAGATTAAGCTACATGTAAAAATAAAAGCTAAGCTAAGATTCTATGGTATGAAAGAATGTAGACAAGAAATATAAGTTCTCCACAAAGCTCCAAAGAAACCTGTTAGAAAACCTGCAGCATAACAATATTCAAAATGATGGATCCTTTGAGGAGGAAAGCTCTCTCCCTTTTAAAGTCGTACGAACGGTAGAGATCAAGATGAAAATGGTAGATGATCAACGGTGGAATTTGAAAAGAGGACTGATCCATGTGCACACACAAGTCAACCAATAGAATATAAGTTGACTTGTCATATAAGACAAAAGTCTCACAAGCTTTTTCTTTTAATTATAAAATAGAAAAAGGACTTTATGTGTGCACTTTAAGTGGGTTAGAAGAATGAGGTGTTTTATTTAATTAAAAGGGGACATGTTCTTTTAATCAAATAATGAACTTAGGATAGCATAGTCAATCTATAGGTTATAATCAAATAAATTGATTATTAGCAATTTGGTCTAGGTAAATGATTAAATTAATTTAGCCAAAATGCTGAGAAGGGGGCTAATAGTCTAGATGACCATTTTTAGGTGATTACAATAGGGTCTATATTCTAACAAGGAATATTAATATTATTACATCATCTTGTGTGTATGATCCCCACCAGGGATTTCACTTTGGTCAAGGGTTTCCCTAGTTAACATATCTAGTGTTAATTATGTATGAGTATCTTGTTGTGGTTTTAGCTTATATTATTCACATGGTTAAATTTGTTTAAGACTAATGTTTGTGATGGTATTTGGATAATTGATTCAACCCCCCCTCTTAGTTATATTAGTGGACTATATATTCTAACAATTGGTATCAGAGCCTCAAGTCCTTGAAGATAACACTTAACAACTTTGGAAGATCACTGGTGAATATATTTAGGAAATATAGTCTGAGATTTGATGGGGCTAACTATGATAGTTGGAAGGAAAAGATGAAGACTCATTTTTTGTGCATGGGTTTGGGTTATTGGATCTTGACAAAGAGTGAGAAGACAATTATGGAAGAAGGAAAGCTTGAAGAGTGCAGTGAAGCAGAAAGAGATCTATTCATGTGTAACATGAGAGCTAGAGAAGCCCTACTGCCAACTCTTCTAGAAAATGAATATAATTAGGTAAAGTCATTTCAAACTTCTAATAAAATTTGGAAATCATTAGAAACTACTTTTGATGGTGATGCTCATGCAAAAAGAATGAGATTGAAAAATTGAATTTGGCAATTTCAAGATGTTAAGATGATGGAAGATGAATCCATCAGAAATTATGTTGGTAGAATATAAAAAATTATTGTAGGTGTTTGATCTCTTGGTGGGACTAAGCAAGATGATGAGGTTTTATGGAAGATCTTGAAAATTTTATGACTACCATTCAAGCAAACAACTTAGATGATTCAACTAGTAATGCCTTGCACCAAACATTTCACAAAGGAAACATTTCTTGGATGATTAGAATTTGTAGAAGCAGAAATGAGACAATCTGGAGAATTAGCCAAAGTTGAGACAACTTTTAGTGCTATGAACATTCAACCTAATCTATTAAGAAGTGTTAGCACAAGAGGAGACTTTTCCAACAGTAGAAGGTCTGAAGAAGATAAGAAGATTGAAGAAGGAACAACCCTTCTAGTAAGAAGAGAGAAAGATGGTAATACAATCTTTAAGTGTTGGACTTGTGATGAATATGGTCATTATGCATCTAAATGTCCTCTAAAAGAGAAAAAGTTTAGAGAAAAATTTAATCATAGAAGAGATAAAGATAAAAATTGTTTATATGCTAATGAGGATGAAGGATCTGATGAAAAAGATCAAAGTGAAGGTGTTGATGAATTAGGATTTGTGGCTATCAAGGAAGATGATCTTGATAGAAAAGTTAGAGAAGAAAGAGTTCTAGTTACCCAAGTTGAGAAGAAATCAGATTAGATAATTGATAGTATATATTCACATCACATGACAAGTGATATGAATTTTTTTCAAGTTTAGAAATAATGATGGAGGTATTGTTAGAGTTGGAAACAATGTAGCCTATCATATTACAGGGATTGGATCTATTACTCTTGATGGTAAAACTAACAATGATGATGTTTACTTTGTTGATGGTTTGAAACATAATTTGCTAATTGTTGGATAGTTTGTAGATAAGGGATATCTTGTGCAATTTATAGAAAAGACTTGCATTATCAAAGACAAATATGGTAAGTTGATTGGTACTGGAACCAAATCTAGAGGTAATGTATTTCAGTTGAATCCTACTGAAATAAAATGTTTGGTTGTAAAGGTTGACAATATTTGGTTATGGTATAGAAGGTTCTATCATATAAAATTTGATAATATTGTAAAGGTCAGTAGTACATTTGTAGTAAGAGATTTTCTTAAGATCATTAAGCCTACTAATGTTATTTGCAAGGAATGTATTTTGGCTAAGCAGAGGAAAGTGCCTTTTCGTAGAAAAAAGTTCTCTACTACAGAGAAATTAGAGATTTTTCACATAGATCTAAGTGGTCCTATGAGAACCAGATGATTCTATGGTAAAAGGTACTTTATGATTTTTGTTGATGATTTCTCTAGGATGATGTGGGTAGCATTTCTTAAAGAGAAGTTTGAAGCTTTTGAGAAATTTAAGATATTCAAGAATAGAGTTGAAAATGAATATGGTATCAAGATGAAATGTTTAAGATCAAATAGAGGAGGATAATTCACCTCTAGAGAGTTCAATATGTTTTGTGAAGAGAATGGAATTAAAAGGAAATTATCTTCACCTAGAACACTTGAACATAATGGGATTGTTGAAAGAAGGAACAAGTTAGTAGTAGAAGAAACAAGAGCAATGTTAATTGAGAATGATGTCTCAAAGACATTTTGGATAGAAGCAATTAACACTGCAATATATACTTTGAATATAGTAAAAATTAGGAAAGGTATGAGCAAGACAACCTATGAATTATGGTTTTGTCATTCACCATCAGTCAAGTATTTCAGAATATTTTGAAGTAAGTGTTACATAAAGAGAGTTGATGATATTTATAAGTTTGATCCTAGAAGTAATGAAGGTATGTTTCTTGGTTACTCATTAAAAAGTAAAGCATATAGATGTTTCAAGTATACAACTAAGAAAATAGTTAAGTGCACAAATGTAAGGATTGATGAAAATTTTGGTACTAAATAGAAGATGGTAGATTATAATTTTGATGAAGAAGAGGATAATTCTGGAATTGTTAGACAAAATGTTGAAGTTCTTTTTGAGACTAATAATAACTTGCATGATGATGCATTTGTTGAGCATAAAGAAGAAAGATTTGAACCTAGAGAAGAGATAAGAGTTGAGATATCAACTCCTACTTCTAATAGAAACATGACAAAGAATCACCCTCAAGAGAAAATAATTGGGAGCATGGATAAATGTGCATTGACAAGGAATAGAGTGAATGAGGAATTGTGTCCAATTCCTCAATTGGAACCTAAAAGAATAGATGAGTCATGTAAAGATGATCACTAGATGCAAGCTATGAAAGAAGAACTTGATCAGATTATGAAGAATGAGACATGGGAATTAGTTCCTAGACCTAAAGAGAAGAATGTGATGGGAACCAAATGGGTATTTAGAGATAAGATGAATGAAAAAGGATAAGTTGTGAGAAACAAGGCTAGACTTGTTTGCAAAGGTTACTCACAACAAGAAGACATATATTATGAAGAAACCTATGCACCTGTGGCAAGAATGGAAGTAGTAAGGACGTTCTTGGCCTATGTAGCAAGATAGAATTTCAAGGTTTATCAAATGGATGTCAAGTCAATTTTTCTAAATGGAGAACTTAAAGAAGAAGTATACATTAAGCAACCTGATGGATTCCCTCTAATAGAAGATAAAGATTTTGTATGTAGACTAAAGAAAACACTGTATGGTCTAAAGTAAACACCTAGAACCTGGTATGCAAGGTTGGACAGGTATTTATCAAAGCTTGGATTTATCAAAGGTACAATAGATGGTAATTTTATTTGAGGAAAATTGATGATGGTTTATTTATCATTGTAATATTTGTGGATTTTGAGGAAATGATGAAGAAAGTGACAAGTTTTTAGAAGAGATGAAAAATGAATTTGAAATGAGCATGATAGGAGAAATGAAGTTTTTTCTAAGATTTTAGATTGTGCAGAACAAGGATGGGATATTTATTTCACAAAATTAGTATCTAAAAGATTTTTTAAAAATATTTGGTCTAGAAAGTTGCAAACCTATTGTTACAAGTTATCAAGTAAAGATGAGACACCTACTATTGAGTAGAAAAAATATAGATCTATGATTGAAGGATTACAATATCCAACTCACACTAGACTAGATATAGAAAATGTAGTTGGGATTGTAGCAAGATTCTAAGCTGATCCAAAAGAATGGCATTATGCAACAGTAAAGAGGATATTCAATTATTTAAAGGGAACATCTAATTATGGAATATGGTATGATAGATCAAGTGATTTCACCTTGTGTGCATATAGTGATGCAAATTGAGCAGGCTGTATGGATGATAGAAATAGCACTAGTGGTGGAGCATTCTTTTTTGGAGGAATATTGGTTTCTTGGTTGAGCAAGAAACAAGACTATATATCTTAGAGTACAACTAAAGCAAAGTATGTTGCAACAACCAATAATGGTAATCAAGTAATGTGGATGAAAAAAATGTTGAAGGATATTGGAATTAAGTTTACAAAACCTATTATTATTTACTATGATAACACAAGTACAGTAAGTATGTCTAAGAATCTAGTATTTCATTCTAAGAAAAAGAACATATCGATAAAGTATCATGTTTTGAGAGAGAAGGTAATAGAGAAACAAATAAGGTTAGAGTATGTAAGCACTAAAGATCATATTGTAGATATCTTTATAGAACCCTTTCCTAAATATACTTTTGAGTACCTAAGAGGTATGCTAGGGATTATGCCTTGCCTATTTCAGAGTAGATGATGCAAGGAGTGCATCGATCTAGTGGTAGAAACCACTATGATTAGGTTGGATTGAATGTTGATGCTTTTGTATGGTGGAGTATCTGATATGTACTAAATCATGAAGGAATCTTGGTATTTGGTATTGAACAGTGTCTTTGGACACTCAAGATGGTTGATGATTTGAGAAGATGATTAGTAATTGGTATTATGATTGATAGTTTTGACATTGATGTCATTGGGGAAGAGAATGTACATAAAAATGTATTGAGAGAATGTACATAAGAAATGGGAAAGAAGCACCTATTAAGATGACAATAGGAAGAGTTATCTCTTTAGGGAGATTTAGAAAGAATATGTAAGTGCATAGATGCATCTAGAAAGTATTGGAAGTTATTTATTGTGAAAAACTATTGTCGATCCTAAAAGAAGAAGAAGAATAGAGCAGTGTTCTAGAGAATTTCAGATTTGATTGATGAAGAGGATTTGAGAATAGAAAAAACACCAACAAAGTATTCTTTGGTAATCCTAAAAGAAGAATAAGAAAAGAGCAGTGTTCTAGAGAATTTTAGATTTGATTGATGAGGAGGATTTGAGAACAACAACAACACCAACAAAATATTCTTTGGTATTCTTGGAACTTAGATGTTTTTCATCTATGTTGCCATCAATGCCAAAGGATGAGATTTTTAGCATGAATGCTGATGATACTACATTAGGGGAGTATCCTAAGCATTGGAGAGTATTGATATGTTGCATTCATGACTGTATTTGTCATTGATGTCAACATAGTAGTAATTTTTCTAAGACTCAAAGAATAGTAGTCAATAATATTAAGATGTGCTAAAATTGAGGATATTTCAAATGATGCATAGTGGAGGACATGTTCCTAAGGTTGTCTTGATGATGTGGTTTAAAGAACTAAGTTTGATTCAAAGATGTATAGAAGTTGTACCTAATTTATTGAGAGCAATGCAAAAATAGAGTATTGAAGAACAATGTTCTGATGATTGATTTCTCTCTTTAATTTGAGATGTAATGAAGAGATGTGTAGTCACACAGTGGTAGAGGATAGTTATATGGTGACATCAACAAGTGTACAAGACTTGGAGTTGCACATGTGATGTTTGGTACAAACTGTGAGCTAGCAGTGCTATTGTAATTATGAATTTTCTTATTTTAATTAATTGGGAAAGCCCCAAGACCTGCTCAAGGAATTATCATCAAGATAAGGTATAAAGGAATGTTTTTTTCCTTATTTGTAATGTATCTTGGTGAAGAGGACCAAGTGGGATCTAAAGAATTAGTGTGTAGAGCAAGAAGGAGTAGAATGCTTACTGAATGCGTGTAAGCAATCCAAGGGATCATTGGATGTGTAGTATGAGATCTAGTTACAAAATTTGAAAGAGAAAAAGTCTAGTTGATAGGACATAGATAAAGGAAGGGAGTACACTTCAATTCTATTATTCTGTAAGGAATAATATAGAGATAATTTGGACAGTGGGTTCTTTGATCTTAACCTTGAAGTTGTTTGGGCAGTAGGTCCAGCTATCTTCCACAACTCCTAACAGGGTTGGAATCTCCTAACATAGATTAAAAGTCTCCTAATAGAAACTCATATGTAATGAATTTTGTAATAGACTTCTAACATGGTCTTTCCTCTAACAAGGAATATTTATATTAGTACATCATCTTGTGGGTACCATCCTAATTGGGGTTTTCCCTCTAATCAAGGGTTTTTGTAGTTAACACATTTGGTGTTAATTGTGTATGAGTATCTTGCTATGGGTTTCAATTTATATTACTCACATGGTTAAGTTTGTTTAAGGATAATGTTTGTGATGGTAGTTGGATAATTGATTCACAACCCTCCCCCCTCTCAGTTATATCACTAGACTATATATTCTAACAGATGTATGATCAATACATTCTCAATACTTAAAGAAATACAAAGATGTGATTAAAAGAGGATGGGAGAATGGTTATAGCTATGGAAATGTAGAGAAAATTTTGCATTATTGTGATGCTTTGACTACTTCTTGCTGACAAAATGGTACAATAAAAATTTGATAAATTGTGAATGAATTTCCAAGGGAGAAGGATTTTATTTATAGGGAAAGGGATGAAAAAATGGACAATAAATATGCAAACTTGAGAAATATTACGAGTGGCCAAGATGTAAGGAGAGAGGAAACATGCATTGTTCTTTCTCAAATGACTCTCATTATGACAAGTGTCACAAGGAGAAAGGGTTGGGTTTTGAAGGGAATGCAACTATTTTTGGGGACATGAAGGGGAAACAAATGTAAGAGAATTTAAGGAAGACTTTAATTCATTTGCGTTTGGGAGCCAAAGAATTTGAATTTAGTTGACTTGGGTTTGGGTTATGATTTATTAATCCTAATGTTTGAAGTTGTGAAAATGATTAGGGTGAGATTAGGTATAGTTTAGGGAGTGACTAGGGTGCAAGTGGGATTTGTAGGAAAATTAAAGTGGGTCACTTAATTAACTAGGTTTAATTAATTAATTATGTGGGCTTAGTATGGGTGAATAGGTTGAGTTGAGTATAAACTTGGAGGTTAGAATTTATTTAGGGGTTTGGCTAGGGTTAGAATTGATTAAAGGGGTTTTATTTAATCAAAAGTAATTTTGGAAATTAAATTAAATATGTCCTCACACCAACTCACATAGAAGACTAGTGTTAACATATTTTCCACACCCTTACGCCAAATCCTTCTTGATGCTCAAAAACTATATAGATGTTATTTTATCTTCCATTATGTTTTATAATACCATGTGTTTGATTTGGTTATCACTTATTAGAACCTCCTTAGATGACCTTGATGATCACTTTGAAGTTGGGATAACAATGAGAGACAACTCCATCATGCTACCCTACATACCCCTATATAAATATGATTAGTGGAATAAGGTAATGTTGTTAGAGTAATTAGTTTTTTTTCACTTATTAATTAAATCACTTTGACTTAATTAATTAAGTTTCCTATTACTCTAGTTTTCTTAAGCTATCTTGTAGGTACATATAATTAATATTTTATTAATTATAATGTGCAACCCTAGCTTTTTTAGGCTTTAGGTTACCCTTTTCAGGTTTCGATCTCCTTTATAAGGATTGATCTCTTTGTAAATTTATTGAATCCATTTAATAATATTTTTCTTCTTTGTCTGAGTTTTTTAGATCAAACCCTTGCCTCTTCTTGTCTTTTTCTTCTTCGTGATAGGTTTTTTGCATGCAGGTTTTCTTGGGCTTCGTACATTTGTTGTGCACTTTTGCTCAAATCCTACAAATGTGAGTTCCCAACCCAATCTTTAAATGATCAAATACTCAATCTACATATATTCAAGAGTTCAAGTCTTGCAAGATCTTTCCAAGGCATACTCATGTGCATGTGGGTGCGTACAATCTATTCCATGTAAAATAATGAAACAAGCATATGCAAGGGGCTAGACTTTCTAAATGGAACAAGGTGATAAAAGTATAAACACACTCGGGGAAAACAACAAGGTGAAAACCATGAGGAAATACAATAACATAAGTTAAATGTCTAGAGCCGTGTTTTACTCCCTTGATTTTCTATCTATTGTCATGGGAGGTTTTTGCTCCCATCTAGGGTCACTACAACATTTAGGGTTGAATTGCGATGGCAATGTAATTTGTGGTGATTTTCATGGTTTTTTTTGCATTTTTTCCCAACCCTATTCCATACTAACATTTGCGTTGTAATTGTGATGCCCATGTGAGTATAAGCAAAAAAAAAAAGGAAACATGACATAAATTATTCCCCATTTATTTTGATTATGGTGGAGAGTTGTGCATGAAAGAGGGTGGACAATCCCAAATGAGGGTGGACAACTCTAAATGTTGTTGTGCCCTTGTCATTGGTACATTTCATTATTGTGATCTCTACATTTCATCTTTGTGCCCTTGTCTCTATGATTTTTTTGTTATGTATCTCTGCATTTCATTGTTGTGCCCTTGCTTTGTGATTTGGTTGTCATGCCCTTGCTCAATGATTTTGTTGTCATGCCCTTTCTCTACAATTTTTTCCCATGTTGTGCCCTTACTTTGTGATTTCATTTTTATCTCGTGCCCTTACTCTGTGATTTTGTTGTCATGCCCTAGCTCTACGATTTTCTTCAAGGGAGCTATGTAGATGTTGGTTTCTTTTCCTTGTAATTAGGTATCTTTTTGTATTTCCTTCTAAACATGCATATGTGTTGGAATTACTTTAGAATAACTGGGTTGCGGGGGGGGGGGGGGGGGGGGGGGGGGGGGGGTGAATTAGTGATTCAAGGTTCAAATGTATAAATAATTTTTTTCACAACTCAGTGAACCCATAAAACATTCATACCCATGCATGCATCCATTATGTATTTACTAAAACTTGTATGTTACTGTCAAATCAATTTGTAGAAGTGTAAAGCATGAAACACAACACATTCATCAAAAAACTTGACACAATTACTTACATGGAAATCTAATTTGCGAAAAACCACCAGTAACATGCTACTCCTTTTCACTCTTCTATCCTGTTAAAGGTTACAATACAAACTATTAAATGTGACCCGATTAAGGGATTTCAATCACCTTGTTAAAAGTGAGCCTTGTTAAAGGAATTTAGGCCATTCACTTGGAATGCCACCTACTTAAAGGATTTTCTAATGACTGTTAGGTCAACCTTACTCCAAAGGATTTACCCTAGATTGATAAAATTGTTAGAGAATAGTAGTAAAGCTTTTATCTAATAGAACTTACAACTTCTCTTGTAGATTATAGATCTCTGTTCAGTCCTCAATTCTGCTTGGATTTCATACTTTGCATCTTGGATAGCTTGTTCACCCTTCAAGCATTCATCTCTTTAAGCCTTCTTTCATAACATGCCATTGCAAAATCTTCTCTTGGGTTACTTGATGAAGCAAAACCCTTAATTCCTTCTCCTCCTTAGGTTCATAGGAAATTAGAATATTTTCCTACTCATTATCCATCATCCAAATTAGGGTTTTGGATGGATTAGGCAGGATACAATGTATCTACTCCATATCTTGTCTTTTTTAGAAATTGCTCCTAGAATCCATTTGAATTCACCTAAAAATGGATTACATCAAATACTATGCCACCAACTCATCAACGCTATCTTCCTCCTAGTTCACAAGTTTTAAGAAAAAAAAATTGTTGGCTTAGATTCAACAAGTCTTCAATCTTTATCATAATGCAATAGCTTGGCATTATCAATCTTCTGATGCTCAACAAATATTGCATTGTTCAACATCAACTATAAAATCACTCAGCATCAACTAAAGTTTACTGGTGCTCAACATTAACTAAACTTTACTCGACATCCACTAGAATTTTCTTTTACTTGGCTGCAATAGACTTTCTGCTTGGCTTGCACTAGCTTTTCTTGGAACCTACTATCCACTAGGTCAAGCTTGGTAGACAAACTTTGTTTAACTTGTTCTTCTAAACTTTCTAAGTGTAGCCAATATTTGTAACCTTAAGTAGATTATCAATTCATCATGTCATCACTGTCTTAACTTATCCTTGTACTTCATTACATAATCATAACTCAACCTTTCCTCTAGGTGCTTTTGTTACATCTTATTGATCAAATCCTCCTCATCAATCAACTAAGTGATGTTACTTGAATCTTATAAGCAATTGTCTGACCAAAAAATAGTAGATTTGACATCAGTGAAAAAAAAATGATTGAAACATATAATATTTTTCAACAATCTTCCTCCTTCCAATTTCTCTTTTCAATGATCTTTTCGATCAAATTTCAACAATATGTAGAGATATTTTTTAAGGTGCTTATTACATCTTAGCACAACAAAAAAATTCATCTAGTAACATACATATTCTAGAATCCAAAAAAAAAAAAAAAAAAAACTCACTTAACTTGTGATAAGTGACTTACCTTAAGATCCTCCACAAAATAATGCAGACTAGGAAAAATGGGCAGAGTTTGTAAGAAATTACAAAAAGATATCATAGTAGTTATTTTTAGAAAGAAACTACCCATAACCCAGTTAAATGGGTCTAGTTGCTGATTAGGTTGATTACAAATTCCTGTAGAAATGTCATCAAATTAGGTCAACACCCTCACTTGCAGACCTCCCATGTCAAGCACTTTCTGTACTATTTCAACATGATGTTCTTTCTTTTGAGCTAATAGTTCTTCAGGTGTATTTTCTTGTAAAACATTAATTTTATTGAATAATTGTAAACTCTTAGAATGTGCATTCTTATTTTCATGTATGTATGTATATATAATAATGAATAATAATAATGTTTTCATGTATGTCAAAATAATAGCTAACATTACCATTAGATTATATAGTAATGAAGTAATCAACCCAACTAATCAATAACTAGACCAATTTAACTGGTGTTTCCAATGTCATAGTACCTATCACAACACTTTCCTAGATTCTATCTAGTGGCTTGCATAATATTCTTTATGTTGTCTAGTTGTTGTTTCTATCACGTAGTCTCTTTCTAAAGCCATTCCTTCTCCTTCTCTTTCTAAAGTCGCTCCTTTTCCTTTGCTCTCATGCCTTAAATTTTGATTATCAAACTTTTGAATAATTTCCTCTATCTTATCTAAAATCAACTTCATGGTGTGTTGTAACTCTGGCATAGATGTTTGATCATTGATAGTTTTCATTTTAGAATTCAACTTTTCAAGATTGGTCAACACCCTCACTTTTGGACCTCTCATGTCAAGCACTTTCTATACTATTTCAACACCATGTTCTTGCTTCTAAGCTAACAACTCTTTAGGTGCATTATCTTGTAAAACATTAATTTTGTTGAACAATTGTAAACTCTTAGAAAGTGCATAATTGTTTGCATGTATGTATACATGTATGTATGTATATATATGTATGTATGTATATATGTATGCATGTATGTAATATGTATGTATGTATATATGTATGGATATATATGAATGTATGTATGCATGTATATGTACATGCATGTATATATACAAAGAGATCTTGTGGATTGTAGATTGTGGGTTATAAACAAAAAAGAAAAGAAAATACAACATTAATCATTCCCCATTTATTTTGATTGATTGTGGAGAGCTACATATGAAAGAGGGTAGAGAGCTCCAAGAGAGGGTGGAAAGCTCTAAAATTTGGTGGAGATCAATGGAGATATAAGATTTTTTTTTTCATTCTCTTATGATTGTTGCATTTCATTGTCGTGTTGTGCCCTTGTGATCTCCGTGCCCTTGCTCTGCGATTTTGTTCAAGAGGAGAATAGGTACCTATGCAAATGGTCTCCCCCCCTTCTAAACATGTATCTCTTGTTCATATATAATAGGTTTGGTAATATTCAAGGATAATTGATTATGATGATTGTATGCATATGTGCATGCATGTATGTATATAAGTTCACTATGTGAACTTCTTTACATGCATACATATACACTTGCATAGTACTTGTGCTAAATTAAATTAATCATTCATGTCTTGAATTCACACAAGAAATTATCCTTGCATTCAATTGAAATTATTCATACCAAACTAAGTATGCATAAATCTACACTTACAAATTGTATTATCTATTGGTGATTGAGTAAAGATCTTGTGCATAATATCATCCAAGTAATGATTAGATGTATTCACATTAAGTCATAATAGGATCAAATGAATGATCCATTTATGTTACTTCATACTTATTTTATTGAACATTTTGTTCAATATAATCAGTAATACTAGAATTATACAACCACAACTAGTACTCTTGTTTATTTATTTAATCATATACATTTAAGACTATTATTTTTCTTAAAATTAGACTGTATGTTTGTTAGCACTAAAACAAAAATATAGATCTTTGATAGTTATCTTTATTAATTTCAAGATCTTCATATTTAACGTGAAGAGCTACAATGCAAAGCCATATAGCTTATGGCTTTTTCCACCAAATTATATTTTTATTAAATGTTTATCCTTCAAAATATTATAGGTGAACATTCTTCTGATTTCCATATATTTAATAATTTGCTGCTTATCATTTGGGGTAATTTTCTATTATAAGATAGAGACATCTATCATAAGGATGGACATGCCAATTTTGATCATCCCACTTTCAAAGTTGATTCCCTTATCAAATTAATGAAACTACTTGTAACTGAAACCCTAATTTTTTTCAACTTTCCATATCAACCATTCACATAATCATCTTCCTCCTACCCCACCATAGCACGTAGCCCTTGTTTGAGGTTTATATCTTAGTTCCTCTTGGGTTTTGAACCTCATTGAAGCTATTTCAAAATGGTTCCATTGGTTCAAGGAGGTTGATATGTTTGATAAGTTTAGTGTCTTAGGTAGTTTGATGGTTTCAATGTTAAAAAGGCTCTTAACTTGGATTAGAGTACTAAGATTTGTGCAAACACTTTCAGATGTCTCCAAGAACATTTAGTGTGTTTTGGTTCATACTAGTCCATGGACCACAAATCAAAATTAAAGTTCACATCTAAAAGGCCAAAGGTTTTGAACATGAAACTAGTGATTCAAAGTGTTGGTTCATCAATTTGAATGTACAATTCAACAATTCAAGTTTAAAAATTCTAAGTAGCCAATATCATTTCAGAAGACCAAGTTTAGTGATTTGTATCTAGCAATTTGATGATATAGAAATTCAATATGGAGGAGGATATATTGGCATCACAAACAAATCATCCCATATCCATAAATAACATCTAATCTTCTGTAGGTCTTTCTCCTCTAAAGACCTAATACATGGAGCCATTATAATCATGAGACCCAGTCTCCTCAAACGAAATCAATAAAAAATATTCCTACCAAACTAAGTATGCATAAATTTGTACTTACAAATTATATTATCTCTTGGTGATTGAGTAAAGATCAAATATAGTTTTCCAAGGTGATAAAATTGCATATGCAAATGTATGTATGTATATGTATGCATGTATGTATATATGTATGTATTTATATATATCTCTGCATCTCATTGTCATACCATTGTGAACTTTGTATATGTATATATGTATATACATACACAAACATATGTGTTTCTATGTATGTATGTATATAAATAGAGAGATCTTTGTATATATACATGTTAGAAATATAAGAGGAGTAACTAAGAGGGGAGGAGTGAATCAGTTACCATAAAATTAAATCCTAGATCTCTTAGATGTCAGTACAAAATGCAAATAGATAACTGAATACTGTTGAAGCTTGATAAACACACATAATGTTGTAACTGGGTAATAACTGGATTGGCTTGGTAAATGATTAACATATAAACCTTTGGATGTTATCTGTGATTACCATTACTTTAACTTAGTTGCAAAAACATAAAAGAAAATAGCATGAACACATTTAACACTAGTATTTAACATGGAAAACCAATTTGGGAAAAACCACCAATAGCAACTAGTTATTGATTTTCACTCTTCTGAAGTGAGCCCTATTTTGAAGTGAGCCCTATTAGGAGCTAACCCTATTAAAGATTACAAAACATAGTATTAGGTGTCACCCTATTAGAAGATTTAATCACCCTATTAGGAGTGACCTTGTTAGAGTTCTTGAGAACAATTCAATGGAATTTCCACCTTTTTAGAGGATTTGAAAATAGTTGTTAAGCCAACTTTGTTAGGAGATTTAGATCACTTCTACAATGGTTAGAGAGTAAAAATGAGATGACCTAATTTGAATGCAAATGAATTTTTGATTATAGATCTCTATTATGGCTTGTACTTGATCCTTCTTGGTCAAATATAGCTTTGCTACACCATGAGGATATTATGCTTATCCTTCAAATTTGCTTCCTCTACTCATCATTAGATCTTCAATCACATCATCTCTTACACTTTTTCACACTTTTAAATCACAAATTGACCTTATAATTATATCTTCCACTTTGTCAAGTTAGCTCAAATACAACTTAGAATAACCAATATTCATCACCTTAGTCAGTTGGAATCAATAGATAAATCAATTAAGCTTAATACAACAAAATAAGAAAATCCTTTGTTAGCCAACCCAACTCAATATAAACTAACTTAGAAATGATTTCCTTTGTTAACCAATAGAAGCTTAGTTAACATTGAAAACTTACAAAAATCCTTTGGCAACCAAGTGAGCTCAGTTAGCACTGGTTCCATCCAATTTTCCTTTGTTACCTAAGTGACCTTGGTCAGCACTCACATTCTCCAACTTTTCTTTTAACACCCGAGTGAACTTGGTAGAAACTGCCTTCTAAACTAGGCAAACACAAGATTGCTTAGTAGACACTAAGAACTATCTTCATTGCCTAAGTGAGCTTAGCATATACTGACTAATAGTGATAAGACATTTGTGTAACATCAAAGACAACACACAATTATCTCTCTCTTTGGAATTGATGACAACACAACATGTCATAGCATAATGAAATTCTGGATTTTAGACTTGAGAACTCCCTTTGTCAATATGAGCTCTTCCTTTCACTAGATTCTGTCTATGACAATTGCTACCAAGTTCATTCAGAACATTTTGCCTCTTTCAACAAACTTCTTCTTCGAAAAAATTCTCCCTCTTTGGCTCCTTACTTTATTTTGGTTCCAAAATTTTTTCTCAAAGATATGACAATAAACTTCTCCCTCTTTGACAACACATGCCAAAGATAATAATTTTGTAAATACCAATTTACCTTAAGTACTGATTCATCTACAATATGCCTTTGCTTTTTCTGCACCAACTTATTGATCTTCAATAGGTTCTAGTTGATGCATTCACTAAACTTCATTTAGTGAATTTCAGATAAGGGAATGACCCCTAGCTTACCTCTTAGATACAAAAATGCATCCTTAGGTAATGGTTTAGTGAATATGTCTACAATCTATTCCTTTGCATTTACATATTCCAATCCAACTTCTTTATCTTGCACTAACTCTCTTAAGAAGTGATATTTTATAGCAATATGCTTTGTTTTGGAGTGCATTACTAGATTCTTTGATATATTTATTGCACTAGTGTTATCACAATATATGAGAAATGGATCTTTGATTTCTACCTTCATTCCTTCCAATAGTTGTTTGAATCAAAAAATGTTAGAACAATTGACTACTACTGCTACATATTCTACCTCTATTGTAGATTGAGATGTACAATTTTGCTTCTTGCTTGTCCAAGATACTAGTATTTTACCAAGAAGGAATGCTTCACCACTAGTACTTTTACTGTCATCAAGACTTCCTACCCAATCAACATTAGTAAATACTTTCAAGTCCAAATTGCCTCCAAGTTTGTACCATAAACCATAGTTTTTAGTACATTTCAAATATCTCATGATTCTCTTGATTGCCACCATGTGATTTTCCTTAGGATTTGCTGAGAATCTTGCCACTATTCCAACTACTAGAGTAATATTAGGCCTTATGTGTACTACATACTGCAATTTTCCAATCATTGATCTGTAAATGGTCTTATCCACTTCTTTGGAATCATCATTCTTGGAAAGCTTATGTCCAGTAGACATAGGTGTTCCAACTAGTCTTGAATCTTCCATTCTAAATTTCTTTAGAATCTCTTTAATATACTTAGATTGAGTGATGTTGATATCATTCTTGTTTTGCTATATTTGCAATCCAACAAAGAATTTTATTTTACTAAACATGGACATCTCAAATCCTTTACTCATTTCTTCTGAGAATGCTTTGCATAAGTCATCATTTCTTGTAAATAGAGTATCATCAACAAATATTTTTTCCAACACAATCTCCTTATCTGGTCCTTCTTTGATATACAGATTGTTGTTATCATTAGTTCTTTGAAAATCAATCTATACCAAGTAATTATCTAGTCTTTCATACCAGGATTTGGAGGCTTGTTTGAGACTATATAATGCTTTGTGCAGTTTGCAAACCATATCTCTTTTGTTAGGATCTACAAAACCTTCTAGTTGTTCAATATAGACTTCCTCATCAAGAATTTCATTCAAGAATGTAGATTTGACATCCATTTGATATACTTTGAATCCTCTATGTGTTGCATATGCTAGTAAAGTTCTAACACCTTCTAGTCTTGCCATAAGAGCAAAAATCTCACCATATTCAATACCTTCTTCTTGAGAATTACCTTTGCACACTAACCTTGCTTTTTTTCTTGAAACTTTTGCATCTTTATTTAGCTTATTTCTAAATACCCATTTTGTACTAATTACATTTTTATCCTTGGGTCTAGGAAAAAGAGTCCAAGTTTTGTTCTTTTCTATCTTTTCTATCTCTTCATTCATTGCTTTAATCCAACTTTCATTTTCTAAAGCATCTTTAACAGTTCTAGGTTCAAATTTAACAAGTAAACATGTACCTTTTAATTTTCTTCTTGTCATTGTTCCATCTGATTTGTCTCCAATGATCTCATTAGGTGCATGTTGTCTTCTAACATATCTTGCTAACATAGGCTCTTTGGACTTTGAATGGGTCCCACCATCTTCTTCTTGAATTTCAATTTCAAGCTCAGGTCCTTCTATCTATGACTTGAGTTCATTAAGCTTAGTTTGAACTAGCTCGGTAGCCTTTGATTGTGACTCAGGTCTTTGTAGCTTGAGTTACACTGCTTGCAACTCAGTAGCTATTGGAGTTTCTAGGGACTTAGGAGATGAAGCCTCTTTTCTCTCAGATAGATTTGGCAGAGTATCTAGTTCATAGTAAGCAAATCTTATGTAATCTTCAGGTTCCTTACTACTTTCTTCTTCACTCTTTTTTATAAATTCATCAATTTTGACATGTACACTTTCTACAATCTTGTGAGTAGACAAATTCAAACATCTGTATGCTTTACTTCTATAGGAGTATCCTAGAAATATGCCTTCATCACCTTTTACATCAAATTTTTCTTTTTTAGATTCTCTTAGTATATAACATTTTCTACCAAATACTTTCAAGTAACTTACATTAGGTTTGTAGCCATACCATAACTAATAAGTTGTCTTGTCTAAATCTTTCTTCAACTGAACTCTATTCAAGGTATGAACTGCAGTGCCGATAGCTTCCTTCCAATATTTGAGAGCAACATTCTTTTCAATCATTAGGGTTCTTGCATAATCCATGATAGATCTATTTCTTCTTTATGCTATACCATTCTTCTATGGTGTACCAGGGGCTGATACTTGTCTTTTGATTCCTCTTTCAATGTAGAAGTTATTTAATTCATGGGAGATGAATTTACCACCTTTGTCTAATCTTAAGCATTTCAACTTCTTTCTAATTTTTGTTCTACTCTTGCCAGATACCACTTGAATTTTTGAAAGGCTTCTAATTTTTCTTTTAGGTACATTATTATTATCATTCTAGAATAATCATCAACAAAAAGAATGAAAAACTTTTTTCCATTATAACTCTCTATTCCAATAGGTCCACATAAGTTTGTATGAAAAATTTCCAAGACTTCTTCTGACTGATAGTCTTTGCTCTTGAATCTTGTCTTTCCCATCTTACCAATTTGGAAATTCTTGCATAGACTACTGTTAGGTTTCTCCAAATTAGGAATAACTCTTACTCTTTTATGTTTGATTATTTTGACCAGATTGTTAAAATTTACATGACATAGCCTTTTGTGCCATAACTAGCTTTCCTCTATTTGAGCAATAAAACATGAACAATCATTGAGATCAAGATAGAATAGATTACCTTTTATTTTCTTACTAGATCCAACCAATTTTCCTTTTCCATCTAGCAATCTGACCTATCCATTCATGAATTCTAACTTGAATACAATGTTATTCAACTATGCCACATTTAGTAGATTATGGTTTAGCCCTTCAACCCAATAAGAATTGTCACATACAAGTTCTTTAGTCACCCTTTCCTTTTATGTTACAAGGTTCATTATTTCCAAATCTTACACTACATCCTTCATAATATTCCATATGTTCAAATTTTCTTTTGTTGCCAGTCATATGATGTGAGCAGTCACTATCAATAATCCATATATCATTTTTGTTAACATGAGAGATCAGTTCCATCTTATCTCCTTTATCATTAGATTCATCTTTCATAGCTATATATACCATTTCATCTTCATTGTTATCAGAATTTTTAGCTATAAAACAAGATTTTTTACCTTTGTTCTTGAAACTCTTGTAGTTCTTGGAGTCCTTGTCTTTATGCTTATTGATTTTCTTCTCATCTTTGATTTCCTTATTTGGACACCTAGCAACAATGTGACCAATTTCTTCACAAGAAAAGAAAATCAAAGGAGCTTTACCTTTGTACTTTCCTCTTCCTTTGAAATATTTCCTTGCAAGTAGGGCTTTAACAACTTCAACATCACTATCTAAACTTTCTTCTAATGATCCATCTTATCCACTTTGTGATTGACTAGAATTTGACCTTTTACCCTTTTCTTTGAGTGAGAGTTTAGCCTTAAATTAAGATTCAATATTCTTTGAAGTAGGAACATAATTATCATAATCATCTAATTCAAAAACTGTTAACCTTACAACTAGATAATCCAAGCCTATTTTATTATTTGGATCAAATCTAATTTCTTCAATAGTAGATACTCTAATTGCATAAATAGGAAGAAGAGTTCTGAGCACTTTAGTTACAACAATTTCCTCCTTAATGTCTCCTCTAGATGCTTGGATTGCACTTTCACTGGCCTTGATCCTTTACACATATTTTTCAATGTTTTTATCTTCTCTCATTCTCATTTGATCAAATTTTCCTCTAAGGCTTTCTGCTTTAGCTCTTTTTACTGTAATACCCAAAAATTGGCTCATTGCCATGATACCAATTATGGTCTATTTTTAACCAATTCTAAAGACCTATTCTAATAGACAATTCTCATTCTTCTATTCGCTACTTGACTTAATTGTCAGATGCAGAAAACCCTAATATGTATTAATCATATTTCTTATTTAATTCCTATAGTACGTACTCATATTAGTCGCATTAAACCTACTTGATTTAATTATAATTTAATTTAATTAAATTATATCCTAAGGCTAATGTACTATGGAATTAAATTTATTTAATTTAATAAAGACGCTTATCTTGATTAATTAAATGTAATTATTTAATTAAATGGGAAAGATATTTCTAATTAACTAAACAAAATTATTTAATTAAATAGAGTACTTACTTCTAATTAATTAAACTAAGTTATTTAATTAAATAGGAAGCCATTCCTAATTAATTAAATGAAGTTATTTAATTAAATAAGAAAAGTGTCTCTAATTAATTAAAAGATTATTTAATTAAATAGAAAAAGTAATTATGAGAGCATATCTCATTTTATTAAATTAAATATCTCAACAAAATCTCTCTTTAGTTAAAAAAGGGAAATTTCCAGTTCACTATTGATAAAAAATGAGATAAATCAGTTAACTACTTTTTCTACTCAAATTGAATTAGTTAACTCCTTATTTTACTCAAATTAAATTTGTTAACTCCCTTTAATTTGAAAATCTCCCTTTATGACTGAACTTCACCTTTAATCCTGACCATTGATTGAAATCGATCTCAACCGTTGATGGATTCCAGGAAAGTCTATTTAAGAGACCCTCATCTCTTCATTTTGAGAGGATGAATTTAGAGAATTTGCATCGAATTGTTGCTGGAATTCATACTCACATTTGCTCATATTTTTACATACATCTTGCATTCTTAGTTTAAATTCATCTAGCTTAATAATGCATACATTTTTAGTTTAATGTATTTTGTTTCTTAGATTAATTGCTTGTATTTCATCTAGATTACTTGCACATTCATATAGCTTAAATTGCATTCAAATCCTTCGTTCTTACAGGGTCTGGTTGCTTAACACCTCAAATATGAGGATATCTAACAAGCAATTCCCTTTAGATAGAAGGCAACAGGTCACTTTGCAGGGAAAATTATGGATGAACAATCCAATGTTCATTCTAGGATAAATCTGCATACAAAGACTATGTTGAAGTGTGTGTGTTAGAAGAGGCCACATATTCACGCATACATTTCTGGAGCCCACCGTGGGGCTCAAAAAATCAATTTTTTTGGCCTCTTTCTTTATTTTTTTAATCATTTTTTTGTTCTCTATCTGTACTGTTTCGTAAAGATTTGAGAATCTTCACACGATATTATTCATTTTCACTCGAGGATCCAGAATCTTCGCACGAAGATTCTTTCCACATCACGCGAGAAAGTTCTTGGGTGTGCGAAACTTCACGTGGAACCTGTTTCTTCACGCGAGCATAATATAATTTTGCGCGGGTCGTAAAACTTCTGCGCACGGACTGTCAAGAATTTTGCATGAAATTCTACTGACATAGCCTATTTTTGCATTGATTTTTGTGTTTTTTGGTTTTTTTACTAACTGCTCACGGTTTCTAGTTTTTCTACGTTCTCTAATTTTTGCAGAACAGCATAACAATAGTTTGCAGGACAATTGGGAAAGCGTGCTAAAGTTGCCAAAAATAGGTAAAACATCTACTAAGCACGTTGCAAGGATTACTATGTAATTCTTTTTGACTGATAACACTTCATTTGGAGCTAAAACGAACATCTCTTGTGTCAAGCTTGTGTGTGTATTTCTTTTCATGTTCTCATTTTACAACACATGCATAATTTAATACTAAGTTGTGATCTCTATTAGTTTCATTTAGCAGGCTTAGATATTAGTGATAGATCTAATTAGCTATCTTGGATTATTGGAATCGCTAATCCACTGGCCCCTCGTTCCACCCTGTGGTTGCAAGATCAGCACCACATTAAAGGGGAGGGGTCTATAGGACATAAGCGTTATAGGCTCCACAAGGCAACCCTTTTGTGCTTTCTAGAACTCACTAGTTTCTAAGTTGTGGACTCGTGTTAGCTTGTGTGAGGGGTTAAATGTTCCACATCTTTGGACTCACCTCACATTAGTTAAAGTGTTAAGTGTACTGCCTTGTGCTCTTTGATTGCTTTTGGATAGATTTGCTTTCAAAAATTAACATCTATACACACATAGTAATTAGGCCCCATGAACACTATTCATGGATCTTGAGGGAGTGGGTTTCTAGTGAAACTCCTCTCTAAGACAGATTCCTTGTAGGTGGGGAGGATACTTTGAGCATCTCACAGATAGATGAATCTTCAACTTGTTGATTAAGGCATCCTTTCTCCGGAGAGGTTGATAGATCACTGGGATTTGATATCATAGATCTTTAAGAGATAATCTTAGTTTAGCATGTTAGATTAATCTATCTGATTTGATTGGGCTAAAGGTGAAAAGGTATCAAAACCTTGAATCTGGAAGCTAAGTCCCCTTGTGGTACACTGTTGTGAGTCGTTCACCTTTAGAGAAGGTTAATCGTAGTAGACAATCCCTCTATAGGGGAAACTGTGATGACGAAACCTCGAGAAATAATAGCCATTTTCACCATGGTAGTGACAACTGCTATATAAATGTCCTTGTGGAAGAAATCTCCACGGGTGTGGTTCATTGTGGGTTATCAAATCTCCCTAGCAGCTCTTGAAGATTAAGTTCTCGAACTGTGTCAAAACCTTGGTGCACTAGGATTGGAGGTCACCCCTGTGAGTCATAAAAGTTGCAGAGTCAAACCATTACTAAAAACCTTAGAGAGGCCAACTTTTATTTTCTAGGGATGTATGCATGATTGCAAAACTCTTTGAAAACATACACAAATAGCTCTCTTAGGGATTAGCATAAACTAAGTCACTTGATTGTTCATGTGCATGGTGGTTTTGCCCTTGCTCATTATTTTCAGACATGCTTGAAATCACTTGCTTACTGTTCTACATGCTTGTTTATTTGCCTGGTTATTAAAACGATCAAAATTTTTGTCAAAATTAGTCATTGTTGTGAAACTGTTCTGCCCTTTCGCACGAAATTATTTGGGTCTTGCGCAAAATCATCTAGCACTTGTGCGAAGCAATTTTGTCCTTGCATAAAATTAAATTACTGTTGTGCATCTTTGCGCGATCCTGTGAACATTTTTATGTGAAATTAAACCACTATTATTGACCTTCGCGCGAGATAGAAACTTCTTCACACGGCCTGTGAAACTTCTTCGCACGACCCGTAAAGGTTTTTTGCACGAGACTTTGTATCAGCATTACCAATTTGGGTCTATTCTAGCTATCTGTGGCCTACACGCTATCCTTTTCTGCATCCATTTATCACTCTCTATTTGCAAATAGTCTTGAAATAATGACACTTCGCTTAGCTGAAGGCTTGTGTCTTATACCTTGACTAGTCTCATCTCATAAGTAATTTTGGTCCTCGTCTTAATGCTTGTCATACTTTGTGTCACAGTGGTCATAATCTCTGGCTATTCTAGCCTTTAAATCAGACCATTTGTGCCTTAGTGAACAACATTCTTGCTATTATCTTGTCCTTTTTGAGACTCAATCTTAGTGTAGTCCTTGTCTAGGTTCTAGCTTCTTATCCTTACCTATGACTGTCACAACCAGAAGCGGCAACGTATTTTATCTCAATAACCTTAGACATGGTCATGCTAGGGGTTGTAATCACGACAGAGGTAGCTTACCTTTCGCTACGTAATCTGTATCTAGTATGGCTAGTGAGGTGTCTTCACGATCTTCCTCACCTGCAAGGTCATCTCAAGTTCAATGAACATTTTTCAATTTGGAACAAATTAGGAATCCTTTTTACCAAGAGGATATTGAAATAAGTAGAGGTCCTACATTCTCAAATACAATGTATGATCCTTTCTCGACAAACCCTTTTGAAACACAACGTACACAAACTAAACACGTTCCTATAATGACTAATCATGAACCTGAACAAGGTAGTCATAGTCGATATCAAGAACAACCTAGGAATGACAAGGAGAAAGAGAAATAATATGAAACTGATGAGGAACAGGAAGAGGTGGAAATCCTTTCTGAACACATAGCAAAATGTCAAAGAGACAAAAAATTTTAGAAGGTCATGGGAATTCTACTCAATGAAGAGAAAGAAAAGTACTTTCTCAAACTTGCCCAAGAGGGAGCTAAAATACCCACACATTTCAATGTGGAGACCATTATCACACGTGAAGAAGAAACTAAGACCGCTAAACTCCAAAAATAACTAAAAATTATGCAAGACCAATTGGCTCAGATGATGCATGAGATAGTGAAACCAACAAAGACATACACATTGGATGCTCTTTGTTCATTCCCATTTGACAAAAATATAAACATGCCGCCTTTCCCACGAGGCATAGAATTACCCAGATATGACAAGTACTTTGGTACTACTAATCCCCAAGATCACTTGCGAGAATTTGGTGCTTTGTCTATGGAGTTTATACACAATCAAACATACCTCATGTGTTTATTCCCTAGAAGCCTAAGTGGTTAGGCTTTGGAGTGGTTCTCACATTTACCTCCTGATATCAAGACATTTGACAAAATTGCTAATTCATTTGTTCAACAATAATCTCATAACATTCAACATCCTGTAAATATTTGAGATCTATGAAACTTTAAACAAAAGGTTGGTGAGCCTTTTCTCAGTTTCCTCCAACGGTGGAGACAACTATACAATAAGTATTCTCGTAAAATCCTAGAAATGGAGAAGCTCAACATTTTCATTGATAACCTCTTACCTAATTTTGAGTATAGAGTCCAACTACAAGGTCCACGTACCTTTAAAGACATGATTACACAGGCTATCTGTATCAAAGAATTTATGGTCAAGAAAGGTGAGCTCACTCTTTAGAGAGACACAAAACAAGGTTGCACTTCCAATAGGGATAAAACCAAACATGTCAACAAGAATCAAGAAATTGTACATGATGGGGTTGTTGATAATGTCACACCAAAACTTGCTAAAGCAACATTTAATCTCATAGATTGCCTCAAAGCGGCCAAAAATGCTGAGAAGCCTCCCCCTGACAATAAGGCATCTGGGAACAAATCGAGAAACTCATGGACAAAACAACCCAAGCGAGAGTATATGCCTTTGGGAGAACCTTTGGATGTGGTTTACAAAACATTGCTACAACACAAGCTTATCTCACCAATGGATAACCCTCATCCCTATGATCCACAACCACATCCACCATGGTGGAATGAGACCTCATTTTGTGAGTATCACCAAAACAAGGGACACAAAACCAACAACTGTATAAACTTGTGTCATAAATTCTAGGACATGATTGATTCTGGTGAACTTGTGGTAGATGGACATAACAAAAACTTGGACCATAATGTGTTCAAAGAGCCTTTCCCAGCTTATGAAAAAGGAGAAACTTCAAAACCAGAACCCTAAAATAAGGTCAACTACACATATTCCAATGATGACAATGTCATTCACATGGTTGAACCTGTAGATTCTAAATACTGCAATGTTATTACCATAAAGGGCAAGCAAGATAGTGACAAACCCAAGATACCATTTGTCTTAAGAGGCCCTACTTCCAATAACATAGATAATGCATCTTTGTAACATTGTGCTAACGCTGTTACTTGCTCTCATGCGAAGTTGGTGCTCAAACGCCTTACACCTCCTATTTCAAATCTTGAACAACACAAGGAAAAAGCCCTTGCTGGTCCATTCGGTAAAGGTGCAAAACACACAATGAACTTGACTACAACTGGGTATAGTGTTCTCGATAAGTTAAAACGAACCAGTGCTCACATTTCCATATTTGAGCTACTTAAAATCTAGCCTGCTCATAGGAAAATTCTAGACAAAGCCCTCACTAAGCCAAATGTTCCTCAAGATCTTGATCTTGAGCAATTTCAATCCATGGTAGGTCACCTAACCTCACCTCATCTTATGACCTTCTCTGAGGAGGATGAAAACTCACTGAATCACCCACACAATCAGCCTCTACACATTGAGGTTATGATCCACCAGACACGTGTTCGTCGGGTACTCAATCACAATGGCGCTGGCCTAGATATTGTCTCTGCTGCTTTGCTTAGACAATTGGATTATTCTGAGGACTCTGTTGATCCTCGATGAAAGATCACTATTAAAGCATACGATGAAGTAGAACAAAAGTCACTAGGTCTAGTGACTTTACCAATTTGCGTCGGTCCTATCGAAAGGGATGTCACCTGTCAAGTGCTTGACATTCCTTAGCCTACAACATTCTATTGGGATGACCATGGATACATGAGATGCATGCTATGCCATCCACATACCACCAATGCATTAAATTACCATTTCATGGCTTCAAAGTTACTATTCCTACCACTACTAGCTACACCTGCAATATGCTCAAAGCTGCTAATTCTTTTGTCCCTGCTAAATGCAAGTCTACTAATTGTCACAACAATAAGTTGAAACAAATTGACCAATAATTTAAATTGAAAGAAACTGGTATGGGAGAGTACCACATGGAACCAGTGCTGTCATTAAAATCTATTCCAGAGTCCCCTCAACATTTTGGGAGACCCTTAGAAGCAAAGAAGCTGTTCGTGCTGACACCTCAGACCAAGTTTAATGGCTCTTTTGTCAAAGCTATAGTTCCCTTAGAAGATGAAAGTGAAAACAGAGCCATTGCTACATGGCTTTACAAAGAAGAGGCTCTAATAGACCTAACATAAAAAGCTCTAGAAATCACTCCTAAGAAATATGGACCTGGTCTTAAGCTTATGAAGTGTTTTGGTTACAAGGGAACTGGCCCTATTGGGTGCAATAACAATGTTTTAATAGATCCTATCAAAGAAATAGCTCGAAGCAATAGTGACACAACTGGCCTAGGGTTTAAGAAGGTCCCTTTCCATTTGGGATCCAATAAATTCATACCTGTACCTGTGAGTTCATCTAAAAATGAGTCACAATTTGAGTTAGGTACTCGAGAGGAAGAATTTGATGATGAGGATTCTTACCCTCATCCTATTCGTTATGATCTTGTTAAATTCTTTGCTGAGCCAGATGACTTTGTGCCATGTGTTAGCACTGTGGATGATACTAGTGATTCTTCTAAGGATAATACTAAGCAACTCAAATATCATTTAGAAAAGGGAGAATCTAGTCAGTCATGTCGTATTGAGTATTTGTGTAAAAATCCAGAGGCTGAAGGAGAGTATGTCCCTATCACTGTTGGGGAGTTCTATAGTCTCTCACCATGTAGCAATGATTCTCATGAATATGAATTTGACAATCTTTCAGAAGTGACTACTGATAAAGACATTGACCAAGTGCATGTCTATAAAAATCAAATCGAAGTGAGTGAAATGTCTAGGGTTAGGTCATGGGGGTCTAATCCAACTAGTGTCCTAGAGTCGTCAATTACTAACGTTCGTACTCTGAGGCATTTGAATACACCTATGGATGAGGTCACCGTAGGTCTCAAATTTTTCGTCCACGCACTTAATGACTATACTATGAACGCAATTGAACCAACCACTACTCTCTCACTCACACATCCCAAGCTTATAGACTGGAACTTTAATGCATCTAACGAAGTCCCCACATTCTAGAATGACTATGCTCTTTCCTGTTACCTAAACACTATCGAACCTGTAATGTCTTCCACCAATGAGCAGAGCATCAACATGACTAAGGCTGACATCAAATATCTCAGTCACATAATTAAAAAGAAAAAATGCAAAAGGTCCAATGGTGAAAACCACATTGTGGCAGTGTCGGATCCCATAAAAGTAAAAACAAAAGATGTATCCAAGGGTGAAAACTTCTCTGAGGCACCCACAGATGAGATATTTGATGTCCTTCCTAGTAACTTTTAGGAGAGATCATCAGTGTTAATAGAGCCGACACAACCAATTAACTTGGGCACAGAAGAACATCCTCATGTGATACATCTAGCTCAATCATTGTCACCTGAAGGAAAGGAACAATTCATTGCCTTTTTCAAGGAGAAGAAAATAAATTTTGCCTAGACATATTCTGACATGCTAGGATTGGATCTTGATCTTATCATGCATCACTTGTCCATAGCACCAAGCATGAAAGCGGTTAAATAGAAGCTTTGAAAAATGCATCCTCATGTTGCATTGCTCGTCAAAGCAGAATTGAAGAAACTTCTAAAGGCTGGTTTCATCTGTGCAATTGATTATGCTGAATGAATATCCAATATTGTTCCTATTTCCAAGCATGATAAATCTATCAGAGTTTGTACAGACTTCCATGATCTTAACTTGGCATGTCCTAAAGATGACTTTCTGCTCCCTAATATTGATATGATCATGGACATGACAGCTGGCTATGAGATGTACTCACTTATGGATGGTTTTTTTGGATACAATCAGATAAAAATTGCACCAGAAGATCAAGAGAAAATGGCTTTCACATGTGCATGGGAAACCTTTTGTTGGAATGTGATGCCATTTGGTTTAAAGAATGCTGGAGCTACATAGCAGTGGGCTGTTACTACAATTTTCCATGACATGATGCATGGAACCATGGAGGACTATGTTGATGATACCTTGGTCAAAAGTGCTAAACACAATACTCATTTGCATGATTTGGGACCCATCCTAGATCGTATAAAAAAATTTAGTCTTCGGCTCAATCCTAAGAAATGCGCATTTGGTGTCACATCGAGGAAATTGTTGGGATATATTGTTTCTACAAAGGGAATTGAAGTAGATCTAGAAAAATTACAAGCAATAATAGACATGCCACCACCTTGGAACATCAGTCAGATGAGAGGACTACAGGGAAGGCTTCAATCTATTCACAGGTTTATTTCACAATTGGTGGATAAATCACAACCCTTCACAAAGACCTTACATAAGGGTGTGAAATTCAAATGGAGCCAGGATTGTGAGCAAAGTTTAACATAGATCAAAAAATATCTTGTCAATCCCCC
Organism: Cupressus sempervirens; assembly: GCA_028749045.1. Taxonomy (NCBI): domain Eukaryota; kingdom Viridiplantae; phylum Streptophyta; class Pinopsida; order Cupressales; family Cupressaceae; genus Cupressus; species Cupressus sempervirens. The sequence goes on from CM053790.1 coordinate 403,300,826, forward strand.
AATCTTGATGCCTCCTATGAATGGGAAGCCTTTGCTTTTATACATTTTAGATACTAAAACATCTTTGGGAATCTTGTTGGCTCAGGAAGACAATAACAACAAAGAAAGAGCTATTTATTACTTGAGCCGAACATTGGTCTCTTATGAGAAAAACTACAGCATTATTGAGAAAGCTTGCTTGGCAGTTGTCTTTACTTCCCAAAAGTTGAGACACTACATGCTTTCCCACACTACACAGCTTGTGGCTAAAATAGATCCATTAAAGTACCTACTCAGTAAGGCAGCTCTCATAGGAAGATTGGCTAAATGGGTCATGATACTAAGTGAGTTTGACATTCAATATGTTGAATGCAAAGCTATAAAGGGGAAAGCAATTGTAGACCAGCTGGTCGAGGCACCCATACAGAGTCTTCTACCAATAAACATTGATTTTCCAGATGAGTCAATTCTAACACTTACTCACCATACAAGGGTTATGTTCTTCGATGGGTCCTTCACACAACAAGGATTAGGTGCTGGATTACTTTTCATTACACCATAGAGATACTCATTTCCCAAAGCATACAAGATTCTATTTCCTTGTACAAATAACATTGCTGAATATGAAGCTTTGATCAATGGTATGAAAATTGCAGCTGAATGGAGAGTAGATCAGTTGGATATCTTCAGTGACTCTTAGCTTGTTATCAACCAAGTAAATGATGTGTATCAAACATAGGATGAGAAACTAATTCCTTACAAACACATGGTTGATGACTTGACAAAGTATTTTGCACACATCACCTTCCAACAAGTTCCACGCACTGATAATAAAGTAGCTGATGCTCTGGCCACTCTGGCCTCCCTGCTACAAATGCTAGAAAATGATCTCCAACATGAGTTCTTGGTGGAAGCGTTACACTACCCAGCCTATGACACACCTGATTCTAGGATGATCTGTTCTATTATAAGACAAGAATCATCTTGCTACCATCACATATATTCCTACCTTCATAATAAAACCATTCTAAAAGGTCTGATTTGGAATGAGAAACGTTACCTAATCCATAATGCTTCACATTATGTCATTATTGCTGATGATCTATATAGGAGAGGTCTCAACAGAACACTCCTTAGGTGTTTAGAACCCGATGAGTCCAAATGTGCACTAATTGATGTTCACGAAGGCATTTGCAGATCTCATTCCAATGGCTTGACACTAGCTCACAAACTCCTTCATGTTGGTTACTACTGGCCTAAAATGGAGCAAGAAGCTGTTAAATATGCTAGGTCCTACAAGCAGTATCAGCTACATGGGAATCTCATTCACGCTCCAACCATAGAGTTGATTCCCTCTACTACAACATGGCTATTTCAACAATGGGCCTTTGACTTGGTGGGGCAGATTCACCCAACCTCTTCCAATGGACATAAGTTCATTATCACCACTATAGATTATTTCACAAAATGGGTAGAGGCAGTCCCTCTCACAATTGTTGATGGAAAAATTGTAGCACTTTTTATCACAAACTACATCATCTATAGATATGGTATACTATCCTCAATCATTACTCATAATGGATGACAGTTGAAAAATAAAGACCTCAAGGAATTGTGCAAGAAATTCAAGATTACACAACATTGGTCTTCCATTTATTACCCCAAGGGTAATGGCCAAGCCGAGGCATCCAATAAGGCGATCCTCAAATTTCTTCATTGTACAGTCAGTAAGTCAGGGAGAGACTGGCATCTCCAGATCAATCTATCCCTGTGGGCATATAGGACAAGCATTAGAACTCCAAGGGGCATGACTCCTTTTGCATTGGTGTATGGGGCTGATGTTGTGCTTCCAATAGAGGTCAAGATTCCTACCTTGAGAATCTCCATGAAAGGCCTTATCACTGATGATGACTACAGGATAGCTCGACTTCAAGAGCTTGTGTTACTAGATGAATGATGAAAAGTAGCATGTGATCATCTATGAGCATATCAACAAAGAATGGCATGGAGCTACAATAGGAGGATCAGGCCACATGACTTCTAGCTGGGTGACCTCATTCTGAGAGAGAACCCTAAGAATCAACAACAATGAATGCAAAGGGAAAGTTTGAACCAAACTGGCTAGGTCCTTACATCATTACTGCAGTATATGGATCTAACACCTATCATCTTTCCACAACCGAAGGAGAAGTGCTTAAAAAGCCTATCAACACTCTCCACCTAAAGCGGTTTTACAGTTGATTTAATCTCAGTAAGCTCTTTGTATCTATATGTCCTGAAAAAATCTAAAAATCAGATAAAATCTCAAAAATACAAAAAAAAAAAAGAAAAAAAGAAAAAAGAAAAACTTTCCAAGAAGGTGAAAACCTGGTAAATAGGCACCTCTTGTTCCCAATGCCTCATCTTACACCATATCTTCTGGCTATTCTCTATAGTCACTTTCACATTCCTGCTTCCTGCTCATGTATCCATGGATTGAGTCTTGTCATAGCTCGGGGGCAATCCCCCTTAGTGTCACTATTTTTGAGATTCTAATAGAATCTCCTTCACGACAGTCACCAGTGGTCCTTACTGTGTCTTCCTATTGTCGCTATTGTCACTCTTTTCAAGATTTTCCTCATAGAATTTCCTTCATGATAGTCACCAATCGTTCTAAATACATTTTCCTATTGTCACTAGTGTCACTCTTTTCAATATTCTCATAGAATCTCCTTCACGACAGTCACCAATGGTTCTCACTGTGTCTGCCTACTATCGCTAGTGTCACTCTTTTTGAGATTCTCCTCATAGAATCTCCTTCGCGACAGTCATCTGTCATTCTAACTGCGTCTGCCTACTATCGCTAGTGTCACTCTTTTTGAGATTCTCCTCATAGAATCTCTTTCGCAATAGTCACCAGTTGTTTCAACTGTGTCTGTCTACTGTTGCTAAGTCATGTCTCCAGATTCCTTTTTGGAAAATATCTTGCATTAGTCACCAGTTGTTCTAGCTATGTTTGCCTACTGTCACTCAGTCCGTCTTAGGTTCTTCATCGTGAAGATTCCTCTTTGACCTTAGTCACCAGTCATTCTGACTGCGTCTGCCTACTATTGTCACCCTACTGAAGAGATTTCTTTCGAATGTATTCTAGACATTAGCACTTGACATCAATCCCAAAACATTGAATTCAAAAAATGATATACTAGTTTGGATATGCTGAGCATTTTCTTTGTTTTCTTTGTTTTGCTTTATCATATCTCCTCGAGCAACTCGATGATGTCATCTTTGACTAGAGAAGCAATGACTGGGGGGCATGATCTTTTCCTTTTCTTTCTGTTTGCGATTTAGTTCCAATAAGTTGATTTATTCCTATAAGAGGGGTGTCCACTATAAGAGCCTCCATCTCGTATTGGATGGCCGTGTGTACCTCAACTCCTTTTATAAGAATACGTCAATAATGTTGGTGCTTCTCCTTGTTTGTTGGAGTGAACTCTTCATGCTATAGTACATACTGATACTCGTCCTATTAAGTGAACGTATAGATCACTGCGAGTATATCTAGCACACTTCTGTCTCAGGTTATGAACACAAGGGTCATTGCAGACAGAATAAATACTGAGTACTTAGCATAAGAGAGATCTCCCGTGTGTTTGGTGTGCCTATTATGAAAACAATATTCAAGTCATCCTAGCATTTATGCTCTGATGCTTATGTTAACTTGCTATATTAAAAGGGACAAATGTTTTGGTCATTCTGGCTTCTTGTGCCTCAAATGCTTACATTTAATCCCGAAAACCCAATAACGTATGTTATATTCATATTTTCATGATTGCAATGTCAGTGGGAATTGTATAACATATGAGTTGTATTTTATATCCAGTGATGATTAAATATCGAGGCTTGGTAACCAGACCTAGGGTTGCATTTAACATAGTCTTGCATTACATACTTCATTTGCATTATCATGCAACTCAATGGTCATTCTATTCATACTCCACATACATCAAATTCCTCCACGGCTGCACAAGCGTTTGGTTTTTTGATTCACGCTATCAATGGAATACCTGCTACTGTCAAGCAAAAACACGCAACACTACATGAGATGTCAGTCCATAAATATGCATTCTATCTAAGTACAACATACATCTCATGTACATCAAATTAAAACAAAAAAAAAAAATGACATTTATAGAGGAATACTTGGCTCAACATCTCGTATATATATATATCAAAAGAATGGGTCAGTACAAAAAATGGGCGTTACTCGAGCACATTCAATCAAAAATGATACATGTGGTGCTGACACACCAATTGATACATAGCCAGAGATCAAAAAATAAAAAAGTCAGACATAGAGCATCTAACTCTATCCTGAACCCTTGCCTCCAGGAGGAGTAGGGGCAGCAGGTGGCGGTGACGGCGGTGGCATATCTGGCCTGATAGGAGGTTGTGTACCTCCAGACTCTCGCGCATACTGAGAGAATCACTGAACCTGTAATGTCTCATCTAGCATGACACTAGTGTATGCAGCATAATAATATGCAGCCCGAGCAGACTTGGAAGCGGATCTCATCCTGTGCCGGCTCCAGCCTCCACTCTGTAGTCTCCGTGCACTCCCTTTAAAAATCTATCTCCCGCTGTCGCTCTACCAGCTGTGCATCCCGGACTGCCACTACAATCTGCAACTCTCCCAACTATCGGGATGCCTGATGAACCCGCTCGTGATACTGCCACACCATGTCCTACACCCCACCTGCCAGCTAATTTTGCATGTCCTCATCTACCATCTCAGGTGCCTTCTATAGTGGAGGTACCTATGGCTATGGAGGCACCTGCTGCTGTGGGATATCCTACTAAGGGGCCTGCTCCTCTGTCCTTTGTCTCCTTCGCCGATTGTGTCCTGCCCCACTGCCCCCAGCACTTGGGTCTGATCCCATTTGACATGGGGGAATAGGCATCTGCTATACCTGGTGCTAGACCTATGGTGGCATCTGTGGCTGTGCCTGCTGCTGTTGGGGCACCTTTCCCTATCCTTGTACCTGCCCTGCCATCCCTAGTGGATTTGTGAAGTGTGGGAATGGATGGCCGATAAAAAATGCCTAATATGTAGGCATCATCCCTGCATCTACTACCTCTGGTAGGTAGTCCCACTGAACAACAGCTAAACTAGAGATATCTATCATGGATCGCCTTGGATCCATCTGTGTAGGCCATCCCTGCTCAATATCCCTCTGCACCTTAGCATAGGCATAGTACTCAGGTGAAATGTCCTGCAGTCGACCATACTACTGCCACACTCGTGAGATCACAAATCTCTCAATCACTGATGTCGTCCTGGCTGCCAACGGTTGAGAACTAAACATCCATGGCAGCTCTCTAGGGGCATCATCCCAATCCTTTGTCTCTCTCTAGGGTCGCCATACAACAGACACTAGGTCATCAAGATGTGTTCGCTAGTGCTCAGTCTTACCCAGGTGGGCCTGGGTAATATGCCCTCGATATTTGCATATGTAGGGCTCCATAGGCTCCTGGGCATCCTCAAAAATTGGCCTACATACAGGGAGATGCTCCCAGGCCCAGATTTGTAGAACATAAACTCCTGCTGCCATGGTCTTCTTCTCATGGAAGACGACCTCATGTATCTCATGGAAAAGGTGGGCCAACATGCACTGACCCCATCCAAAGATCTCTGGTGCCTCCAGCATTCTATGAAGCATGACACCCCATCCACACTCCAACCCATGCTGTCCCCTGTCAGGACATAGGAAGCAGCTCAAGAATATACCCAGCATAGATGCCAACCTATGTGTGGGTCCATAAGTATGCATCAACTCATCCCAGTTGATGGCTCTGCCTCTCGATAGCTCTCTCTCGAATACAATGGATAGTTCCTCTATCCCTAATCGATGCATTGTATCATAAACCACCCAAGCACCATGAAAAGGAATTCGCAAGATCCTCCAGATGTACTCTGGTGTGATGGTCATCTCACCCATCAGCAAGTGAAAGGTGTTCATCTCCAAATGGAAACGCTCCACCAAAGCTGTGAGTAAGCCGTGATTCACCATCATGGCTGGAATTTGACAAAGAGAAGACAAACCCAATCAGGCAATGTGTGTCGATTTGCATCATCCAGACTCCATAATAACTCTCCATATGGCGGATAATGAGATCTAAATCAAATGTCTCCGAAGACCTCTGGCATGCACAACAAAAAATGACAAACAAACGATCAGTATCAAGTCAAAATGAAGCATCAAAATGAAATAAAATGCAATTTCTAAGTGCGAAATCACAAAACTATCATGGAATTTCACGTGAGATTCATGAAATCTCATGCAAAGATATTCAGTTTCGTGTGAAGTAATTATTTCTTCGCACGAGGAATCTCTCCATGGCGCGAAAAAAGAGCTTCTCGCGCAAGAATCTCTTTTCTCGCATGAAACACGAATCACCCCGTGTGAAGAATCCCTATCTTCACGTGAAACTAAAATTATCCCACACAAAGATCCTCTGGTCGCGTGCAAAGAAATAACGCATCCTATTTCTTCACGCAAAGAAAGAATATCTTTGCGCAAGAAGAGATCGATCTCATGCGAAGAAAGAATTGACAATCCTAAAACATGCTAAAACGTGCAATAAATGACCTCAAAATGCATGAAAACAAAAGTACGAAGATGGGAAATTGACGACTCATCGGTGGTCCGTAGTCTGCTGGCCAACTATGTCATCTGGAGTGCTCAAAATGATGATATCTCACGTTCACTGCTATGTCTCTATCAGAGCTCAAAATCACTACAAGACAAAAGCACAAATGAATTGAAAATGACCCTTCGAGCCCTTATATAGGTGTTGACCAAATTTTTCAAAGTGCTTGGATTTGCACAAAAATCACACCCTTGGCTAGTTGGACCATTCTGGATCTATTTTTGGGATCAAATTCAAAATCTAACACACCTAAGAGCCTCAAAAATGCATTTTAAAATTTTGGGGACCGACGCGATCGAACGCTTGTGCAGCCCAAATATTTTTGATACTTTGTGATTCTTAAAATCCTTTCAACTTTACATTCTCCATATTTTCAATTTTTTTTTAAAAAAAAGTCAACTCAAGTCAACTATGGTTAAATTTGGTCAACTTTTGGTCAAACTTGGTATTTGCGACTTTGCAATCATTTCAAATCAACCTTGAATCTTCTTTAGATTGTTCTGATCTCTTCTAGATTCTGCTAAATCTCAGATTTCTTCTATATCTCATAATATACTGCTTCAATCATATTTCTGGTGTGTCATTTTTTGATTTCGCTCCTGAGGGGGGCAAAATGATTACATCATTAAATACTTATTGCTCGGGGCATCTAGTTCCCATCTTATGTTATCATAAGTTGGGGCATCTTATCACTCGAGGCATCTTGTTCCCCTCTTTCTGGCATCATTATCATTTGTTTCATCTTTTCATCAATTGATCAATCTTATAACAACTCTTCTCAGAGTCCAATGGACAGGTATTGGGATAGTCTAAACCCTGACTCCTGAGGATCAAGCCTCATTCTGGGGATGATTCTACGACTCATGATTGGACCTTGTTATCTTTTATCAATCTTAGGTATCTAGGTGTTCTATTGGATCCTTGAAGGTTAAGCTTCATTCTGGAGATAGTCTTCTAAATGCTATCGATCTTAGGTATCTAGGTGTTCTATCTGGATCCTTGAAGGTTAAGCTCCATTCTGGAGATAATCTTCTAAATGCTATCAATTTCAGGTATCTAGGCGTTCTATCTGGATCCTTGAAGGTTAAGCTCTATTCTGGAGATAATCTTGTAAATGCTATCAATTGTAGGTATCTAGATGTTCTATCTGGATCCTTAAAGATTATGCTTCGTTCTGGAGATAGTCTTTTAAATGCTATCAATCTTAGGTATCTAAGTGCTCTACTTGGATTCCTTAGGATTAAGCTCTATTCTAGAGATAGTCCTTAAAAGCTTATCAATTGGTCTTCGTGTCATCAACTTCGGAACCAATCTCGTCTTTGCATCATGCTTTTTTATTTTCTTTGAATTGAACCTGCTGCTCGCACATTCATTCAAAAAGGGGCAAAATGTAATACCGCAAAATTGGCTAATTGCCATGATACCAATTCTGGTCTATTCTTAACCAATCCTAAAGACCTATTCTAATAGGCAATTCTCATTCTGATATTCGCTACTTGACTTAATTGTCAGATGCAGAAAACCCTAATCTGCATTAATCATATTTCTTATTTAATTCCTATAGTACGTACTCATATTAGTCGCATTAAACCTACTTGATTTAATTATAATTTAATTATTAAGTATTTATAGTTTAATTAAATTAAATTATATCCTAAGGCTAATGTATTATGGAATTAAATTTATTTAATTTAATAAATACGCCTATCTTAATTAATTAAATGTAATTATTTAATTAAATGGGAAAGGTATTTCTAATTAATTAAATGAAATTATTTAATTAAATGGAGTACTTACTTCTAATTAATTAAAAAAAGTGATTTAATTAAATAGGAAGGCTGAAGCCATTCCTAATTAATTAAATGAAGTTATTTAATTAAATAAGAAACGTGTCTCTAATTAATTAAAAGATTATTTAATTAAATAGAAAAAGTAATTATGAGAGCACATCTCATTTTATTAAATTAAATATCTCAACAAAATCTCTCTTTAGTTAAAAAAGGGAAATTTCCAGTTCACTATTGATCAAAAATGAGTTAAATGAGTTAACTCCTTTTTCTACTCAAATTGAATCAGTTAACTCCTTATTTTACTCAAATTAAATCTGTTAACTTCCTTTAATTTGGGAATCTCCCTTTATGACTGAACTTCACCTTTAATCCTGACCGTTGATTGAAATCGATCTCAACTGTTGATGGATTCCAGGAAAGTCTATTTAAGAGACCCTCATCTCTTCATTTAGAGAGGATGAATTTGGAGAATTTGCATCGAATTGCTGCTGAAATTCATACTCACATTTGCTTATATTTTTACATACATCTTGCATTCTTAGTTTAAATTCATCTAGCTTAATAATGCATACATTTTTAGTTTAATGCATTTTATTTCTTAGATAAATTGCTTGTACTTCATCTAGATTACTTGCACATTCGTATAGCTTAAATTGCATTCAAATCTTTCATTCTTACAGGGTCTGGTTGCTTAACACCTCAAATTTGAGAATATCGAACAAGAAATTTCCTTTAGATAGAAGGCAACAGGTTGCTTTGCAGGGAAAATTTTGGATGAACAAACCAATGTTCATTCTAGGATAAATTCGCATACAAAGACCGTGTTGAAGTGTGTGTGTTAGCAAAGGCCACATATTCACGCATACACTTACATTGTCATCTCCTCCATAGATATCTTTCAGTTTGTTCCACATTTCAAAAGCAATTTTGCAATCTTTTGCCTCATCAAATTTAGCATAACTGAGGGTAGATGCAATATCAATCATCATGATATTATGATTCTTCTTTTCAGAAATGTCTTCAACTGATAATGTTCTAGTGGAAGTCTTGTATTTAGCATCAAGAAACTTGCAACTTGAATCATTGATGGTAGCCAGATGTAACTTCATAAGTTCTTGCCATGTGGCAAAATTGTCTTTGTTAAGCTTGGGAATCTCTTTTTTGTAAGACATCTTGATCTTTAGCTTAGGTCCTTGGAACCTTCTCTACAAGCACCAAAAGCTCTGATACCAATTGTTGGAAATATAAGAGGAGTAACTAAGAGAGGAGGGGTGAATTAGTCACTACAAAAATAAATCCCAGATCCCTTAGATGCTAGTACAAAATGCAAATAGATAATTGAATACTACTGAAGCTCAATAAACACATAAAATTTTGTAAAATAACTGGATTAGCTTGGTAAATGATTAACATATAAACCTTTAGATGTTATCTGTTATTGCCATTACTTTAACTTAGTTGCAATTACATAAAATAAAATAGCATGAACACATTTAACACTAGGATTTAATGTGGAAACTCAATTTGGGAAAAACCACCAATAGCAACTAGTTATTGATTTCCACTCTTTTGAAGTGAGCCCTATTAAGAGCCAACCCTATTAAAAGTTACAAAAAAAATTGTTAGGTGTGACCCTGTTAGAGGATTTAATCACCCTATTAGGAGTGGCCTTGTTATAGGTCTTGAGAAAAATTCAATGGAATTTTCACCTTGTTTGAGGATTTGAAAATAGACATTAAGCCAACTTTGTTAGAAGATTTAGATCATTGCTACAATGGTTATAGAGTAACAATGAATCAACTTGATTTGAATGCAACTGAATTATTGATTATAGATCTCTACTCTAGCTTGTACTTGATCCTTCTTGATCAAATATAACTTTGTTACACCACAAGGATATTCTTCTTATCCTTCAAATTTTCTTCCTCTAATCATCATTAAATCTTCAATCACATCATCATCTCTTACACTTTTTCACACTTTGAAATCAGAACTTGACCTTATACTTATATCTTCCACTTTGTCAAGTCAGCTCAAATACAACTTAGAATAATCAATATTCATCACCTTAGTCGGATGGAATCAATAGATAAGTCAATTAAGCTTAATACAAGAAAATAAGAAAATCCTTTGTTAACCAACCCATCTCAATAGAAACTAACTCAAAAAGAATTTTCTTTGTTAACCAAAAGAAGCTTGGTTAACACTACAAACTTATGAAAATCCTTTGGCAACCAACTAAGCTCTGTTAGCACTGGTTCCATCCAATTTTCCTTTATTACCCGAGTGAGCTTGGTTAACACTTGCTTTTTGCAACTTTTTCTTTGATGCCTAAGTAAACTCAATAGACACTGCCTTCTAAACTAGGAAAACACAAGAATGCTCAATAGACACTTAGAACTATCTTCACTTCTCGAGTGAGCTTAGCATATATTGACTAATAGTGATATGACATTTTTGTAACATCAAAGACAACACACAATTAATCAATTTTATCGAATAATGCATACATACATATATACATAGATACATAGATATGTGTGTATGTATGTATATATACACATACATATAAATAAAGATAAGCTTCTCTATACATACATACTTACATAGACACACACATATGTGTGTGTATGTATGTATATACATACACATACATAAAGAGAAGATTTTCTAATCACTTGCTGGGGGAAATATAAAAAGATACATGTTAAAAGGAAAATAAAAGAACATATACATAGGTACATCTTCTCCCCTTGAATAAAATCACAAAGCACTACTACATTTGGGCTTAAATACACCATAAATTACACTATCATTGCAAATTGTCATCTCAATTTGACCCCAAATGTTGTAGTGCAAAGGGAATAGAGATCACAAGAGCATGACATGGAAATGAAATTGTAGAGCAAGGGCATAAAGATCAAAAGGGCATGACAACACAATGTAGAGATCACAAGGGCACAACAAAATTGTGCACAACAACAAAATTGTAGATCTTCACTAATCTCCACCAAGGGAACAAAAATGAAATGCAAAAATCATAAGGGCATGACAACAAAATTTAGTGATCATAAGGACATAACAATGGAATCTCTACCCTCTTTTGCACAAAACTCTCCATAATAAAAACAAATGGGGAATGATTTATGTGTTTTTTTTTTTTTTATATCTAAAATCAACTTCACATTATGTTATAACTTTGGTGTAGGTGTTTGATCCTGAATAGTTTTCATTTCAGCATTTCAACATTCAAGTTTTCAAGTTTCCTCTTCATTATATAGTCCTTTCCAACCTAAAAACCACTTTGTTACTTCATTAAAATTAGGACTTGAACAAAGCCAATGATACAAAACCTACTGCCACTTTGAAAAAAATGTTGCCTCCAAAATTGCAACCATATGATGAATAGGAATAGCACATGCCCAAGCCATAACCTAGTTAAATTGGTCTAGTTGTTGATTCTTTGGGTTGATTACAAATTCCTGTAGAATTGTCATTAGATTAGGTGTGATAAAATAAACAATCAATTGTTCCTAGCTAGCAAGATAAAATATAGTCTTCCAAGGTGATAAAATGGCATATGTATATGCATCACTTGAATGCCACACATGAAGCACATTTCCCACCTTGAAACACTCTTATAAGCAATGAAAAGAAAATGCAGATGCAATACATGACAAATTGCACAACTTGTAGTCTTTATATATACAAAGGGATCTTTTCTAAGGTGCTTATTTAATTTAGCACAACAAAAAAATTGATCCAACTACATACATATTTGAGAATCTAAATAATTAAAAAATAAAACTCACTCAACCTGTTCTAAGTGGATTAGCTCAAGATGCTACACAAAAATAATGCAAACTAGGAAAAATGGGTAGATTTTGCAAGAAATTTTAGAAAAACATACTATACTAGATATTTTTAGAAAGAAACAAGCCATAACCTAGTTAAACTGGTCTAGTTTCTATTTAGTTGGGTTGATTAAAAATTCCTATAGAATTTCCATTAGATTAGGTATAGTAAAATGAACAATCAACTATTCCTAGCTAGCAGGATCAAATACAAATTTTCAAGCTGATAAAATTGCATATGCATATGAATGTATGTATGTATGTGTCTATATGTATGTATGTATATATGTATGTATGCATATACATATATATACATATACATATATATGTATATATATACATAAATACACACGTGTGTGTATCTATGTATGTATATATATAGAGAGATCTTGTTGATTGTGAAAATCAGTGGAGCTCTAAGATTTTGTTGCCATGCCCTTGTGATCTTTGTATATGTATGTATGTATATATGTATATATGTATGTATGTATGTATGTATATAAATAGATAGATCTTGGCACAACATAAAATAGTAAAACTCACTCAATATGTAGCATGGCCATAGATGCACTGGCAATGCCTATTGGTAAGTAGATCCAACTTTTTCTCTCTCTTTTTTCATGTGTTTATTTTACTTGAACTATTATTTCTTAGGGGGCATTTTGTAATAGCAGAGTCATTTTATGTAGGGGTTAATGAGGATATTCATAGATGTAACCATGTGATGAATTAATAATGAGCAATGAATATGGACATCCCTTGAGAGTAGCAGGAGGCAATGAGGACATTCCAATTACTTTAAAGATTGATCTCATGACATTCTAGGTAACTTACCATGCTTATACACATATGGATATTTAGGTAATCAAACTTACATTTAATAAACAAAATATGTGCTTCAAAACTAGCTTTTAAACATAACTACTTAAGGAGTGAGTTAAGACATATATAGGTTAACCTTACATTAACTGTAAACTACAACACAAAGGTTGCGCTAGGGTATTACAATATTATAATTATAAAAAATTTCTTGATTCACCTAGTGGCTATATGATGGTGAAGAGTTGTATTAGGTGAGTAAAGCTCACTAGTGGTTAAAGGAATACAACTGCATCAAAAAAAATAGAAATCAAAACTACATATTCTTTAGAGTGAGTAGTTCAAGGGTCTTGATCTCATGGGTATGGGTATGTAGGTAGCCTCGTAGGTGGAGTAAGCCTCTAGTATGTAGATGCCTTGTACATAGTTAGGTATCACTTAACTATTTTAAGACATTTTATGTTAACTCACTTGGCTCATTCCCTTGTAGAAGCCTTTGCCACAATGGAATTACCTCTAAACCATACAAAGGATGTTGAAGTGGTTTCCAAACTTGAAACACTCTTATAAGCAATGACAAAGACAATGCAGATACAATACTAATGCATCAGCATCCTGGGTGTGAAGGAAATCTTGCATCACCCAAAAATATTTCTATTTTTAGTCTTTTCTATTTTCATTAGGACTAGTAGATAGGGGGTTATTATTTCTAAGAGCTTGCTATTTTTAGTAAGTTTTTCATATGAGCTTAGACTACTCTAATTTTCTCCATGAAGGTTCATTTTAGAATTATAAGCCTACCATAAAAAATCTCATTGCTCCAGCTTAAGTATCAAAGAAGTTATTGCAGATTTTTAGTGAAATTTTTTGGAGAAAAATCTATGAACTAAGTTTTGAAGGCCTTAGAGGCCTCGAATGAGGTCTAAAAACTCAACAAAATAGTGCTTGTACCATTTTGATTCTATAGATAAGGAGTTGGAATTTTCAAAAACTAGTTATAATAGCCAATCAAAGCAACAATTTGAGAGTTATGGCCGTACAAAGTTGGGATACCCAAAATTTCTAAAATAAATGTTAAACATGTATTTTTCCAACTTGATATGTATTTTTAGAGTTTTTTGACCCTAAATATTAAGTTTGAATGTCTAGAATCTTCCCAGGTAACATAAAATTGCCTATTTAAGAAAGGCCCAGACATTGTCTTGAAGAACTCTGGGTGATAATTTACAACATTGTCTTGTAGATTACTATAATGAAGGTGCCCATGTGGGTTGGCATATTATAATTGTGAATTCTATAATCCTACATTTTTGGTGATAATAAGAAGCCCCTATTTTATTCTTGCAATTGTTGTTGTTTCTTTGTTTATGTTATGTGTTTATGATATTAAGGGGAGAACCCTTCATTAAATACATATATTACTATTATTTATGTATATGTATGTATGTATGTATATGTTGGAAACATGAATGGTATTGATATTCCTATGGGGGAGTATTGTAGATATGTTACTATGATGATATGTTACATTCTCGAATGTGTTTGTCATTGATGTCAATATAGCAGTTTTCTATGGCATTTGACAGAAGAACAACATAAAGATCAAGTTAGTTCATATGACTAGTTGAGTATTCTCACTATCCGAGGTTATGGGAGGTAGTTCTAAGTATCTAGTATATGTAGTTAATGATAGGTGAAAAAATGTTAAGTCTAGAAGAAGTTACGTAAGTTTTGGTGATGTCTGTTATGAGATAGAGTTTACAAAGGCATGTTCTAGTAAACTTGTTATATGTCTTAGCACAATTTTTATTTTGAGAATTGAGGTTAAGGTTGTGTAAAATAAAAGTTGATGATGATGTGTTCAAGCTTGCTCATCATAATATTTCATGCACATGAAAATTTATTCAAGTTGCAAGGTGGAAGATTAATGTTATTGCTAAGTGTAACATGTTATTAATATGGTCCTATAATAATTAATTGAGAAGGAATAACAGTCAACTCAGGGAACTGTTTTATGGATTTGGTATAAAGGAAGGAAATTTTCCTTTATTGAGCATGACATGAAGAAGTAATTTTTAAGTAACACAAGAGTGGAATGCGAAGTTGAGTAGAGGAGAGTGGAAGTGAAGGAAACTTCATTGCTAAGGTTTTATTATGTGATCTGAGGTTTGTGACCTGGTCTACAAGGTCTGATAGTGATTGGTTCAGTTGAAAAAATAGAAGAAAGAGGAACTTAATAGTAAATTACTTGTTTGGGTAGTGAGCTCTTCTTGTAATTTAAATTGCATGTTTGGGCAATGAGCTCTTCTTGCATACATTGTACTACAACTCTTAATAGTTTTGGCATAACTCTTAACAAGGTTGGAATCTCCTAACTCAGACTCAAAGTCTCCTAACAAGGATGCTATGTACTAAATGCTATAATATAATTGTAACAAGGTCCATCCTCTAACAAGAAATATTTATATTAGTACTTCATCTTGTGGGCATCATTCCCACCGAGGTTTTCCCTTTGATTAAGGGTTTCCCTAGTTAACATATTTGGTTTAATTGTCTATGTGCATTATGTTATGATTACTATTTACCTTGGTTGAATGGATAAGATTATTTAAGGATAATAAATGTTTTAATTGTTGGATAACTAATCCACCCACCCCTAGTTATTTTGGTGGACTATTGTTTCTAACAATTGGTATCAGAGCATCAGGTCCTTGAAAATAACGTTTAACAACTTTGGGAGATCCATGGGAAGCATGTTTAGGAAAGATAGTCCAAATTTTGATGGAATAAATTATGATAGCTAGAAGGAAAATATGAAGACACATGTACTATGTATGGGTCTGGGATATTGGACCTTGACAAAAATATCAAGTACAATCATTGCTGAAAAAGATTTGGAATCTTGTACTGAGGATGAAAGAGATCTTTTTATGTGTGACATGAGAGTTAGAGATGCACTATTGACTACACTTCTTGAAATTGAATACAATAAGGTAAAGTCACTTGTTACTTCACATTTGATTTGGAAAGCTTTGGAAACTAGTGTTGAATGTGATGAACATTCTAAGAAGTTGAGGCTACAAAATTGGATTTGTGTATTTCAAGATGCTAAAATGATGGAAGATGAATATATAAGATCATATGTAGGTTGAATATCAAAAATCACTACAGGTATTAAATCTAAAGGAGGAACCAAAGAAGATGATGAGGTGATATGGAAGATATTGAAGAGCTTAACACCACCATAAAAGCCAATAGTTCAAATGATACAGTTGTTGATATCTTGTACCAAAGATTTCACAAAAGAGATAGTTCTTGGAAGACTTGAAGCAGTTGAGAATGAGATAGACAGTCTAGAGAATTGACCAAAATAGAAAAAAAATTTAGTGCCTTGAATATTCAACCTAATCTATTAAGGAGCACAAGTGCTAGAGGAGACTTTTCTAATAGTATTAGATTCGAAGAGGAAAGAAAGATTGAAGAAGGATTCACCCCTTAGGCGAGGAGAGAAAAAGATGGTAAGAACATCTTTAAATGTTGGACTTGCAATGAATTTGGCCATTATGCATCTAAGTGTCCTAAAAGAGAGAAAAAGTATAAAGGAAATTTCAAACCTAGAAGAGATAGAGAGTCTTTGTATGAAAATGAAGAAGATGAATATGATGAACAAGAAATAAGTGCTAGTGATGATGAAATAGGATTTGTAGCAATCAAAGAAGAAAGCCTAGAGAAAGTAGCTTTGGTATCATAGGTTGAAAAGAAATTTGATTGGATAATTGATAGTGGTTGTTCACATCATATGAATGGTGATATGAAAAAGTTTTTTAACTTCAAAAGTCAGGATGGAGGTATTGTCAGAGTTGGAAACAATGTGGCATTCTAAGTTAAAGTTATTGGATCTATAACTCTTGATGGTAAAACTAACATTGAGGATGTATATTTTGTTGATGGTCTAAAGCACAATCTTTGAGTGTTAGGCAACTAGTGGGTGAAGGTTATTAGTTGTAGTTCATAGAAAATACATGCATCATTAGAGACAAAGATGAAAAGGTGATTGGAATAGGAATTAGATCTAGAGGTAATGTATTTCAGTTGAATCCTACTGAAATGATATGTTTGGTTACAAAGATAGAAGACATTTGGTTATGGCATAAGAGATTTTTTCATATAAAATTTGATAGCATTGTGAAGACTAGTAGTATGTTTGCAGTTAGAGATTTGCCTAAGATCGTAAAACCTGCTAAAATAATTTGTAAGGAGTGTGTTTTGGCCAAGCATAACCAAACTTCTTTTCCCTGCAAGAAGCTTACTACTACAACAAAATTGGAGATTGTAAACATAGATCTCAACAATCCTATGGAGACTAAAGGATTCTATGGTGAAAGGTATTTTATGATTTTAGTTGACAACTTTTCTAGATTGATGTGGGTTGCATTTCTTAAAGAAAAATTTGAAGCATTTGATAGGTTCAAGATATTCAAGAATAGAGTTGAGAATGAATCAGGCATGAAGATTAAACATATGATATTATATAGAGGAGGAGAGTTTAATTCAAATGAGTTTAACATGTTTTGTGAAGAAAATTGAATCAAAAGATAGTTATTAGCTCCGAGAACCCTTGAATAGAATGGTATAGCAGAGAGAAGAAACAAATTAGTAATAGAAGCTACAAGAGCTATGTTAGCTA
The DNA here is from genome assembly GCA_028749045.1 of Cupressus sempervirens. NCBI lineage: Eukaryota > Viridiplantae > Streptophyta > Pinopsida > Cupressales > Cupressaceae > Cupressus > Cupressus sempervirens. Next base: position 403,318,642 of record CM053790.1, read on the forward strand.
AGAATGAAGTACCTAATATTTTTTTGAGATAAGCTATGAATACAACAATATACACTCTAAATAGAGTATAGGTTAGTAAAGATACAAACAAGAACCCTTATGAATATGGTTTGCCTACTCACCTACAATTAAGTATTTCTAAATTTTTGACAGTAAGTGTTATATCAAAAGAGATGATGATATTGGTAAGTTTGATGCTAGAAGTGATGAATGTATGTTTCTTGGTTATTCATTAAAAAGAAAGGCTTATAGATGTTATAATCAGAGAACTAAGACTATTATGGAAAGTGCAAATGTGAGAGTTGATGAGAAATTCAAAATAAAAAAAAAATACTTGATTACAATTCAGAAGATGATGTTGTTACTAAACCACCGAATGATGAAGTATTGCTTGAGACTAACAATGATTTGATGAATGAAGGGGAGTCAAGGCAAGAACAAAGCTCAGAACCTTTAGCAAATCCAAGAGTTGACATAATAACTCCTACTTTGGGGAAGAATATGATAAAGAATCACTCATCCAAGATGATTATTGGAAGCATAGTCAATGAAGAACTATGTTTGATATCTCAAGTTGAACCTAAGAATTCCAATGAAGCATGCAAAGATGATCATTGAAAACAATCTATGAAAGAGGAATTGGATCACATAGTAAAGAATGAGACATGGGAATCAGTCCCCAGACCAAAAGACAAGAATGTAATAGGAACTAAATGGGTATTTAAGAACAAAATTAATGAAAAAGGAGAAGTTGTAAGGAACAAAGAAAGATTTGTATGTAAAGGTTACTCATAGAAAGAAGGAATTGACTATGATGAGACCTATGCTCCTGTGGCAAGAATAGAACTAGTAAGATTATTATTAGCATATGCAACATATAAGAAATTCAAAACATATCTAATGGATGTCAAGTCAACATTTTTGAATGGGGAACTTGAAGAAGAGGTATACATTGAATAGCCTGAAGGTTGTTCTTTGACAAATGACAAGGTCATGGTATGCAAATTCAAGAAAGAATTGTATGGCTTGAAGCAAGCACCAAGAACCTAGTATGCAAGGTTAGACAAGCATTTGACAAAGCTTGGATATAGAAAAGGTTTGGCTGATAGCAATTTGTATTGGAAAGAAATTAATGATGGACTAATAATTTAAGTAATATGTGTTGATGATATCATATTTGGAGGAAATGATGAGGAAAGTTTATAGAAGAAATGAAGAAATAATTTGAAATGAGTATGATAGGAGAAATGAAATGTTTCCTAAGATTGTAGATTCTATAGAATAAAGAAGGAATATTTATCTCTCAAACTAAGTACTTGATGGATTTACTGAAAAGGTTTGGTTTGAAAACATGTAAACCTGTTGGAACACCTATGATAACTAGACACAAGTTATGTACAAAGGATGAGACACCTATTGTTAAGAAAAAGAAGAACAGATCTATGGTTAAATGATTGTAATATCTAACTCACACAACATTGATTATAGAAAATGAAATTGGAATTGTTACAAGATTTCAAGCTAATCCTAGAGAATCACATTATGCAATAGTTAAAAGGATATCTAGATACTCGAAAGGAACACCTAAGTTTGGATTGTGGTATGGTAAGTCTAATGATTTTACTCTAAATACTTATACTAATGCTGATTGGGCATGCAATATGGATACAAAAAAAGAACCAATGGTGGAGCCTTCTTTCTTGGAGGAAGATTAGTTTCTTGGCTAAGCAAGAAGTAGGATTATACCTTATAGAGTACAATAGAAGAATAATATGTTGCAATAGAAAATAATTGTAATCAAGTTGTTTGGATGAAGTAGATGCTGAAGGATATAAAGATAGAAATATGTGAACCTATTGTCATACATTGTGACAATACAAGCACGGTAAATATGTCTAAGAATACAATGTTGCATTCTAAGACCAAGCACATTTCTATCAAGTATCACATTTAGAGAGAGAAAGTTTCAGAAAAGGAAATTAGATTGGAGTATGTGAGGACTAAAGAGTGGATTCTAAATATATTCATTAAACCTCTTTCCAAAGAGACTTTTGAGTATTTGTGAGGTATGCTAGGGGTTATGCCCCTTCCTACTTCAAAATAGAAGATGCAAGAGTGCATTAGTCTAGTGTAATAGGTCATCATTGTTTGTTTGGACTAAATGTTGATGCTTCCTATATGGGGGAGTATTTGTGATGGATAGAGTCATCAAGGACTCTTATTGGATGTTTCTGAACAATGTCTTTGGACACTTGAGCTAGTAAGAATCAATTGTTGCAGAGTTTGATAGATGATGAAACCTTTGACATTGATGTCAATGGGGGAGAAGTACTACATGAAAAACAAGTTGGGGAGAAGATTCAAGTTGGGGAGAATGATTGATGAAGAAGATTTGAAAAGAAAGGTTAATAGTCTTTAACTATTGGTATGTTTGGAACTAGATGTTTTTCATCTATGTTTCCATCAATGCCAAAGGGGGAGATTATTGGATACATGAATGCTATTGATATTCCTATGGGGGAGTATTGTAGATAGGTTACTATGATGATATGTTACATTCATGACGGTATTTGTCATTGATGTCAACATAGTAGTTTTTTGTGGTATCTGACAGAAGAACATCAGAGAGATCAAGTTGATACAGACGACTAGTTAAGTATTCTCACTATCCAAGGTTATGGGAGATACTTCTAAGTATCTAGTATATTTAGTTAATTTTGGGTGAAGAAATGTTAAGTTTGGAAGAAGTTATGTAAGTTTTAGTGATGTTTATTCTGAGATAGAGTTTATAGAGACATGTTCTAGTAAACTTGTTATATCTCTTAGCAAAATTGTTATTCTAAGAATTGAGGTTGAGAATGTGTAGAAGACATGTTGATGATGACACATTAAAGCTTGCTCATAATATTATGTGTACAAAAATTTATTCAAGTTGCAAGACAAAAGATTAATGTTATCGCTAAGTGTAATGTGTTCTTAATGTGGTCCTATAATAATTAGTTGAGAAGGTGTAATAGGCAACTCAATGAATTGTTTTATGGATTTGGTATAAAGGAAGGAAATTTTCCTTTATCAAGCATGACATGAAAAAATAATTTGTAAGCAACACAAGAGTGGAATGCAAAGTTGAGAAGAGTAAAGTGGAAGTGAAAGAAACTTCATTGCTGAGATTTTATTGCATGATCTAAGGTTTGATATTTGGATCCAAGGTTTATGACCTAGTCTATAAGGTCTAATAGTGATTGGTTTAGTTAATAGAATAGAGGAAAGAGGAACTTAACACTAAATTACTTATTTGAGCAGTGAGCTCTTCTTGTAATTAAAATTGCATGTTTGGATAGTGGGCTTTTCTTGCATACATTGTACTACAACTCGTAACAGGGTTGGCATAACTCTTAACAGGGTTTGAATCTCCTAGTAGGGGTTCAAAGTCTCCTAATAGGGACTCTATGTACTAAATTTTGTAATAGACTCCTAATAGGGTCCATCCTTTAACAAGGAATATTTGCAGTAGTACATCATCTTGTGGGCATCATTCCCACTAGGGTTTTCCCTTTGATCAAGGGTTTCCTTAGTTAACATATCTAGTGTAATTATCTATGTGCATTTGTTTATGATTATTATTTATCTTGGTTGAATAGATAAGATTTTTTAAGGATAACAAATGTTTTAATTGTTGGTTAACTGATTCACCCACCCCCCTTTCAGTTATCTTGGTGGACTATTGTTTCTAATAGTACACACACACACACACACACACACACACACACACACACACACACACACACACACACACACACACATGTATATGTATATATATGTGTGTGTATATAAATAGAGAGATCTTGACATAACAAAAAAATTGATCTAGCTACATAGATATGTCATAATCCAAATAATAAAACATTCTCAAGTAGACATTTATGAGCACTAGATATGTGAACACTCCATGCAAAAACATGTAGAAGAAAAAATGCTCATGAACATTTTCAATCACATGTTTTCCAAGAGCATACACAATTTCCTCAAGGTGACTTCCATTATTAAATTTTTATATACATTTTTCTTGTTATCATTCATTTCTTTATTAACTTTATTATAAGAATCCATCACATTTTTTATTAGGTGATGAAACCAATGGGTATAGTTATATGTTTAGAAAATGGGAGTATGCTTACACTAAAACACATCCCACATTTAACTCAATTAGGGTTTTCTATTAGTTGCATGTGGACTCAAAAGGATTATCATTTGATTTTTTGGGTTATAAATGGAAATCTCTTTATTGTCTAACTATAGAAATTATTTTGAATTGGTGGGTACATTGTATTTCATTTGTAGATTTAATAAAGCTTTTGGTAGTGTGGGTTGTAAAGGGATTTCATGTTTATGATCTGCTAATGGAAAGGAGTTTCTTAATTTCAACTTTAATTGGTACATATGTGTGTAGGTTATGAAAGGATTAGAATTTTCTGATGATCTAACAATAAAGATGAGTTTCATACAAGTTGAAATCGTTCATATGTAAATTATAAATCTTTTGGTATGGTGAAGTAGATAGAGATTTCATTTTATGATTTGATGTGTATGTTGTAAATTATCTTGTAGATTTTGTTTTTGTGGTCTCATCATGGATATGACTTTCATATATGCTAGATTGCTACTGGAAATCATCTATAGACTTCAATATAGATCTTTTGGTATTGTTTCTATGGACTACCTCTAGTAATAACCTTAATTATTACTAGTCATCGCCCACAATGTGCAACCTACAAGGGAATATTGCAAGTCATTGTAGTTAAATAGAGAGAAGATTATGTAAGACTTGCGTCTGGTGTTGAGGAAGGAAAGTGGAGACCAAAATGCTTTTTCCTCCATCATTCCTACATGACAAAAAAATTAATCCAATTTCATTCATTGTTGTAATCTGGACATTCGATGGCTTTCCCCATCCAAAATCAACCTCGTACAATGGAAATCTTGGAGAGCTTATTGCATTAGTTTCATATATGTACCCATCCATTGTTGTAATCAACTTGCGTTCTACCATGAGATTCTCCCTTCTTCAACCAACCAAAAAGTGGGTAAAAATGCACTAAAAATGATGAGAGGCTTTTTTTCATTTGCTCTATGAATGAAGAGTATTTAGTGAGAGGAAAGTGTGTGTAGAAGAAAAGGCATTGTACATTGTTGATGTGTAACCAACCAAATCAAAATTGGAGAGGAACATGGTCTGTGCACTAAGGGTTGAGATTGCAGGTCTTACCAGATAGTATGCCTCTAGTTCTATATTGAGATAAATGGTAATAATCTGTTCCCTATTCCTAGAACAATCACCTACTACCACTTTGGAAAAAATTCTACTTGGAAAATTGAAACCATATGATAAATGGGAATAAAAGATGCCCAAGCCATAACCTAGTTAAAATGTTCTAGTTGCTAATTAGCTAGGTTGATTACAAATTCTTGTACACCTATCATAAGATTAGGTACAATAAAAAAAATTGTCATTATATTAGGTGAATACCTTAGTCATTAGATCATTTTGAATGTGAAAATTCAATCTTATCTATAAGATGGTGTTTTCTTTTGAACATTTATAACAAGCCAGAAATCAATTTTGGCATATTTATTATATTTTTCCACCAATGGAAAATGATTAAAATTTGTTATTTCAAGCACACTTTGTGTCTAACAATGAGACAAAGATGAGAAACAATTTGTTATTCTTCTAAATGCAGATGCAATACATGACAAATTGCACAACTTGTAGTCCTCCCAATATTTGGAATATAAATTCTCAAGGACAGTGACTCCAATGTTAGAGTACCTATCACAACACTTTCTTGGATATATTTCAACATGCTCTCTCTCATGCCTTAATTTTTGATCAAACTTCTGAATACCTACCTCTACCATATCTAAAATAAACTTCACATTGTGTTGTAACTCTAGCATAGGTGTTTGATCCTCAATAGCTTTCATTTCAACATTCAAGTTTTCTCTTTATTATATGTTTGGTTTATCATTGATTTCTTCTAGTTTGATTACAATGCATCTCAACTAGTTACTCCAATGATGAAATCACCCATCTATCTATAGATTATGCAAGCACTTGTTATTTTATAGAATTTTCTACCAATTTGGAAAAAAATCTTTCTCCAATATTGAAACTATATGATAAATGGGAATAATAGATGCCCAACCAATAACCTAATTAAATTGGTCTACTTGTTGATTAGCTTAGTTGATTACACATTCTTTAGGTACAATAAAATAAATAAGAAACAATTTTTCAAGGTGATAAAATTACATATGCAGATGTATCACTTGAATGCCACACATGAAGCATATTCCTCAACTTATAATGAATGGTTATATATAAAGGCTCCATATGCTAGCCAAAAAATGGAAGCCAAGGATGTAACCATGCATGTATTAGCATGCTCTTCCTATGAGGATCTCGAGTATCTACTGGTGCTATTAATTTGGGCATCACTATATGATCTAAACTGTTATGAAGTACTAAAGCTAGTAGTAACTTCTCCCATGTCTCCAAAAAATGTATCATAGGTTTAGGGTCCCTTGTCTCCAAAGAATTTGTAGCAGTTGTTCTCATTGTTGGAAGAATAACTTCAGTGAAGAGTTGAGTGCAAGGAGTTGAAGAAGAAAGTTCTTCTTCTATGTAAATACCATAATCGTGAGGCTCATTCCCTTGTAGAAGCCTCTACCACAATGAAATTACCTCTAAACCATGCAAAAGATGTTGAAGTGGTTCCCAACCTTGAAACACTCTTATAAGCAATGACAAAGAAAATGTAGATGTAATACATATACTACTATTATTTATGTATATGTATGAATGTATGTATGTATATACATATATATATACAAGCCATAACCCAATTAAATGGTCTAGTTTATGATTAGTTGGGTTGATTACAAATTCCTGTAAAACTATCATTAGATTAGGTACAACAATATGAACAATTAGTTTTTCCCAGCTAGTAGGATCAAATATAGTTTTCAAAGGTGATAAAATTGCATATGCAGATGCATCACTTGAATATTAGGCATGAAGTGCATTCTCTAATTTATAATGAATGGTTTGACATAAAGGCTCCATATGCTGGCCCAACAATGGAAGCCAAGGATGTAACCATACATGTAATTGCACACTCTCCCTACAAGAATCCCAAATATCTATTGTTGCTGCTACAATGGAAAAGAAAATATAGATGCAATACATATATTACTATAGGCCATATGGAGGACTGCGTAAAATAAACAAAAAAAGAAAAGAAAACATGATATTAATCATTCCCCTTTTTTTTGTGTAAATGCCATAATCACGAGGCTCATTCCCTTGTAGAAGCCTCTGCCACAATGACATTGTCTCTAAACCATGCAAAGGATATAGATGTATGTGTATATGTATCGATGTATATATGTATGCATATGTACGTATGTATGTATATATACAAACCAATAAAAATGGACAGAGTTATTTTCATTGTTAATGGGCATTATATTTACCCTACATACATACATTATAGATGTATAAATATATATACACATTATATATATTCCCATTCACTGCATTATTTGTGTCCAAAATTTTGAGGTAAGTCACTTACATGGATGAAGTGAGTTTTATTGTTTTATTATTTGGATTTTGGAATACATATGCAGTTGAATCGATTATCTTGTTGTGCTAAGATGTAATAAGCATGTTAAAAAAGATCTCTCTATATACATATATACATACATGTATGTGTATGTACATATGTATGCATGTATCTATATGTATGCATGTATGTATATATATGCATATATGTATGTATGTATGTATATATCAGTGGAGATCTATACATATACATACATATATACATACACATGCATACATATACATATACATGTATGCATGTATTGTTGGAAATGATTGAAAAGATCATGAATGAAGAGAAATAGAACTGGTAAAGAATGTTTTAATCATTGTTTTGTCATTGATGTCAAACTTGCCACTTGCAGGAATGACAATTTCTTTATTGATCCAAATACTATCAATTGGTTGATTGACAAGGAGGTGGCAATCAATAAGATGTAACTAGAGTACCTAGAGAAAGGTTGAAGTTATGATGTTGTAATGAAGTACAAGGATCAGCTAAGCCATTGATGAAATAGTGTATTGATGACATACTCTAAGACACAGAGAATGGACACACTAAGACATATCAAAGATGTAAGGATTAACTAAGTTCTAGTTAGGTACTGAAAAGATTCTTAGTTGAAGCTGATAAAGTTCAACTTTAGTGTGTGCTGAGTGATCTTCAAGTGCCGAGCAGCCTTCAGTTGTCGAGTGAAGATCAAGTGCCGAGCAGTCTTCTGGTGCTGAGCAAGATACAAGTGCTAAGCAAGATATAGGTGCCAAGCAAGATACATGTGCCGAGCACTAGGAAATAATATTAAGATGTCGAGTAACATAGAAGGTGTTGAGCATCAGTAAACCAATGATGTCGAGTTGCTACATTATTTTTAAAAGTCAAAGATTCACCAGATCAGAGTTGACATGGTAGTTATCTAGAAAATGTGAACTAGATAGAAGATAAGAATGATGAGCTAGTGGCACAGAACACTATGTAAAACATTTTTGGCAAATGCTAATGGATTTATCATGAAGTATCTAAATAGAAACAAGATATGGGATAGATACATTGTATCCTACCTAATCCATTGAAACCCTAAAGTTTGAGAGGGAGATTTGAGTGGTAAATCAAGAACATAACTTCTTTATAAGGAGTTATAGGTCAGAGATCAAGTGCACATGCATGAGAAGGAGTTGGTCATAAGTGTAATCATGTGAAGAATCCTAAAGGAGTAAGAAAAGAGCATCAAGACTCTGAATTGATCGAGTGACCAGAGAGAACATTGACATAATGAGTGGAAGAACTCAAGGAGATAGATCTTGAAGGGTGAACAAGTTGTCAGCACTGCAAAGGAGGAAAAGCCAAGCAAAGAAGAGAATTGAAGAGAAATCTGAAATTTGCAAAGTTGAAGTTTTAATCTATATTAGATCAAAACCCTTCTAAGACTTTCTTACCATTGTATTAGATGTTGAAACCCTACATTTTTAGGTTAGCTTAACAGCTAGGTGGATAAGCCTCAAGAAAAGGACAAAGAGATCCCCAGGAGAAGGATAAAGAGATCCTCAGGAGAAGGATAAGAGATCCTTAGGAGGGGGATAGGAGATCCTTAGAGAGGGATGAAAGATTCTTTTGAGAAGGTGACTAAAAATCCCATGGATTTGGGTGAGCCTAACAGCTCTATGTAAATCCTTTAACAGGGTGACATTCCAAGTTGAATGTTTTTAAATCCTTTAACAAGGTCACATTTAGCAATGTGTTGTAGCCTTTAATAGGGTAGGCCTTTAATAGGGCAGACCATCATAAGTGGTTGAAATCAATTGCACAGTTATTTTGTGGGTATCATCCCCACTCCATTTTTACCTTCTTATTCTTGGAGGGTTTTTGGGTTATCAAATCCTTAGTGTTATGGTGTGATGCATGTTTACTTTTCATGATTGTTTAATGTTCAATTGCATGCATGATAATTTCAGTTAAGTGCCATTAAGGATTTGTAGAAAAAGTTTTATTGGACATCATTAGACCTTGGATAACTGATTCACCCCCCCTCTCAGTTATTCTAAAGAATTCTAACATGTATGTATATATTAGTGGAGATCTAGGATTTTGTTGCTGTGCTCTTGTGATCACTACATTTTGTTGTTGTGCCCTTGTGATCTCTACATCTCATTGTTGTGCCCTTCTAATCTCTACATTTTGTTCATTTATTGTACCTAATATGATGATAGTTCTTTGTAATCAACCCAAGTAATCATCAACTAGATCCATTTAACTGGGTTATGGCTTGTTTCCTTCTAAAAATATCTATTATGATATGTTTTTATAAAAAAAATTGTGAACTTTGTCCATTTTTCCTAGTGTACATTATTTTTGTGGAGGATCTTGAGGTAAGTCACTTAGCACCTTAAAAAAGATCTCTCTCTCTCTCTCTCTCTATATATATATATATATATATATATATGCATGCATGCATGTATGTATATATGTATGTATATATATATGTATGTATGTGTCCTTGTGATCACCTCATTTCATTGTTGTGCCCTTGTGATCTCTATATATGTATGTATGTATGTCTATATATATACATATGTATATATACACACACATGTGTGTGTGTCGATGTATGTATGTATGTATCTAAAGAAAGAGATCTTGGTACAACATATAAATAATAAAGCTCACTCAACACATAATATGGCCATAGATGTGATGGAAACACCTATTGGTAAGTATATTCTTCTTTTTCTCTATCATTTTTCATGTGTTTATTTCACTTGAACTATTATTTCTTAGGGGGTATTTTGTAATATTGAATTTATTTTATGCAGGAGACAATGAGGACATTCTTGGATGTACCTTTGTTAGATGTACAAGAATCAATGAAGAATTGTGATGAATTTCTTGTGAGCAATGAAGATGGACTTCCCCTGAAAGTAGCAGGAGGTGATGACGACATTCCAGGTACTTTAAAGATTGATCCTTTCTTAAAGATTTTAGATGTTAATAGAAAATTTAAATGTTTGGGGGGGGGGGAGAGGAGGTGGGAACAAATGAGCTTCCACCTTCACATGGTTGGTCTTTCTTAGTAGAGAATATTAAACCATTCTCAAAACTAAGTGAAGCTCAACATTAACCTTATATGATTGCATGACAACTAATTGTGTGAATCTCTTGGTTTCAAGGAATGTAGTAGTGGGCCATTTTTTAATAAGCAATCTCAATTCATATGCATATGACATTAGGTGCAACTAAAAAATGCAACAGGTTTGCATTTTTTCTTACAAGTATTTAATTAGGTATTTTAAGTTATAGACTATCACAAACATTCTCTTGGCCATAGCAACTAGAGTTCTAACATTCACGATGGTCTATAATTTTAAAAACTTAATAAACCTATTAAATAAATGTAATTGTGCTACATTTTTTCAATTGTGCTTGTTTTCCATGCATATAGAATGCAAATCCATGTGCATTACCAATTCAGAGTGGAAAATTCTTATTTTGGATGTCATAAAAAATGAAATGCACTAGAAGATGGGAAAATGATGTCACTTTTGTGGGTTTGGAACCTTGTTTTGTACTTTAAAGGTTGATCCTTTCTTAAAGATT